>MKYO02001116.1:414214-548750 GCA_002013955.2 Citrus medica | reverse complement strand
TTTTTTTAAAACGTTCAGAAAATTTATACTGCTTTTTCGAAACGTTAGGTTACTATCCTAATCCCTGTACTTTTTATCCGTGCTTCAAATTTATAACACGAAGGCCCGTCTCGACTCTCGTAGGCCACGTGGACAAATTCCAGTAAATTTCTGATGCTACCTTCAATTGCACCGCGCATATGCTCGATTACTACCCATCTATGACAAAGTAAGGCATCTGTACACTCTGAAAACAACGTAAAATAAGATAAATTTGAACTCCAATATTAAAACCCATCACTTCCGCAGAAAAATTTAGGCAAGATTCTCATATATGTCTGCGTTACACGACTTATATATTCTTCTTGCACGTGAAATTTTTTTGTTAAAATTAAAGCAGATAGATATTAGTCGGGACTCAGGAAACTTCTAGAAATTAAACATTCGATATTTTAACTCCCACCTACCTTCATGGCTTCATATATATATATATATAACTTTTAAAACTTATTTAAGTTACTATTTTTTTCGTTTTAATTAAATGAAATAGTTACCGTTTGGTTGCCATTGCCCCCAAATTGAGTCGCCAACAAAGAGCCTCATTTTAATGCACACACACGTTCGAAATGGTTTTAATTCAGTCGGTGTCCAGCCATATTTTCTTGCCATATTTTTACTAGTTTCGTACCAAAATTCAACAAATTTGAGTCTAAAAGACTAAAAAAAAAGAAAAATTCATTTGCTAGCAGTTCATGAGAATTTCCATTGCCTTAAGGGAAAGGGCAATCATATACTTTAAGATTTATTTCACCATTTCTTAAGTTTATCCAAGTTTGAAGAGAAGATTGTTAAGTCGAGAAACATTTATATATATATATATATATATTATATTACAAAATACGTTACAGAAGTAAGACAATACAATTACTTTCACATTTCTTCTTTTCGTTGTAATTTGACATTTTTGTGTGGATATGCGAGTAGGTAATGGACCAATATACTTATAAAAAAAAAAATTGACATTGACTTCGCAACATTGACGTTTTATATATTTTATGTGAAGGTAATTTTTTTCATTAACCATAATGTTCGGTAAGAAGTTTGAAAAAATTAAAAAAATGTTTGGTTAGAATAGCACTCGTGAGAATTTGGCTCAGGGGCAAACCCCCTTGTTAGCGTATATTTTTCTATTAAAATATGAGGGTGTGGCAATTACCACTTCATGGGCGTAATACTCACAAATCTTATTAGTAAAATTGAAATTTAAGTCTTATTGTCTATTAAGGTGTTGTGACTTAAAAATTATGGTTATTATAAAAAAAAAGTTATAGTTATGAAATAAATATTAATATTATATCATAAATATAATTTTTCAATAATAATTTTAATGAAAATAGTCATTACATTATAGATTTTTTCGTTGTATATGTATGAAATAAAATTAACTTAACTTTTAAGTTGCAGCAATTCTTATGCACCAAGTACTTTAATATGCCAAATCGTAAGACTAAACAGGTCCTCAATCCCCTTCCAATGCTAAATGACCCCAAAAAAAGTGATAATCTTATCTCTTTTATATTTGAGTTTAAAATTTAATTTTGCGTTTTTTAAGTTTTGTGCATATTATGGCTCAATTTTGAGTGACAGTAAAGAATAAAGGCCGATGCTTTTATATATATATATATATACAAACAATGGAGCCTGGTAAAAATAAGAGCAGAACAAAACGGGGAACAGAGTTCCCATTCACAACATTACATAACAGGCTGATGCTTGATACATGATGTTTCTGATTGATGTCCGAACCTGAGACAAAACAAAAATAAATAAATAAATCTAATGACTTAATTTAAAAAAAAAAAAGCCACCCAGAACCCCAAAGTAATATGTTTGTTTATATGGAGATAAATAGTGTGTTATAATATTCACCAAAATTAATGTGTTATATAAATACTTTTATCACGATAACTGGGTTCCGTGGCTGATTCTCTTCGGACAGTCTCGCCGAGGACAATTAATGCTTGATGATACTTTAGTTTCTGCTTTGTTGTTGGATGGGAGTTCTTGGAATTTGCCATTATTGCATCAGCATTTAGCTATGGATGTTTTTTACATTATCAAGCGGAAGTTGCCACCTCAGAGAGTTGCAGCTACAGAATCCTGTCGCATTTTGATTAACACGAGGAGTACTTGGTCAAATCAGGTTACCACTGCGGTTTGTATTTTCGGGATATCAATTGTGCTGCATCGTTCGGTGGAGTTTCTCGGCGATGGAGGGCTATATAAGAGCTAGTTGTTCTTCCAAAGGTTAATATCTTCTATGGTGTGCTCTCTCTGATTTACTCCATTCAATGCTAGTTAAAAGGGTGGTTACCGATTCCAGGTGTAAGTTATGTAATGAGATGTGTGAGACTAATCTGAATGCCTTGTTTTATTCTGAATGTACAGAGGAAGTGCGGCAGTTGACTTGACTCAGTTTGAGGGGATTTTGATGTGTAGTTCTTTTGTTATCACGTGGGAATCGTTTCAATATTATGTTTCGATTTGAACTAATGGAGAGCTCAGCTTGCTGGTTTTAATTATGCGGGGCAGTTTGGAGTGTAAGAAATAAAATGTTTTGTGAGGGTGTTCATGACAAAGTTGCTTGTGTTGTGGCTGTGGGAAAATTTCGAATATGGAGGCAAAGAATAAAGAAATTTCTTAAGATTTGAGATGTATTTGTACACTTTTCTTTAAAGTTTTATTTGCTCTCACCGATCTTGGTTTGTTATAGAATTTTAATGATAAATTGCCCCCAAGATATAACAAATTCTGAATACAATCTCTAGCAAATAAGATTGTATTTCAAAACACAAAAAAAAAAATGCAATTATCTAGTATATTAATCTAATGTATGTGTCTATTTTAATGAAGAAGATGTTTTTATTAAAGATTACAACCATTAGAAATTATACTTCTTCAAAGACACTCTTTGGTTTGAAATTTGCATCCATTCACAATTGAAATTCCAAGCTTGCTAACCGTTTGTACAGTTGACGCGAAAATATGTTGTTTATAAGAAAACGGTTAACCGTTTTCTCAATAACGGAGAACCGTTTTATTCCAGAATGTCAAACCAAAATTGAAAAATGTTACAATCTCTCTTACAGTGGCTAGGGTAGAGGGGATGTGATCTAATTTTCATCGATATGGTGGAAAATCTAGGCAGGATATTTTTATTGATTCTTATTTGGTGGTCAATGTCTCGCAGCCATCTATTCATGGAGTGGTTTGAGCTTAACACCGATGTAGCTGTTGATGTTTAAGCTTGGGAAGGTTGGTTTTGTAGCTGTAGTGCATAATCAGGATGGTGTGGTTATGGTATCTGTTGATGCTGAAATCCGCTCGCGTTGTAACCGACCAGATTCTTTCACCAACAGTTGTATTGTTAGCTGTTGCTCAGATCATTGGGGCGGAATCTCCTTGCTTTCTCTTACTAGACCTGCGTTCACAAAAACGAATCAGAGACGCCGGTGGTTTTGCAGGCGTAAAACCCTCTGATGCCTAAGTTAGCACAAGGTGTTTACGGGAAAACAATGTAATTCGAATTCAAGAAGGGTTTCTAACTCGTTTTGTAAGAAAAAGAGTCTGATTGCAATTTGGCAGCGTTTTCCCTCTCTTTCTTTTTTTTTTGTCCCCTTTCTTCATCATTTTTCCTCCTTTTATAGCCGTTATCCCACGTTCACCTTCAATTTTCATCCCTCCTTTTTCGGGTAGTGGCCTTTCCTGGAGCTTTAAATGCTCTTAAATGCTACATCATGGGTAAACGTGGGTATCGCATCTCTCGTAACGGTTCTGGGAAAAACGAAAACGCCATAACTCCGTGGGATCGTGTTCCCGCTTTTTCAGGAAACGGGTATCAGCTCGGTCTACACCTTTGGTCAGTATTCGTCTCTGATCGGTTCATGCTACCCCCTGCTCTGCTCGTACCGTACCACTTGGCTGAGGTGGCCGGGGTGATTCATGCCGAGGTGGAAATAACAACATGGCCGATCTGGTATTGTTATTTGCTCAACACCAGTCCCCCAGTTTCTGGCCTTGCGAGTGAAATGAGATAAGAGTAGAAACTGATGGTCGAAGCCGACCAGCCCGGGGCTTCTCATCTGGTCTTCTGAGCATGGGCCTGAATGAGCCTGTCTATTGTATATCTGGGCTTGCTCCAGTCTGGCCTCTTGTAGTGGTTAGTGACGTGGCGCTTCCCGACTCTTCATATTTTGAAATTTGAAACGACGAGTTACCCTTCCTCGATATATGGTGAGTGAGCTGGCATATCCCATCACTTAAATGCTTCCGTTTCCCCTCTTTTCGTTCCAAATCCCTAGACTAAAATCACTATTATCTTGCGATTTGTTTCTCTGTCACTAACCTATCCCCTTTCTGAACTTTACTCACACTTCCTGCATCCGGAGTTTTTACTTGCTGGTTTATTCTCTGCCACTGCTGCGCTACCCGGGCCAGTTCATTTCAGGTATTACTTTTAATCTCTTCTCTGGTTGTTGTTGATTGGGTTCCGTGTTGCTCCCTTTTGTACCCGTACATTCGAGTTTTCTTTGTTTTCTCTTGGGATTCGGTATGTCAAACCAGAAAAGAAAGTTAATTGTTGATGAGGGTGATGAGGAATCTGGGGATTCAGACCTTAACTTGCCCATACCCACAGATTTTTTGAATCCCTCCCGAAGTGTAGGCTTATCCCATAGTAGGGATGTCCTTGAGTACCCGCGTCCTTTGGCCATTTCACCCTCCCCTGAATTAGAGCTTGTAGGAAATAGGGGGGGACCTGCGTCGGGCTCTGGTGAAAACCATAGTTCTGGTGGGGCTGGAGTTCCTATAGGAACAGGTGATAGTGAGGGAAGCAGCTCCGAGCCGAGCCGACCTCTTGAGAAACGAAATCTTGGGCATAGGATAGACGCAGATTCTTACCCCATTGATCATATAGCCTGTGCCACCACCCAAGATGATCTGTTCAAGCTTAGGAACTTCTATGATATTCCTAAAGAGGTTCTCCTTGTGGTTCCTGGGAAAGGTGATGTGCCTAGTCGGCCTCCACGGGGGTATGTGACCATGCACCTGGAGAGCTTCAAACTAGGAGCTCGGCTGCTTCTTCAGCGCTATTTTGCCAGGATTTTTTAGGGATGTCCTTGAGTACCCGCGTCCTTTGGCCATTTCACCCTCCCCTGAATTAGAGCTTGTAGGAAATAGGGGGGGACCTGCGTCGGGCTCTGGTGAAAACCATAGTTCTGGTGGGGCTGGAGTTCCTATAGGAACAGGTGATAGTGAGGGAAGCAGCTCCGAGCCGAGCCGACCTCTTGAGAAACGAAATCTTGGGCATAGGATAGACGCAGATTCTTACCCCATTGATCATATAGCCTGTGCCACCACCCAAGATGATCTGTTCAAGCTTAGGAACTTCTATGATATTCCTAAAGAGGTTCTCCTTGTGGTTCCTGGGAAAGGTGATGTGCCTAGTCGGCCTCCACGGGGGTATGTGACCATGCACCTGGAGAGCTTCAAACTAGGAGCTCGGCTGCTTCTTCAGCGCTATTTTGCCAGGATTTTTGGGGGTATGCACCTGGCCCCAGGTCAGCTACACCCAAACGGGTGGAGGGTTCTCTCAGCTATGTTTGTATTGTGGGAGAGATGTGGGTTGGAGGAGCCCTCCCTTGTTGAGGTGAAGCACTTGTATCAGCTGTGGAGCAGCCCAAGGGAGGCGGGCTGGTACTACTTCATGTCCAGCTCTGCGAAGAGGAAGCCCATCACCGGTTTCCCCTCATCGTACAAAAATTGGAAGAACAAATTCTTCTTTGCTGGGGGAGATTGGTGTCCAGCAATTCGGTCGTTGGGTGGTGACATTCACCTTCCAACGCAATTTGTCACCCCATGTCGTTCATTTTTGCCTACATTTTCTCTCTAATTGCTACTTATTGGGTTCTTTAACCTTGTCTGTTTTTTCAGAGTCGTGGGGTTTGGTGAAGACTCTCGAGGACCGACCTTTGCTCCAGGTGGAAACCGCTCTGGTGTACGCGTCTACTTGTCAAGACCTCCTGTCACCAACAAACCTGGTCGGCTCGGGCTTAGTAGATATTGCCGCTGGGATGGATAACTAGATCCTCAGCGCGATGAGCAGAAAGCGTGGTCGGGCATCGAGCAGCTCGAGCCACCCTCCTCCTCCTCAGAAGAAAATCAGCGCTGGTCCTTCTAAGGCCATAGTTCCTGCTCTACCCCCTCCTCCACCTCGTAAGAGTAGTGGGGAGAGGGCTTCCGACAAGAGCCCTGAGGTCAGCTTACAATCTGGAGACCGATCTTCTCCTCTTCCATCTCGGGATCAGGGTGACTATCTAAGCCCGTATCAGAAAGATTACAAGAGATCGGTTGGGCCCAAGATGGTGAAGGACATTGAGAGTATGGAGCTCTCCGAATTAGCTGCCTCTGTTCAAAGGGTTTCCTTCAGGCTGGCCACCATGGTTTCGTGTTACAAGAACGCGTCCATACGCCATGAGAGGAAACTTCATGCTGATAATCAAGAGCTGAAGAAGAAGGCTGAATCCGCTGATCGCTCCAAGGAGAAACTGGCCGAGCTGAACAAGCAAATGGTGGAGCGGGAGGAGAAAACTGCAATTGCTGAGTCCACTGCCTCCAAACTTGAGGATGAGTTGGGCAGCCTGAAGTCTGACCTTCAGGTAACTCAAAGTGAAAGAGATACTCTGAGGACTGCCCTTGAGGGAGAAATCAAATCCCTAACTGAACAGCTGGCTGAGGAGAAAGGCAAATCCGCTGATATGGACGACCGGCTGGATGCCGAGTATGACTCTGGGGTTGCTTTCTCCTATAAGTGTATCATGGCCGTGCTTAAAGAAGAATATCCCGAGCTAGACATGAGTAAACTGGAGGCTGGAGTACAGCGGTATATGGCGGAAATCGGCCAGGCAGACAAAGAGCAAGGTGAGCAGGATCAGGTGGTGGCTCCTTTGGATGGGGTGCAAGAGGGGGAAGCTGAGGGACGCACTTTCGAAGTGGGTCAAGGATCCGTGCCTCCTCCTCCCGTTATAACTGATCTTCCACTTCCAGAGACAGCTGATCCTTCACCTGCTGAGGCCGTTAACCCTTTTGATCTTTAGGTCTAATTTTGTAAAGACCCTAGATTTGCATTTGCTTTGTAAACATTTGGTTGTTTATAAATTTTTAAATGTTCTCTATTGGCTATCTTGCCTGTTTTTCGCTTATGGGTTGCTTCTGCAAGTTAACTCGCCCATTTATCTAATTTTGTCTGCTGGTCCTTTAGTGTCCCGAGCAGGAATAGGCATTCGTTTGCCTTAGTAAAATTTTCTGTTGGTTTTCCGATAACCGAGCAGAAGCAGACTTGCCTTAGTAAGAATTTCATAATTTTAGCTGCTGGTCTTTCATTGACCGAGCAGAAACAGGCACTTACTTGCCTTAGTAGAAATTTCATCATTTTAGCTGCTGGTCTTTCATTGACCGAGCAGAAATAGGCACGCACTTGCCTTAGTAGAAATTTCGTAATTTTAGCTGCTGGTCTTTCATTGACCGAGCAGAAACAGGCACTTATTTGCCTTAATAGAAATTTCATAATTTTAGCTGCTGGTCTTTCATTGACCGAGCAGAAACAGGCACTTACTTGCCTTAGTAGAAATTTCATAATTTTAGCTGCTGGTCTTTCATTGACCGAGCAGAAACAGGCACTCACTTGCCTTAGTAGAAATTTCATAATTTTAGCTGCTGGTCTTTCATTGATCGAGCAGAAACAGGCACGCACTTGCCTTAGTAGAAATTTCATAATTTTAGCTGCTGGTCTTTCATTGACCGAGCAGAAACAGACACTTACTTGCCTTAGTAGAAATTTCATAATTTTAGCTGCTGGTCTTTCATTGACCGAGCAGAAACAGGCACTTACTTGCCTTGGTAGAAATTTAAACGGACCTATTAGCCGGGGGATTTCATGCTGAACTCATCTTTATTGAAACTTGAATGTATTACAAAAATATTGAATACATACATATGCATTAAGCTATCACGCAGTTAACACAAACAGTTTATCAAAATGAAGATTTAATATAGCACTTTGCTTACTGGAAATATTTCTTCAAATTCTCGGCATTCCACGACCTCTTCACTTCTCGTCCATCTTGGTATGCCAACTTATAAGCTCCTGGTCCAGTGGCTCGTATTACCCTGTACGGACCTTCCCATTTCGGGCCAAGAGTACCATGGTTGGGATCCCTGGTGTTTTGGTTCACCTTTCTAAGTACCCAATCTCCTGCTCGGAACTGCCTCACGCGTACGTTCTTGTTGTAATGGCGCCTGACCCGTTGCTGACACTGGACCACTTTCTACGAGGCCCCTTCCCTTTTCTCCTCAAGCAGGTCCAGGTTTAAGCAGATCTGCTCGTCGTTTTGCTCCTCAGCAAAATATGCTGTTCGGTGTGTCCCCACTCCGATTTCTGCTGGGACTACTGCCTCATGACCAAAAGCTAAAGCGAACGGGGTTTCCCCTGTGGCGGTTTTGTGAGTTGTCCGGTAGGCCCATAATACTCCTGGTAGTTCATCAACCCAGACTCCCTTCTTCTCTCCCAATCTGGTTTTCAAGAGCTTCTTTATTATTTTATTGGCCGCTTCCACTTGTCCATTTGCCTGGGGATGTGCGGGGGTGCAGAACTTCAAGTCTACCCCCAAATTTTGGCAAAATTATCTGAAGTTGCCGTTGTCAAATTGTCTCCCATTGTCTGTAATAATGGCATGGGGGATCCCATATCTGCATATGATATTCCTCCAAATAAAATCTGTTGTCTTCTTCTCCGTGATTTGGCTGAGGACTCCCACTTCTACCCACTTGGTGAAGTAATCTATCGCCACAATTGCATGTGTCGCTGCTCCTTGGCCCTTAGGTAACGGACCAATTAAATCAATTCCCCATTGAGCGAAAGGCCACGGGGATGTCATAGTGGTAAGCTTTTCTAGGGGTTGTGCAGGAACCTCAGAGAAGCTTTGGCAGGTTTTACAGCTCCTTGCCATTCTTTTCGCATCCTGGTGCATGGTTGGCCAGAAGTATCATTGGCGGAGTGCCTTGAAGGCTAAAGTTCTTGCCCCCGAATGAGTGCCGCATATTCCTTCATGAATCTCCCTCAATACATAATCTGCTTCCTCATCATCCAAGCATCTTAACATGGGTAGGGTGAACCATCGGCGATATAGCACATCATCTAGTAGTGTGTACCTCGCTGCTCGGCATTTTAGTATCCTTGCTTGCCTTTTGTCCTTCGGTAAGATTCCATCCCGGATATACGCACGAATCAGGTCCATCCATGACTCTCCAGTGCTTATTCTCATCACCTCTACCTTCTCTCCTATACTCGGCAAGGTCTTTACCTCTAATGGAACCGACTTAGGTAATTTCGGATCCGCTGTTGCAGCCATTCGAGCCAGCATATCCGCTCGGTAATTCTCATTCCGGGATATCTGCTTTACCTCCACTTCGTGGAAAAGCCCAACCATCTGCCTTGCTTTCTTTAGATAAAGACCCATCTTCTCTCACCTTGCTTGGAACTGATCGCTGAGCTGGTTACATACTAGCTGGGAATCTGCTCGGATTTCTACCCTTTCTGCTCGTAGCGCGTGTGCAAGCCCGAGCCCAGTAATGAAGGCTTCGTATTCAGCTTGGTTATTCGCAAGTTGGAATTCGAATTTTACTGCATAGGATACCTCGACCCCTTTTGGGCTCCGGATTACAACTCCTGCTCCGGATCCTTGTTCACTACATGACCCGTCGACCATCACCAGCCACACCCCCTCTGGTTTCTCCTGCTCTATTAGTTGTGCCTCTGGAATCTCCTCCCCTGGTAGATCACGGTCAACCATAAAATCGGCCAGAGCTTGGGCTTTGATTGCTCCTCGAGGCTTATAGGACAGGTCAAACTCACTCAGCTCTACAGACAATTTTACTAACCGACCAGACGCATCTGGTTTTTGAAGCACTTGCCGGAGGGGCTGGTCAGTCATCACCACGATCTGGTGGGCTTGGAAATATGGTCGGAGTTTGCGTGCTGCCGTTATCAGAGTCAGCGCCCATTTCTCCATTAGTGGATATCTGGTTTCTGCATCTACCAGGGCCTTGCTTGTGTAGTATACCGGGTGTTGCTTCCCTTCCTCTTCCCTGACTAAGACCGAGCTGGTAGCCCACTTGGAGATTGCCAAGTACAGAAGCAGCTGGTCACCCCCTCTCGGAGTTGATAGTAACGGGGCGCGGGCCAGGTACTCCTTCAGCTGTCCAAATGCCTCCTCGCATTCCGGTGTCCACTCCATCTTC
The DNA here is from genome assembly GCA_002013955.2 of Citrus medica. NCBI lineage: Eukaryota > Viridiplantae > Streptophyta > Magnoliopsida > Sapindales > Rutaceae > Citrus > Citrus medica. Next base: position 538,415 of record MKYO02001116.1, on the reverse strand, counting down.
TTCCCTTTCTTTATGACTTGGAAAAAAGGGTGACATTTATCAGTGGCTCGCGAAATGAATCGGTTCAATGCTGCCAATTTCCCCGTTAGGCTCTGCACCTCCTTAATTGTTCGTGGGGACCTCATTTCTATCACCGCCCGTATCTTTTCCGGGTTGGCCTCAATCCCTCGATGGCTCACCAGGTATCCCAAAAATTTGCCCGAGCCGACCCCAAATGCACATTTCTCCGGGTTCAGCTTCATCTCATACCTCCTCAACAATTCGAAGGTCTCTTCCAAGTGCTTCACATGATCTCTCGGTTCTCTTGACTTGGTGATCATGTCATCCACATATACTTCCATAGTGTGACCGATCAAAGGTTTAAAGACCTTGTTCACCAGCCTTTGATAGGTTGCTCCTGCATTTTTCAAGCCAAAGGGCATCACCCTGTAACAAAACAAACCCATGTTAGTTATGAAGGTGGTGCTTTCCTCATCCTGTTCGTCCATGGGTATCTGGTTGTATCCGGAGAATGCATCCATGAAACTGAGCAGACTATGACCCGCGGTTGAGTCTACCAACTGATCTATTTTTGGTAGAGGAAAGCTGTCCTTCGGGCATGCCTTATTGAGGTCCGTGAAATCCACACACATTCTCCACTTCCCATTGGCCTTTTTAACCAGTACTACATTGGAAATCCACTCCGGGTACTTGGCTTCCCTTATAAATCCGGCTTTCAGCAACTTTTCCACCTCGGCATTTATGGCCTCGTACCTTTCCTGGTTGAAGCACCTCTTTTTCTGCCTCACCGGCCTTGCCCCTTTCTTGACTGCCAGCTTGTGGCAAGCTACCCCGCGATCAATACCTGGCATATCCTCATGAGACCAGGCAAATATGTTTGCATGGGACTGTAGACACTTCACCAGCTCGCCTTTTATTGCTCCGTCCAATTCTGATCCGACTTTAACCATTCTGGTCGGGTCACTCCTACTTACAACTACTCCCTCCAACTTCTCAACAGGTTCCTGGCGGCCATTTTTTGAATCCCCCCGGTTATCTAGAGAGGTGACTTGCAGCGTTTCCTTGGCCGCTGTCGCATAGCAGCTTCTGACCATTCTCTGGTCGCCTTTAACTACACCAACAACTCCATTTACCTTGTACTTCAGTGCCAGATAATGTGTGGACATTACACATTGGCTTATCCTCATGAACGGTCTTCCCAATATCATCTGATAAGGACTTCTTTCTTCTACCATGACAAAATCCAGCATCATCGTTTTTTCAAACGGTTTCAATCCCACGGTAATTGGGAGTTCGATGATCCCCATGGGTGTATGCCGTCCTCCTCTAAATCCCTTCAAGGATGTATTCGTCTGTTCCAGCTTCAAGTCCGAAATCCCCATATCATCTAGGGCCGACTTGAACATAATATCGACTGAGCTGCATGTGTCCACCAGTATTCGTCGCAACTCTGTACTAGCCACCAATGCTTTAATCACCAGTGCATCCTCATGAGGATAAAGAACGCCTTCTTCGTCGTCCTCTGTCCACATAATGGGAACTTGCTGCACCTTTGCCCTCTTGGTTGCTGGCAAATTGAAAAGCACCTCTTTGCTAGCCATGGCATATCTCCCATAGTTCTTTCGTGCTCTGTTTGAATCCCCGGCCAATGTTGGCCCTCCTGCTATCACTCGGATGGTCGGCTGCTCTCGTTCCAAACCCCTTTCAACTCCCACATCCCGTGCATATTGTGTTTCAACGACTGGGGACACTCCGTCTACATATTCATCCAAGTACTGGTTCCTCACCATCCTCTACCTGAATTTTTAGGTCACGGCATTGACTGATGGTGTGACCATGAGTGTTGTGGAATTTGCAGAATCTGCTCTTATCATGTCGGTGTGCGGGTTTTGTTATAGGGGCCGGAGTATACAGCAGACCCCGTCCCTCGATCCTTTCATATAGTTCCTCCATGGAAATTTTTAATGGAGTGTACTGTCGATATGCCACGCTCTGGTCAACCAACTGAACTGCTCGGCTATCATGAATGTCAGCTCGGGCTGCTACAGCCGGTAGCTGCTCTGGTCGTCCAGACTTGTAATTATCGGCGCTTAACGCCCTAGAAGCGTTGTGATAAGGGTGGGCAGCCATCTGCCTGAATTCTCATTGCCGATCTGGGATTGGGGGGCCCGGAGGTTGAACCCGGCTACGTTGGAACTGTTGTGCTCTTGGGGCTATGGGGTAAGGTCGGGACCGAGCTGATATTCCGCCCATCACGGAAGAATCTCCTGTTCGCTTTCCCAACCCACTCCCTTTCGGAGCTCTCCGTTCCTTTCGCCTCAGCTATTCCAGCTGTTCACTTTTTAGTCTTGCTAATTTCTCCTCTTCGATTTCTATATCTCGCATCGCCTGCTCATACCCCGACGAGTAATTCTGTATGAGGGGGCTTCTCAAGTTATACCATAATCGGCCGATTCTTACACCTTCTCTCAATCCCCTCAACGCCTGCGGGTGATTAAAAGCTCCTAGATCCAGCACGGCTCGGTGATACCGTTTTACGAATTCTCGAAGGGATTCCTGCTCCTCCTGTTTCATCCCTATCAGCTCCATCATGTCGTCCTCTGGGACAACTGCCCCTCGGAACTGCTCGGCCAACTCTTGGCACATCTACTCATACCCCTTTATACTTCCTCGGGGTAGCTTGCGATACCATTCTCGAGCTCGTCCCTCTAGCGTCAGCGGGAACACCCGGCACCTCTGAGCTGGTGTCAACCCCTGCACACCCGTCATGTCGTTGAAACGCTCAATGTGCATTAACGGATCACTTCGCCCGGAGTATTTGAGGTCGGGGAAACGGAAATATCTTGGGATAATGGTACTCATGATCGCAGTTGATAACGGAGATTCTTCATTTAGCATTATCCTCCAGCTCGGGGGCTTTCTCTTGCCCTGCATCTCCTCTATCACCTGCGCCAATCTGCGCACCTCCCCCTCCAATTCTATAGCACGGTCAGAATCACGTGCGGCTATCTGGTCTCGCTCCTGCTCGGCGTTCTGCAACCGCTGTCTGAGTTCCCCATCATCAATACTGGCCCTTCGGCCATTCATTTCCAATACCCGCCTGGGACGAGGTTGGTCTCTCGCTTCATCCGCGTGTTCCCCTGCAACCCGACCAGTACTTCCATGGGGCACCCCATTAGATTGATCTGCGGGCGGAGAGATTTCCTCGACTCTACGCCTCCGGTGGCTGGGTTCTGCTCCAGCCTCATCTCTTCCCACAGGGGTTTCACAATCCCTTCTCCGCTCGTCCCTCAGCTCAAACAATATGGCCGTGAGAGTCTCCATTTGTTTCTCCATCCGCTCTAGTCTATCTTGCATCACCTCATCGCGGGCTTCATTTGCAATGTCCCGGAGCGTGATTGTCTCCACCGTTTCATTATCCATTCCTGTTTCTCCGGTAATTACTCGTTTGGCGGTAGCTTTTTATTCAGCTCCCCACACACGGCGCCAAAATGTTGATGCTGAAATTCGCTCGCATTGTAACCGACCAGATTCTTTCACCAACGATTGTATTGTTAGCTGTTGCTCAGATCACTGGGGCGGAATCTCCTTGTTTTCTCTTACTAGACCTGCGTTCACAAAAACGAATCAGAGACGCCGATGGTTTTGCCGGCGTAAAGCCCTCCGATGCCTAAGTTAGCACAAGGTGTTTACGGAAAAACAGTGTAATTCGGATTTAAGAAGGGTTTCTAACTCGTTTTGTAAGAAAAAAAAGTCTGATTGTAATTTGGCAGCGTTTTCCCTCTCTTTCTTTTTTTGTCCCATTTCTTCATCATTTTTCCTCCTTTTATAGCCGTTATCTCACGTTCACCTTCAATTTTCATCCCTCCTTTTTCGGGTAGTGGCCTTTCCTGGAGCTTTAAATGCTCTTAAATGCTACATCATGGGTAAACGTGGGTATCACATCTCTCGTAACGGTTCAGGGAAAAGCGAAAATGCCATAACTCTGTGGGATCGTGTTCCCGATTTTTCAAGAGACGGGTATCAGCTCGGTCTACACCTTTGGTCAGTATTCGTCTCTGATCGGTTCATGCTGCCCCCTGCTCTGCTCGTACCGTACCACTTGGCTGAGGTGGCCGGGGTGATTCATGCCGAGGTGGAAATAGCAACATGGCCGATCTGGTATTGTTATTTGCTCAACAGTATCAACGATCGATTTTAGGGTTAGTTCAAATGATGTTGATATAGACGAGGCGGAAGCTTAGACTCTGGCATCTGATTTGTTAGTGAGATTAGTTTATTTCCTTTGATTATTGAGTTGGACTCCTCGTAAGTTATTCAATTTTTGGCAGTACAATATAGTACTTGTCATTAAATTATTTTGGATAGTTATCAAGATGCAGCATTTATTATTTCCATATTAGGGTTTCAAGATTATCCACGTATGTAGGAACTATAATAATGCAGTTGATGCTTTGGTTAAATTTGTTCTTAACCTAGGTTGTATCTTGTGTCTTATATGAACGAAGGATCTTTCATAATTTTTAATTTGTTTCCTTTAATTGTNGTGGGAACACTTTAGTGAGGTTAGCAAATGATTCTTGCAATGAAGGGAGGGACTCATGGTTGGTGAATTGAGCATTTGGGAAAAGAGAGGAAGTTGTAGTAACTTTGAACTCATGCCGGGCGGCGGCCGCGGTTCTCGGAGACTTCGGAGCTTCAAGTTCATGAGGGTGATGATGATGGTCCAAAGGAAGGCCATGAAATGGATTTGGACAGCAACCGCGGCAGCAGGCTTCTGATAAGGCCTCTCCTGTGCAAGGTGAAAGCATTCTGTTTTTCTACTTCTCCTCTCGCAACTTATTTATTTGCTTTTGTTTTTAGTTCTTCTCAGTTGAAGTCATCCAATGAACTCCGGTTGTTGGATTGGATGGATATTATGGAATAATAATGTCTTCGTTGATTTTGCCGTATCCAGCAAGTAGTTTCCGTTGACTCGGTCTTCCATTGATTACTGACAAGCATTTGGGCCGTACTTTGCCTGCTGACTTCAGAATTGTTAAGCTTCGTATTGGTTAAATTGTTAACTGAAACCATTTATTGGTGGTGTTGAACTTTTGAATTTAGTGAACAACAAAGCTCAACGTACTGTCATATTAACCTTATACTAACTTGATCAGGTCAGGGCAACGGTATATAAAAGACGGAATTGAAGTACGATCACATAATTATTTTACGGCGTTGAAAAAACAAAATTGAATATAATTTTAAACCTGATGAAAAAAAAAAATTTAAAAAAAATGACCAAAGATGCTCTGGGCATATGCTGGCATGCAAAAGAACAAGCAGAAAAGGGCAAGGAGAGATATTGAGACTCGATAGTGGCCGGCAAAAGAGGGCAAATCCATGTTCCGAATGGTGGCACAGTGGGCGATAGCTGTACTGGCAGTATGCATACCCACCTTCAGCAATTTCATGTGAATGACATAAATACGTACTTTCCAGGTCGATGTTATCAAGACTTAAAGAAAGGTCAGCTTCAAAAATTTCAACTGCACCTTTTTGCGCCCGCTAATATTTGGACATTTCTACAATGTGTAAAATCATAAATGACACGGTTGGACGGATTGATACGTCTTTTCCTCAATTATGCTTAGGAGCATAGAAGCTGCTGAGAAGAGAGAATTAGGATGGCGATTAATTTAAGTTTTCAATTATTTGAAGGAAAGGAAAGGTCCACACAACACATGTACCCAAAAAAAAAAAAAAACTGAAATTGTTGAGAGTGGGATTTGAACCCACGCCCTTTCGGACCAGAACCTTAATCTGGCGCCTTAACCAACTCGGCCATCTCAACCCTTTGACTTATTGTTCAATAAGAAAATATAATCGTTAATAATATTTGCGGGGAAGGTGTTCAAAAATCAAAAGTAACAAAGGTTACGTGATGGTTTCCACTTCACTTGTGGATGTGTTTTTTACCCATCAAATAAAACAAGAAACCAAAGGCCGGGTGCGTCAGCCCAAATCAGATGTGACTAAAAGATCAAACAGAACTCTCATCTCTCATGTGATCATCTAGCTCAAATTTTCTTGCTATTGCTTACAGCCAAGATGTCGGAGAATTCATACAACTTGGTTTGTGATCAGATAGATTAGCTCGTCGAGCCCAGTGGTAATCCATGTGCCCTTTTGAGTCTTGAGGGCACAAGTTTGAGATCCGGTAGTAGATTAGTTTAATTTTCGCTCACACCAACGATTAGCGTACTCTCAGACACGTTAGCTAAATTAGAAGAAAGGAACAACTTTGAATTGTCTTAATTTTCTACAAGCAGCAACTCAGGCAAAGCTCCTTCAACCACTCATCATTCTTCTTCAACCATTCAAACAATCCAAGCTTGAAGAATCAAGTAACAATTAATTGATGGAGGCGGCGGCTGCAAGAACAACAATCATCTAGAGCATTTCAAGCAACCACCACAATTTATTGTAAAAGAACTTACCAACTTTTTTTTCTTCTTCTTTTTAAATATTTTGACAGTTAATGCCCCTAGATATATATGCTGCAGTTGTTGTAGACTAAAATGATCATCGCCTCAATCTTAACCTCACAACCCATCCAGCAAGTTAATTCTCAATATGGTTGAGAACGCCAGGGGTGGACCAACGTTGTTTTTATTGACGATGATAATTTCGATACCATTTAGTCAATCTGAATTCCAAAATGTCATATTCTAATGTTTGACAATTCATCAGTCACAACGGATGGGTTTTGACTTTTTTTTAATAAATACATAGAGAAATCTAGAATAATCCAAACTAGGCAGCGAAAATCAACAACCAAATATATTTGAAAAGCCCACCTCTCAAAGATTTTGTAGGCCAATAAGAAAGATTAGGAGGGAAAAATAGAGTAGTACTAACTAGAAATGATAATGTTGGGGCTATTGGTTAGGAGGAATAATTAATCAATTAATTAACATGAATCTCGTTTAAGAGATTAGAAATGAGAACACCATGAGTTGACGAAACAAATACACCATATATGATACAGAAAGAAATAATATTTTCTTCAAACACGAGCAGCCAAGTAACATGTGCATAAAACCAGCAAGTGAAGCTATAGTGTCGCTCGTTTGTTGTAGTAAAATGAGAAACTTGGACACTAAATTCACAAAGCATCGTCATCTTTCCCCACACATATTTCAACGCAAACTGTTACATTAATTAATTCCGTGGAATAAAGCTATTGGCAGACTCTTAATTATCAGTGTACGTATCATTATATATGGACATGATGAATATATTGAAGTTCAATCAGTTCATGCATGTGACACCTCAACATTATGATAAATAATATATATATATATATATATTCATTTATGTTACATATCCATCTGCCGGTTTAAGATAATTGAAGAAGCCGTTATTGCATCTATAGCTTCTTCACTGATCAGACTATCAAATCCAAATTTGGATATGGCATGGCATTTTTCAATATAGGGATAAGTGAGGCATCATATTTGATCAGATAAACAATTGCACAACAATCGCATTAATACATACCCCATGGCTATCACAATATAAAAATCGAAGTGCTGATATAAATATAGTAAGAAAATGAAGCATAAATATATACACAAACATACATTAATACGGTTTAATTTCTGATGATCATACCTTCGTATGCACATGGAAATACTGCATATATATATATAAATATACACTTAATTTAGCCGTTGAAATTATTTAAAAGCTGAAGCAGTTATAGGGCAACTCTCCTTTGGCAGGTCATTGAAAAAAATAGAACAATAATTAGAATAGGCACCATATAAATATATATTATATGATCTTTGCCGTTGGCCATCACCTGCCAAAGGAGAGAAGCCCTACAACTAAATCGCTTACTGCTTCTGCTTGCTTCAGTCAACTCTAAATTTTACTGAACTGAAGCTGCGTATTTATAGGCCCTTCTTTAAGGGCAGGGAAGGGAACTACTCACCACCCTCCAGAGATATGAAAACGGAATAAACGGTTGAAGAAATAGGATATGCCATGGATGAAATATCTTTTTAGCGCATGCTTTCTACGCATTATATTCTATGAGACTATGAGAGTCGATTTTTCTTTTCATCTGAAAAGCCGCTGTCATCAAATTAACGTTTTATGTGTGAGAGAGAGATTCCAATTCTAATTAGACACAGTGATCTTCTTTCACTCTCTCTCTCTCTCCCCCCATATAAATCCATTCATGAATGGTGAAAGTGAAAGTGAAAGTGAAAAGTGATGAAGAGAATTGAAGAAGAGAAAAAGGAGTACTCTTGAAGAGAGCAGATGCCTTTGCCTACTTTATTCTGGCAAGCAAATCCTCGGCCTCGGGGTATATCCTATGATATATTCTTTCTCATCATTTTGAGTTTCTTTATGATTCTTCTTTTTTTCTCTTGGTCTCGGCTTTTGGGAGTGTGGAATTCCAAATAACCCTAATTTTTTCATCGTCGTCGTCGTCCAATCAGAATAGTTCCCAGGGAATATCAAATTAATCTTTTTTGCTAAGGGGGAAATAAAGAAATTAAAAAAAAAAACTCGAGTAACATAAAACTTTGCATTTACCGAAAATAAAACCACCCTCAAACTCGCAGTTTATTAATTTTTTTTTAATTACAAATTCAATAAAACTCACAGAATTCACATTTTCTTATTTATTTTTTAAAGTTCAAATTAACATATATATGATGATGAATTGATGATTGGCATTACTTTGAATTGTAACTTGCAAGTCGCTCCCTCAGTATCCTGACTCCCATGTACCTGCAACATATCACAACACAACAAATTAATTAAACCTCACATAAACTTACCAAAATATTGCTTACGTATTTGCCTGTGGTCAGGTTAGCGTACCTTCCAAGCATCATGACCGTGGCTTGCGGATTAGTCCCCGGGGAGTAATAAAACGTGGATCCGTCGACGACCCTCAATGCATCAACCCCAAGAACCTTATAATCATGATCAACAACCTTACCAACTTGGCAACCTCCATGATAATGCCATATGGTCATCACTGTGTCCCTGCAAAATTGTTCCAGTGATGTTGATGCATTGCTGTGTTTCGGCAGCAAATTCAACGGCATACTAGCAGTCATGTTTAGCAGTGTTTCCGCCGACATACTCTCGTATTTAAACTTAGAAAAAGATTTTGATTCAATTATTTTCTCTATGGTTGAGATGCCCTGTACACATCTTTGTAAGTCTTCAGGTTCCTTGAAGTAATTGAATGTGACAGACGGGTTATCGTTGGGGTTACGGGTTCGGAGCTCCAAATGGCCCGCGGATAGTGGGCCCACAATCTTTTCAAAAATGAATCCGCCTCTGTAAGGTCTTGGCGATGGCGACCCACCGGCGAAGTTTACGCCACTTGCGCCTTCTATGTAGCTTCCAAACTGGGTAATTCCGACGACCTGGAGGAGGGAAACCTCCACCGGAACAGGGGACGGTACAAAAATGGCATTCATGGGATTATCAGACATCCCTTGACCAACCAAGGGCTGGTCCAACACAACCGTGATATTATGGCCCTTGAGGTGGTCTGCTGGACCCACTCCACTCAACATTAAAAGTTGTGGGCTTCCCAGTGCTCCAGCTGACACTATGATCTCATTCTTAGGCCCATTCCTGAGATATGCTCTGTGCTCGACTCCTGTTGCATCTCTGAAGACCACTCCATGGGCCACTGGCCTTGCCTTTCCTGTTTAAAACTTCAAAATGTCAGTCAACCATCAAGATTGATAGTAGTAGCCGACCATATGGTTGATCTCTTGCGTGCGACACATACCTTTATTTCTGAACAGAATCTTGTGCACAGAGGCATGCAAGAGCACAGTGAGGCCACTGGGATTAGCATACTCCAACAAGTCAGCAGCTGTGTGTCTTTGGTTATTTTGGTCAATTATTGTCCCGCCAATCTTCGTGCCATACAAATGATCGTAAGTGAAGCCATTGTACGGCAACACCCCTACCTCCACCAGCCCATCTCTCAGAGCCGACTGCCACCGCTGCATCGGCGGCCTGAATACCACCTTCTTCTCCACCCACTGGTATGATTCATTCACTAAACGCCCATCCCACCCCGCTTCTCTAATTTAACAAAAGTAAATAAAATCAGGAAAAAAAAAAGTCAGTTCAGTAAAGATTAGGGTTTAAATTGAAGTTTAGCTCGTCGATAACAATTTTATACTCGAGCCCTCTTGCATCTTAAATTACTAAATAATGACGCTCTAAAGGCTGGCGTTGCCACATTGTAACCACTGCCGAATGGTAATTCACAAGCATTACTACCAGTCAGTTACCTGGCATAATAAGGCTCAGCGCGTGTGTAGAAGCCGGCATTGATGCAAGTGCCTCCTCCTAAAACGCGGGCACGATTACTGATGACGCCATCTTCGGAGATGAAGCGCTGCGAGGGAGAGGTTGGTGAGAGATCAGCGAGTTCAGCGCTAAAAGAACCCGAGTTGGTGATGTTGGGGTTTCCGTAAGGCGAGTCACCGCGTTCAAGTAGCAACACGGAGGCGTTTTGCGAGAGCGAGGCAGCTAACGGGCAGCCGGCGGTGCCACCTCCGATGACGATGTAGTCGTAGTAGGACACTGGTTTTGCTGCAGTTGCGTTGCGCATGAAACTGTAGTTCGGAGCTGCTGTGTACACAAAAAGTGACGTATAAAATATGGGGATCATAGAGAGGGTCCAGGTATGTAACACACCACATTCTTTTATATTTTCCTAATCCATCATTAGATTTAACTTAAAACAAGTGCAATGGCTAAGATGTTTCTGTTGGGTTATTAACATTATACTCCCCAATATTTGCTACAAAATTCCAAAAGGAACAAAGCTTAAAATATTGACACATAAGTCCACAAATTTAAAATTTATTATTCAATAATATTAAAACATTTTAATTATATTTAAAATATAATTAAATAATGTATTACTTAATTATATTATAAAATTTAATAAGTAAAAATTGATTATTATTTAATAAGCTGTTGCGTTGCGCATGAAACTGTAGTTCGGAGCTGCTGTGTACACAAAAAGTGACGTATAAAATATGGGGATCATAGAGAGGGTCCAGGTATGTAACACACCACATTCTTTTATATTTTCCTAATCCATCATTAGATTTAACTTAAAACAAGTGCAATGGCTAAGATGTTTCTGTTGGGTTATTAACATTATACTACCCAATATTTGCTACAAAATTCTAAAAGGAACAAAGCTTAAAATATTGACACATAAGTCCACATATTTAATATTTATTATTGAATAATATTAAACCATTTTAATTATATTTAAAATATAATTAAATAATGTATTACTTAATTATATTATAAAATTTAATAAGTAAAAATTGATTATTATTTAATAAGCGAATAATAATAAATACTTAAATATGAGTTATATTTTAGTAATTAATATATAAAATTGATTATTATTCAACAACTTAATATAACTAATAATAAATACTTAAATAATATTTAAAATAAAAATATAATATAATATTACGTTATTTAATTATATTATAATATTAGTATATAAAAATTAATTATTTTTAAATATTTAATTAAAAAATAAATACTTAAATATTAATAAATTGAGTAATATTAATTTAAAATTAATATTGCACCAAACATGATATTGTATTACAGTTTAATACACATTAATGACACACACCGTAACACAATGCAGCTAATGTAATACAATATATTGTGTCAAATGACCTTGTTAATTTCACCGATAAATTAATTTATTCTTATATATGAATTAATATTTTTAAATTAATATTCTTTCTTATTAATTAATTAATTTAATATATAATAAAACCATGTATTAATTACAAACCATATTTTATGATAAATACGAGTACGAAATTGATCTTTTGTTCTTAATTTGTAGTTAATATTTGTTTCATAATACTTATTCAATTTGCAGTAAATAATTTCAATATGCAATAAAAATATATTAATTCACCAATTAATAATTTTTTATTGTTTAATAAGAAGGTATAAAGAAGTTTAGAAGCTTTTAATAAAAATTTGGAGGCAAAGCCATTTTATACTCCACACTTATTTGAAAACATTTTTCACATCTCATATTTGATAAATTTGAGTTAGTGATAGAATTTAGTTGCTAATTGCTAGAGATGTGGAACTAAAACTAGTGGGCATGTAAAGAATCCAATAAGTTTTTTTATATCATTTTGATTAATTTATTTAGTACGAATAAAAAATTATTTTTATCAAGAATATATTTGACTTAGGTAAGTGTATGGAGTAAATTTTCTTTTTAAAACTTTGAAGATGGGTGGTGTGAATTAATAATTAAAAAATACCCTCACCTTTTGATTTAAGTTTAAAAAATCAAAATAAGTAGGACTAATGAGTCAAAATTTAGTATTATCTGATTGTTTTCTAATTTTAGAATAAAATAGGGATTACAGTGTAATTAACCCAAAAGGACAAAAAAAGGTGGTATGTTACCACTGTGGTAACATAGTAGGATCCGAGATGATATTATTACTTTTTTCAAACATGCATGTGACAAAGTCATGTGTGCACTTATATTATTACGATGAAATTAACTGTAAAAATCAAAGTAAAATTGCCAATTAAATTAATTTATTACCTTTTTGACATGCACAAAAGTCGTGAAAGAAGAGAAATGTGGCAAGAGTAGCAACAAATGACAATCTCAGGCACCCAAGATCCATGATTTGATGAAATAACAGCTCTCGGTGAGACCTTTTGATTACTTAATTATACACACATATATATATTGGGGGATTGCTGTTGTCGAATAAGAAGGCAACAAGCTTTGATACGGTGACGACAAATTCTGCATGCACAACGATTTCTCGCTCACTTTGTCGGGTAAATGGAAGCTAAATATCCTCAGAAGCGCACACAAGGAATCAGAGAAAATGCGATGCCGCCAAGCCGGTGTCCGCGAATTTTACACAAGCAACATTGGAATGAGCTACTATTTAATTTGCACAGAATTGAGAGGTTGGAGAGATAGAACTGAGTTTCAATGAACAAATGAAACTGATGAAGCTCTATTTATTACTTCAGCCGGATATCAAGGTGCCTATTTGTACATGAAATGAGACTATGAGCGAGAGAAGCAGTCGATACTTGTAAGTTGCGTGTGAGAGGGCTGAACCTTACAGATGCTGTAAGGTAGCCCTCTCCTTTCACTAAGGCTACACCAACCAACTGATACAACTCATCACTATTGCCAATTAATTACTCTTGATAATATCTTCTAATGCCTTGATTTTTGGTACATATTTTTGGAATTAATGGAGATTATGAAATTACGCCGACTGGTTGTACAAAATTGTCTTGATTTCTGGCCATTAGATTTTATTGATTAATGATATTAGCAAACGGGATACTTCTTAATAAAACTCTCTTATCAATACTATGAAGTAATCTGAGTATTTTCACTTGTTTTGAGCGTAAGTATATAAATTGTGCCACTACAAAATTGATTTAGGAAATTTTAATAAATATTTCTATTGTAAACATCTGTATGTATGTCTGTAATATAATATTAGAAAAACCGAATATATATATATATATATATGTTGGTAAACATCAATATATTTGTAATGAAAAATGAAATATAGGGGAAAAATAAAAATATAAAAAGGTATGGGGAAGATAAGCTTAGGTTAATGCGTGGGGTAGGGGGGACCGCAAGTTCAGCATCAGTTGGATGGAATCTAAATAAATGAACTTCCCGGAAATTTCAAGCAATGCATTGATTGCAAGCCACCAATGCCTGTGGCTAAGAGTGTCACAAGAGCATCTCCTCCTCCACGGGTAAAGATATTCTCTTTGTCTGAATTTTTATAAATTTTTATAAATTTTGTGTTATGTATATGATTTAATTTTTTTATTTATTAATTATTAATCACGTATATATATTTTTACTTAAGAGAAGATTAGATTACGAGAGAATCTTGATCTCTCCTCTACAGTCTGTGCTTTCGGTACATTATACACCATGAAAGCAGAACACGTTAATTTCACTGCTTGATTATGTGGTGCTTTTTCCATTTTTGATTTCTTTGTTTAATGTGCAGGTTTCGGTGCATGTGCAAGAGATCGTTATATTTACTTCTAAATGTATAATGTTGAAAGGATTAGTAGTACACACACATATATATATATATATATATATCTTAAGAAAAAGAAATCAAGAACATGTTATTTTGCGTGTCTAGATCTTAGCTGGTGCAAACAAATAAAAGTTTCATATAATTAACCAAAAATGGGTGGATAAAAGTGACATTGGCATGACGAGAAGCTTTTGATTAGTGTCAACGCACTCTCCACCAGAAATGGCTGCAAAAGTGACAATTAATATCACAATCACTTTAACATTACATTTATTTTTGGGATCATCTTTTGCGGCGACTTACGTGCCCATTCTGATATGACACACCTCTGGAACAGCATATAATTATTTACTCGTTCTCTTTGAGGATGAGATGGTCTTGTCGTTATCAAAATTATGATGGGTCAATTTGAAAGTAAGAGTGTGTAATAAAATTCTTTGAAGACACTGTTAAGTCTTTTATATACTAGAATGCACATAGATACGTCATACACTGTATTATGTTGTTCGGTACTCATAAGTTTTCATTCATGATCCTTAAAATATTGATGATGTATTATATATGGGATTATGGTATGATGTAACTGTGGCACCGTATTATAGTTACGTCAAATCATTAAATATAATTAAATTAGTGGAATTCATTAACATTCAACGGTTAGATACAACTTAAGATTTGTTCTTATATATGAATTTACAATCTAAAAATTTAGTGTGACAATAATAGTAAAATTTTGGGCATATAATCAAATTTGTTATATTTTTTAGGATGTAGTGAGGGCACTGCACCAAACTTAGGATACCATATTTCTCAAATGGAGATTTGATTTGATTTATAAAAAAAAAACTTGAGTAACATAAAACTTTGCATTTTCCGAAAATAAAACCACCCTCAAACTCACTTTCCATAAATGCAGTTTATTAACTTTTATTTATTTTTTACAAATTCAATAAAACTGACAAAATTCAAATATTCCCTTTTATTATTTTTTTTTAAAAAAAAGTCCAAATCAACGAAAAAAAAATCAAATTAACATATATATATATATATATATATGATGATGATGATTGACATTACTTTGAATCGTTACTTGCAAGTCTCTCACTCAGAATCCTGACTCCCATGTACCTGCAACAGATCACAACACAACAAATTAATTAAACCTCACAGAAACTTACCAAAATCTTGCTTACGTATTTGCCTGTGGTCAGGTTAACGTACCTTCCAAGCATCATGACCGTTGCTTGCGGATTAGTCCCCGGGGAGTAATAAAACGTGGATCCGTCGATGACCCTCAATGCATCGACCCCAAGAACCTTATAATCATGATCAACAACCTTACCAACTTGGCAACCTCCATGATAATGCCATATGGTCATCACTGTGTCCCTGCAAAATTGTTCCAGTGATGTTGATGTATTGCTGTGTCTGGGCAGCAAATTGACCGGGGCACTGGCAGTCATGTTTACCAGTGTTGGCACTGACATACTCTCGTATTTAAACTTAGAAAAAGATTTTGATTCAATTATTTTCTCTATGGTTGAGATGCCCTGTACACATCTTTGTAAGTCTTCAGGTTCCTTGAAGTAATTGAATGTGACGGACGGGTTATCGTTCGGGTTTCGAGTTCGGAGCTCCAAATGGCCTGTCGATACTGGGCCCATAACCTTTTCGAGAATGAATCCGCCTCTGAAAGCTGGATCATCAAGTGCTTTCATGTTTTCAATTGCTTCGGCTATAGCCTCTGGGGTCCTTTGTTTGGGAGGCACTTTAGACAGCTGTCCAATCTGCACATGCGAACAAATATTTTTGGAAAATCAGCGTAATGTACCATTTTACCCTCAATCATGCAGGAGTTGAGGGTTCTTGAGGAAGCAGATGAGGGCTATTTATATTTAACACACTGGACTTCAAAGGAAATTACGTAAAGGCCTGTTTACAAACGAATTGCTTTGCTACTAGGCTAGCCCAAAAGGGGATGAATACTTATACCTTGGGAGAGAACATGCCATAGTCTCTTGGCGATGGCGACCCACCGGCGAAGTTTTCGCCACTTGCGGCTTCTATGTAGCTTCCAAACTGGGTAATTCCGACGACCTGGATGAGGGAAACCTCCACCGGAACAGGGGACGGTACAAAAATGGCATTCATGGGATTATCAGACATCCCCTGACCAACCAAGGGCTGGTCCAACACAACCGTGATGTTATGGGCCTTGAGATGGTCTGCTGGGCCCACTCCGCTCAACATTAAAAGTTGTGGGCTTCCAAGTGCTCCAGCTGACACGATGATCTCATTCTTAGGCCCATTCTTGAGATATGCTCTGTGCTTGGCCCCTGTTGCATCTCTGAAGACAACTCCATGGGCCTGTGGCCTAGCCTTTCCTGTTTAAAACTTCAATGTCAATCAATCATCAAGATTGATAGTAATAGCCAACCATTGGTCAATCTCTTACGTGTCACATTCACATACCTTTAATTCTGAACAGAACCTTATGCACGGAGGCATGCTTGAGCAAAGTGAGGCCATTGGGATTAGCATACTCCAGTAAATCAGCAGCTGTGTGTCTTTGGCCATTTTGATCAAATATTGTCCCACCAATCTTCGTGCCATACATATGATCGTAAGTGAAGCCATTGTACGGCAACACCCCTACCTCTACCAGCCCATCTCTGACGGCCGACTGCCACTGCCGCATCGGCGGTTCGAATGCCACCACCTTCTCCACCCACTGGTACGATTCATTCACCAAACGTTCATCCCACCCCACTTCTCTAATTTACCAAAAGTAAATAAAATCAGGAAAAAAAAGTCAGTTCAGTAAAATTAGGGTTTAAATTGAAGTTTAGCTCGTCTGTGATAATTTTATACTTGAGGCCCCCTTGTATCTTAAATTACTAAATAATGACCCTCTAAAGGTTGGCGTTTCCTCATTGCATCCCCCCCTGAATGGTATTCACAAGCATTACTACCAGTCAGTTACCTGACATAATAAGGAGCAGCGCGTGTGTAGAAGCCGGCATTGAGGCAACTGCCACCTCCCAAAACGCGGGCACGGGAATTGATGACGCCATCTTCGGAGATGAAGCGCTGCGAGGGAGAGGTTGATGAGAGATCAGAGAGTGCAGCGCCAAAAGAACCCAAGTTGGTGATGTTGGGGTTTCCGTACGGCGAGCCACCGCGTTCAAGTAGCAACACGGAGGCGTTTTGCGAGAGTGTGGCGGCTAACGGGCAGCCGGCGGTGCCACCTCCGATGATGATGTAGTCGTAGTAGGACACTGGTTGTGCCGCAGTTGCATTGTGCATGAAACTGTAGTTCGGAGCTGCTGTGTACACAAAAAGTGACGTATATAATATGGGGATCATATATTACGTTTTTCAAACATGCATGTGACAAAGTCATGTGTGCACATATATTATTAGGATAAAATTAACCGTAAAATAAATTTGTTACCTTTTTGACAGGCACAAAAGTAATGAAAGAAGAGAAATGTAGCAAGAGTAGCAACAAATGACAATCTCAAGCACCCAAGATCCATGATTTCATGAAATAACAGCTCTCGCTGAGGCCTTTTGATCAATTAATTATACACGCGCGCGCGCGCACATATATATATATAGGGGGATTGCTGTTGTCGAATAAGAAGGCAACAAGCTTTGATAAGGTGACGACAAATTCTGCATGCACAAAGATTTCTTGCTCACTTTGTCGGGAAAATGGAAGCTAAATTTCCTCCGAAGCGCACACAAAGATTCAGAGGAAATGCGATGCCGCCAAGCCGGTGTCAGCGAACTTTATACAAGCAACATTGGAATGAGCTACTAATTAATTTGCACCGAATTGAGAGCTTGGAGAGATGACGTTCATTGAAAAAATGAAACTGATGAGGCCATATTTATTACTTCAGCTGAATTTCAAGGTTGCCTTTTTGTACATGAAATGAGACTATGAGAGACAGAAGCAGTCGATTGTCGGATATTTCATTAAGGCTATACCGACCGACTAATACAACTGTCATACACTAATATTGCCAATTAGTAACGCTTGATAATATCTTCTAATGCCTTCAGTTTTGGTACGCAATAAGTGCAAACCAGCAATGATTTTTGCAATTAATGGAGATTATGAAATAACACCAACTGGTTGTATAAAATTGTCTTGATTTCTGGCCATTATATTTTATTTATTAACGACTTTAGCAAACAGGATACGCTTTTAATAAAAACTCTCTCTTCAGCACTATGCAGTAATCCGAGTGTTTTAAGCTTAAATACATAAATTGCGCCACTACAAAATTGATTTAGAAAGTTTTAATAAATATTTTTAGTGTAGATATTTGTATGTATGTGCCTGCGATAAAATATTAAAAAAACACCTATAAATGAAGACTTTGACATTACAAAGTTAATTAAGTTCTTATATATAGAATGAATTATGATGGTAAATATCAGCATATTTTTAATGAAAATAAAATATAGGGGGGAAAATAAAAAAAAAAAAAAAAATGCTACGGGGAAGGTATTAATGGAATCCAACAACTCGTGCACAAGTAGATAAGTTTGTGTTAATGCATGGAGTGTGGGGACCGCAGTTTCAGTATCAGTTAGATGGAGTTTAAATAAATGAAATTTCCGGAGATTTCAAAGAAAATGCATTGATTACCAGCGACCAATATTTGTGGCTAACCAACAGTGTCACAAGAGTATCTCCTCCTTTGAAAAAAATTCTCTCATGATCTAAACACTACTTAATTTTTTAAAAATTTTTATTATATATTTTTTAATAGTAATGTATAAATAAGATTTAATTTTTTAATTTTTTATTTATTAATAACTAATTAATAATTAAATTATTTACTCATAACATGATCATATCATATCAGAAAAGAATCTTGATCCCTCCTCCACAACTTGTACTTCCGGCACTGTAACACACAATGCAAGCACAACTCATTAATTTCAATACTTCATTTTTTTTTTGCCTTAAGATATATACTACTAATCCTTTCAACAATACACATTTAGAACTAAATATTCTCGTACGATATCTTGATCATGCACCGGGACCTGCCCCGTGTTATTTTTATGTCTCTAGATCTAAGCATGCAGCTGGTCTAAACCAAGAAAGTTTTTATCTTACATTTAATGTAACATACACAATCTATAAAAATCACACAAATTATAAGACTCACATAATTATATAATTTTTATAAATTATGTATGTTACATTAAATGTAACATAATAAAATCCCAAAACAAATAAAAGTTTCATATAACCAAAAAAATGGATCAATAAATGTGACAGCCTTTTTTGGCATGAAGAGAAGCGTTTGATTTGTGTCATCGCATCCTCAACGAGAAATGGCTGCAGGAGTGACAATTATTATTATTGCTATTTTAGGATTACAGTAGCCTTATTTCTATCGTCTTTTGCGGCGAGTTAATTAAAGTTCACTACTACTTTTGCGTGCCCATTCTGAATTGACTCCTCTCTCAAACGGCATATAATTATTATTTACTCATTCACTTTGCGGATGAGATGGGTCTTTAAATGGGATCTCTCCATAAAATACATGCAGCCATCCTCGTCTGTAGCCAGGGTATTCAGTTTTTCTTTGCTCCTGTCGTTATCACAGTTATGATTGGTTAATTTAAAAAGTAAGAGGAGTGCGTGTTAAACTTGCGTCATATGATGTGGTATCCGTCATCATGATGTGGTATCCGTACCGAGATCTTGCGTATGTATGTGAAAAGTGAAATACTTCGCGGAAGGAAGACACCTCCATTTCTTAGAGCTTTTAAAAATACGTACCTACGCTACACTACATAAATTTGGATCAATTGCAGAAAGCAAATGATTAATCGGGACCCTTCTATGGTACAGATTCTGTAACAAACATCTCCCGTCATCCCACCATTCGATTTTCTATTGTTTTAGTTTCTCACTCCACATCCAACGGCTGATGCTGCGGTCTGTAGCTTACAGATTCTGTAAGCTAGTCAAGTCCGATTAATCGCGGAAGTAGTTCCCCAGTGAGACTTTTTACGTGCCATCATTTGCATCAGACGCACTGCCATCAGTCATCAAGTATTTAATTCATCTTCTTTTTTTTTTCTTTTTTTTTAAATGTCAAAATTACATCATTTTAAATACTAAATTTACCGCGTTATCCTTATCTTCAAGTTTTTTTGCCTTTACACTTACTCGGTCATCAGTTCACTTTCACCATAATTTGTTTTTAAACATATTTCGGCTTTATTTTTTCAGTTCAAAACATCTATCGTTTGGATTATACTTTTTTTTCTCTCCTCAGATTTCCCTTTTCTCTGCGCCTTCTTTGCATTTTACGAGCAAATTCGAAATTAAATCTTACAAAAACTAAACTAAATTAATAAATAGTAAAAACTGAATGCATCAAGTTCTTTTTTTTTTAAATTATTTTTTTTTCACACTCTCAACATTTGTGTATAAATTTTTTAATGGAGCAAATCTAAATTTTTAACATCAATATTTATTAATTCAATTTAGTCGAAAGAAATCTTAACAAAAAATTGTGCCGAAAGTGAATTGATGGTTGGGTAAAAAAAAAGAAGCTTGAAGATAAGGGTAATGTGGTAATTCTCTTCTTTAAAGTGATGTAATTATTAAAATTAAAAAATAAGGAGTGAAATCTACACAACAATCCAATTAAGAAGATACATCTCCTTCTTAGAAAGAGCTGACTGTCGCTAGCACGCATGTAAAATTATCAAGTAAAGATTTTACTACGAAAAAGCACTCGTTGACCAAGAAGTATCTTCAACCCTATCCCTCTGCCTTTATTGTGTCGCAGTATTTACATTTTATCCAAGATTTAGAAACACCACTAAAAGAAATTTTTTAAATAAAATTTTACTTATTATTTAAAAAATCAGATAAATAAAAAAATATTTTAAAAGAGTTTATAAACAAAATTCTTCGTACAAGATTATCCTTCTTAGTCTTTTGGAGTTACCATAATTTTTTTTTTATCTTCTCATTAAAGAGAGAGGTGTTATAATTGTTATTGTTTTACTAAAAAAATTGATAAAAATAATATAAACTTATTTTTATTTAAAAAATCTTTTAAGAGATAATTAATTTTTCACTCTTCTATTTACTATATAAGTAAACAAATAAATATTTATAAAAAAGTCTTATGGCAACGCACTTACCCTTTGGAAAATTCTTTACTTATAAAAGGCATCAGCCACAGTGGCGGAGCTACAAAGCCTAGACAAAATCGTTTTTACCCTTACTTTTTCATCAATTTAGTAAAATATAAGAGTTTTAATTTTATTTTCATATATATCCCTAATTCAATTATACTTATATTTTCATCAATTTAGTATAACAATAAGGTTTTTATTTTATATTCAAATATGTCCCTAACCCAATTACCCTTATGTTTTCATCAATTTCATATAACAATAGAGTTTTTATTTATTTACAAATATGTCCCTTATTCAATTATATTATTTTAGAAAATTATCAGCCATATACCCTTAAATGACACCAATATCAAACGTGCTACAACACTTTTCTCTTATACCACTCGTATACCCTAAGTTGATAAAAGAGTTCTGGCGTCCACATTTCCGTTTACTACCATTAAAAACTTAACAGAATTTGAGTAAAATGACTATTTTAACCTTTAAACTCAAAATGAGGTAAAAAAATAAATTTACCTTGAAAATTAATGTAAATTTTCAATACACAAATTTTTTTTATTTTGTTATTAACAATACATTTTTTTATTAAAAAAATATGAATTATTAATGGTACATATTATTAACAATTTTTCATAAAAAATATTCATCTTATACCATAAAAATTATTAACAACATATTATTTACAATTATACATATTATACTATAAAAAGTCAAGTTTGAGCTTGGAGGAGTATATCTTCATTAATTTAGGTTAAATTTTGGAGGAGTAGATTCGGTTGTAAAGTAGTTTTTTTAGCAATTATTAACAATTATCCGATAAATGGGATGACATGTCATTTTTATCAAAATATATCATATGACATGTCATTTTTATCAAAATATATCATATGACATGTCGTTTTTTATTAGGTAAATGGGATGACATGTCATTTTTTAAAAAAGACTATATTACCCTTATGATATTAACTCTCACAAACGGCAGTTAACGGATTGGTAGACGGCATAAGTGTTTTATCAACTTAGGGTATACGAGTGATACACTTGAAAAGTGTTGTAGTACGTTTGATACTGGTGTCATTTAAGGGTATATGACTGATAATTTCCGTATTATTTTCAATTGAAATTAGTGACTTATTTTATAAAATGATTAAATCATATATTTATTTAATAGATTGAAAACATTAAGGAGGTAAAATTTTATTACTGCTTTAATTTATTTTAAAAAGCTTCTAATTGAAAAAAATGTCAATATAATATTACATCATTACTAGTATTAAAAGTACTTACAGAAACAACATATAGTAACAATTATCAATATTTTTATAAATTTGTTATGTGAATTTTGAGATTTTATTTATTAGTTATATCAGCTAAAAGGACAAGTTAGAAAATAAAATTTGAGTATTTTAAGGAACTTTTGATAGAAGAATTATTAACATCTAGTTATTTAAAGAGAGATAGAGCGTATGATAAAGAAACAACTGCACCAAAATACATTTTTGCTGAATTGAGTTTAGTTTATTATTGAAACTTTTGACTAATAATACCTTTACAATTTGAAAGGATGAATAAATTTTAATTGTTTAATTTATTAAGTTTGGTAATTCAGGGTATGTTTGGGATTTAGGTGCTGTAGTTTAAAAGCTACAGTTGCTGTGGAAAAAAAACTGTAACTATAAAAAAAGATAATATATAATAAATATAAATTTTAAATAATAATTTTGACAAAATTATTAAAGATGTAATAGATTTTTCATCATACAAGTGAAAAATCATATTAATATATCTTACAAGCTACAACAGTTAGTGTTTACCAAACACTTTAGTGTTGTACATTTTAAGCTACAGCTGTCCAACCTCAATCCCAAATACACCCTTAGGTCATCTCCAATGTGACACCAAAACTAACACCAAACCATTTTTTACATTATTTTTGGTGTAAAATGCTTCTCTAATGTAACACCAAAACCAACATCAAAATGGTGTTATGAATAATATTACACCAAATATAGTGCAACACTATTCATTTAGTGCTAGAAAAAAAAAGTCTCAAATATCCTTATTACGTTTTCTTATTTACATATATGTCCTATTTTATATAATATTTTAAGTTATTATTATTATTTTTGTTATTATTTTTATTTCATTTTTTATTTTTTAATATTATACTAATATTTTAAATAAAAAAATTCAACACAAAAATTAATAATAAAAATAAAATGCCATTAACATTAATTACTAGATTACATATTACAAAATTAAAAATACGAAATTAAATTAACACAAATTAAAAAGCTACTATTACTAGCATAAATTAGAACAATTATTTAATAATATGGGAGATCATTATTAGATCCTCCAATATCATCAAAATATTGGCCAATATTATTGGAAGTATTTTGAGATGCTTGGCCTTGCTGAGATCTTATCTGCAAAATCTTAATTTGTTCATTTTGAAAATAGTGACGTAAGCTCGGATCACTTATCAAATTTAAATCTTTCAGTAAAATTTTATTTTCTTCACGATATGTGACCATATCCAATTTGTTTTTCTTATTTTTGGCTCATATCATTTAAATTTGATACTTTTGTTGCGTATCTTCACTGACTTTTTTGAAAATTTCATAAAGTCGTCGATTGTCTTCTTTAATAGTATTAATAACTAGTGAATTTTAATATTTTTTCTATATTAATGTAATGTTTAATTTTCATAATGTATTAATTTAGTTAATTAAATGCAAATTTAATAATTTTTTTATATTTTTTTGTTAATCGATATAAAATTATTATTATTACTTAATTATCTATATTAATAGTAATATTTATTATCTTAATTGAATTAATTCTTGAGAATTAAAAGAATAAAAAAAAGAATATTCTTTTTAGTGTAAATGGGTTGAAGATGAAATAATAATTTGGTGTGAAAAATGTACATTTTTTGTGTTGGTGTTATACCAAAATGGTGTTAAGCATTGAATATGCCCTTAGTACTTCACTTCAAATTGCAAGTTTTACTTGCAATTTTTAATTGATTGTAATTACATGTATTGATATATTTTAATTTGAAATTCTTAGTTGATTTTTTAATCCTTATATAATTATATATTATTATAGGCTGCAATGTCATATTCTATAATTGAAAAATAATATTTTCATATTCGAGTTGCTTTTTTTCTCTTTTTTTATAATTATTTTTATTTATAGTCCATATTTAGAGAGTGTTTTCGATAGATTTTAGGGCAAGAAAAGCCAAACTTATTTAGAATAATGAATTTATATTTTTTGCAGGAGACGAGATACCTCACTGATTTGTTATGTGCGGTACAGTGTATCTGAAATTCGGGGGATGTGAGAAGGGGAGAGGGAGTGGTAACAATGGTGAAAGGTCAAAACCAAGAGAAATGTCCTTCAAAATGAGCTTCATACCTGCAAAACAGTGAGATGGAGGTTAGAGGTGAAGCTGGGGTACTCCATCGTTCACACTCTAACGCTCAAGTTAGCAAACTCAAGCTTTTATGGCAAAAAGAGCTGGCTAGCCCTCTGTAAATTAGGGTTTAAGGTTGAAGAAAATCTATTTTTGGAGTGTGAGTGTTAATGGTGAGTGAGAACATCATGGAGAATGAAATCTACGCACCTTTATATATAGAGTACCTCAGCTGCCACGTGGCATACCCTTTTTGGCTTACGTCTTTTTACTTTTTTTATGATTTTTGGGCTATTATGTGCATGTTCGCGGCGTATCTCATCCTTTGGAGATGTGGCGTGCGTTGGAGAGTGGTCTAGGGTACTTCTGCAGTAGCTGTCGGGTAGGCGGCTGAGGACCACTGTCCCAAGGACAGTGTCCTCCACTTTTGGCAGAGGTGGCAGGCGGCTGTCCCCCCCTTTTAGCTTTATTCATAATTATGACAAAATCGAATAATATCTTTTAAAAAGTAGAGACGTTTCTCATGGCAGACTTTTTCGGAGGGTTCTCTTGTATCCGATTTGCCAGGTACCTCTAGTTACATATGGTATCTCAATCTATGTGGGGTACATCTAATTGTGCGAGGTACCTCGTATCATGTCGGGTACCTCTATTTGTGCGGGGTACGTTGAATCATGCCGGGTACCTCAGATTGTTCAAGGTACCTCAATTTGTGTGGGGTACCTCTAATTATGCGGGGTACCTTGAATCGTGTCGGGTACCTCGAATTGTGCAGAATACCTCGAATTGTGCAGGGTACCTCAATCTATGTGGAATACCTCTAATTATGCGGAGTACCTTAAATTGTGCTGGAGTTATTCCGTTTGTCGATATGTGACGCTTTACTACCTCTCCTATTTTTCTTCCAAACTGAGGGATAAAACTTTTAGTATTCCTACTTAATTAATGTACTTATTTTTCTATATAAATTTTATGTTCGCTTCAAAATATAAATTTTAAAATTTAATCCAATGTGATATTAAGTTCTGGATCAGCCATCGACAATTTCTTAATAACAGAAGTGAATACTTAGGATTCAACTATTAAGAGAGAGTGAAAATTTACTTTACGGGAACACAGGTGAATAGCATGAGAAGCATTCGGGATTTGGGAATACGCAAATTTTGGGCCCTTAATAGCGTAACCCTGAAAATTTATGAAACGAATTGAAAAAAAATCAATAACCTTATTTTTCATCTACTGTACAAGTACAATAATACAACAGAAGAATATTGGCGAGGATAATTTAAATATGGGCGGGGAGGAGGAGGAGGAGGAGGAGGAGGAGGAATTAAGACTAATATAGCATCTTGATAGATCAATAAAGAGAGTTGTAGGTAACGAAAGTAGCGATAATGGAAGCCACACAGACGAAGAGTGAAGGGAGTAGAGTGACATTCAAGAGATTGCTCTGGCCCAAGAACCCAGCCAGGGTAATTGTGCCATCCGCAATGACCCGAGCAATTGTCCCAGCTTCTGTTGAAAGTAACCCGCCATTGTACGTTCCACGAGAAAGCCTGGAAGACATCACCCGAGATAATAGTGACAAGTTGACGCCTGCACCAAAATACGTTACAAAATAATGAGACATACTACATTAGAATCTAATATTTCATAGGTATTTTCTCAATTGTCACTCAATATATAATCACCTTCAAGTACTTCAGCAAAAACAAACAAGACGAGTCCTGAGCAGACATATTGCGGAACGGAGTAGGGGATGAACACATGGAAGCTAAAGAGTATGCCTATACAGACCATGATTTCAGAAGCCAATAAAATTTGCCTGCAGCCAGATCAAAGAGTGAAGACATCAGTTGGTTACAAAAAGAATTCCAGAGTTCACATCAGAAAAGACAGAGAATGACAATGTGATTCTGTTGGAGACTTACCTATCTTCGAACATGTTGCTAATATAGCTGCCAACAATGATGTTTACTGGAAGAACGGTAAGGCCAAGACACGCAAGAAAAATTGCGACCGCGCCCGTGGACCATCCAAAATAGTATGTAGTAACAACGCTAGATTCAGAGAGTAAAATCTCCATCACGTACTTGAGCATAAAATATATCAACAATTGAACCTGGTAAAAACATCAGAATTTAGGTGAGAGGTAATTTGAAAATATAAGCGTTTCAGCTTGAATCTGAAGGTAAATCATTTGCGATGAGAAAAGCAAGCACAGAATTGAAGTATTGAACTGAATTAAGCACATGATAGTAACTACATGAACAACACTAGAGCTTTGATTGGTTAATAACCACTAGTTCAATGGTAAGTTCCACTTCGCCGTAAAAATCTGAATGATCTCACATTCTGATCAAAGCAAGCAGTATTTGGATCATCTCAATCTACTTTCCCAAGCCATTACAGAGATGCTAAACATATCACTATTAGTTGCACAAAATCCTGATTTACATACATGCCTAGAGATGTTCTGATATATGGTGCAACAGGTGCATTCCAGGGAAAATTAGTTATCTTTTAGCTACATAAGTTCTGGATAGTCACAGTTCACCTGCTATTCTGCAACTGCACACCAAGGAGATCAAAGGTTCTGTATGGTAATAGTTTACCTAATAACATCTTGTTTTGTAAATTTAAAAACACAAAAAAACAAAAGAAATAGAAGAAAAGGAAGAAGAGGAGACATCCAGATTCTGTTAATTATATTTGAGGTCTTGTATTAATTAAATATCAACATAGACCCGCATTTACGTAAAGTCAAAAGTACAAGGACTTGAATGTGCGAGCCATAAACGGACATGGTGCGTTTACCTATCAAAGTTAGATACATCAGATCGAGAACTGATGTTGCAAGGATCCTATTGTGACATTGTAAGTGTTCACTGTTGCATATCAACTCATAGTAACAAGCTAATTTAAAAATCTACGATGCCATTGCAATGAAGATCATAATGTTTGGGCAACCAAGTCAATAAAAAAACAGTACATAAAATGGCAGGTCATGCTAAGCAAAGATGTCTGGTTTACACCTAACGAGAAGTAAAAGTCATGTTAAGCAAATATGTCCAGTTGACACAAGCTAACGAGAAGTAAAAATCTTGTACCCACGTAGATGTACGTACTTTCCAGTCAACAACACAATCCATGAAAATCACTGACAGAAATATCTATGTTTTTGAAATGAAGAAAACGTTACGAGTCAATTTCTTACCTTTACAGAGGGCGTAAGTAGTCTGTATGCTGATCTAATTGAATTGGCTGGTGGATGAGATTCCTCAGAAGCTTCATCACTTCCGTCATATTCTTGGTCACCATCTTCATCTTCTGGTTTTTCTTCTGAAGTTATGAGCAATGGCTGCTGAAGACCTTTTTCCAGTGCACTATTATCTACTGGTTCTGTCATTTGTATGGCCCAACACCAAAATCAAACATTTATTCTTTTACATAAATGGAATGGTTTCAAATTATAACATATAAAAATTCCATGCATAAAATTGAGAGAAAGGGTGTTTGGATACAACTACTCAAGCAGTCAAATATGTACTCAGCAAAGCTCAACTTAATGTCTGAAGTGTAACCATTTTCCTCCAATGTAAGAACTTCTTTCATGCAACCGTTATTCTACCCTATACAGAACAACTTCCAAGATCTACCTCCAATAGCAGGTTATCCTACTGGTATTGACTCTTTGGCCTTTAATGTTCATAACTGGTCCCATTTAGCTGAGCTAGTAGCTGGAGATGAAGACAATCCTTGAAACTTGATGAGTAACATCAGCACCCAGTCTCCACCGCAGTTTTATAAGACACGTTGTTCACATTCTTAAGACCAGATGAGATATTGTACAAAGTGTCTATAAGCCAATACAGGGCCGGTTACATACCACATAAGGCAAATACATTTCTTGAATTGAATAGCCAATGAACCATGTACACTTAATAGAGCAAGAAATAAAGACCTAGTATATTCTATTTGCCAAGCTGAATGTATGCAGCTCATGCATAAATTTTTTTGAAATAGAATATAAATGTTTTCAAATTTCTACACTCGTTCATCAGTATTACCTCAATATTTTGCTTTATATGTTTGACTTGGTGGTAAAAAACTATTCATAACTTTGAAATTTTGTAGCTCCAATTAAAGTTTACCTATCAAACTTAAGTTTATAAGACTTGAAACGTCAAAACTTAAAACAATTAGAATTATTTTACAGGCTTTTGGTTTTTGATATTATGAAGCAACTAAAAGATAAAAAGAGAGATAGTTATATAGTTTAGTGTCATATGAATGGATCAATGATTTGTTCAAACCCAGGAAGGAGTGGTGAGCATGATTGCAGGTGTCAAAAATATTAAGCCATAAAAGACTGTGTGATAGGATTTAACATACCAGCATTCGATTCTTCCTGCGTATGATTCTCTTCAATATCCCTGGAAGGTTCTTTAAATGAGATACACAACCATACCAAATAAAAAAGCCAGGCAACAGCCATAATCCAACCAGGTAACGTGTTTTGATTAAATGTCAACTTGTAGATTTTAAAATTTGTTTGAAGCAAGCCAGCAAGAGCAGGACCACAAGCCATTCCTAGAGCACTGGCACTAACAAAACCTGCCGATGCCTGCATGCGGATTTTTAGTGGTACACAATCACTGATATAACGCCGGTTAACAGCTCTAGCTGAACCAAATCTGCAACATAAAATTTATATCTCTGTCAACTTGTGATGAGAAAAACAAAAGGATTATGTATTTCATATGGATTCCACAAGAAGAGCAACTTTTGGGTGATACATTTTATTAAAATAGAAATGATAAGAAAGTGGCACATCAACTCTGGTAGATATCCACAAGAAGAGCAACTTTTGGGTGATACATTTTATTAAAATAGAAATGAGCTCTGAATCAATTTTAAATCTCCAATAGTGGCACATCAACTCTGGTAGATCAGAAAGTAAGCAAATACAGATTGATCTGAGTAAAATACACTAGAAATGGCATTGGAAGTTACTTGGAATTTTCTGGGTAAAATCCATCAAGGAATTACCCAAATAGAAGAAAACAAAGAAGAATACTTACCCACAGAAAAGACGGCCAATTAAGAGAACTGCTATGGAACTGAAATCATATGCCAATGCATACATGACATTTCCGATGAAAAGAACAATGCTGCTGAATACAAGAGGTTTGAAATATGATCTGTTTGACCAAGCGCTAAAATACACAGAAGAAAAGACCTGTGCTATAGCCATTGCCCCAATAACAATACCGCAGACTGTTGCAGCAGCTCCAAGGCTCATGGAGTAGTCATCTGCGGTAGGGACAATAATATATGTATTCACCATATAAAGAAAAGTGTTTGCTAAGTTCAATAGAAGTGACATAAAATGGTATTTCTGATCATCAATATGTTCCTCAACAGGACTGGGCAACTCTTCTTGCATAATCAGTGCATGTTGTGCCATAAAGTTGAGGAAGTTTGTAGAGTTGGATAACCTGTCTACAGCTGCTTTTATTGAATCGACCACAGGATCCTGCATGGTAAATTCACAAACTTTGGTACATGAACAGAGTCAGGAAGAAACAGGATCATACAAATTGGATTAGAAAGAGAAACCTGGAGGGGAAGAGCAGGCTCATCATATATGGATAAGTAGCTTCCTTGATGATCTTGAAGTTCGTGAAGATTTCGAGATATAGCTCCCACAACAGCACCTAACCCCTGCAGATCACAGAATTGGAAGGTAAAACTTCACAATGAAACAATAACTTTATGGAGAATATGTAGACATTATTTTACACTATATTGCTATAGCATACCCTAAAACTCATGACTTTACAGTTTCACTCATAATTTTCAAGAGTACAATAAAAGTATGCAGAAGCCTAAGTGTATAAATGACTAAATTTAAAAATAAAAAAGGGGGGGCTCTTGGATTTTTGACACATTACCACATGCTTGAACACTTGCTGCAACTGGGAGTAAGGATGATTAGCACGAGTTTTGACATAGTAATCAGTGAATCTATAACCAAAACGTTTATCAAATTTCTTCAGAATCTTACGCAGACCAATTGCGTTTATCTCAACAAAAAAGAGAAGCTTTAAAAGATCCATTCCTGCTGCTCTATAGGCTTCTCGTAGATCTGTCATCTGGGATATATCTGGCTGCTGTAGAAGAGCATCATGCTGTTCCCTAAGCCTGGCTAACCTGCTTGCAAGAAGACCTTGTTGTTCCAACATGAAAAGAACAATCTTCTCAATCTGAAAATATAAAAACGAAGGGGTTCGTATTAAGTTTTCCTTTTGTGGCGAAAGCACAAAATAATAAACTACAAAGGAAGCTCATAAGAGTATAACATGTTTGTTGCTAATGAAAGGGATGAACCTACTCCTTACCAATCAACCAAAAGTTTAGATGTTTATGATTATATAACCATTCGGCGATTCGCAAGAGATTTCTCAAAGATGTATTTAAAGTCAATTTTGGCCAACCATCCACCTTCTCTCTCATGTCATTCCCAATTTATAATATTCTTCTGTTAGCAAATCCTATGTCACTTTGCTACGAGACACAGTTCTGTTAAGTAACATCTGTGGATTTTTTAAACATAAGTTGGAGGGAAGGGTAGGCGAAAGGAAGGTAGAAGAAGGTGAGCATCAAAATCAAGAACCAGCTCCAAAGAGACCATGGACAACCAAAGAACTTATAAAGTGTGGTTGACAGCATGACCTCTAAGGACACTTCAATCTGCACCAAGTTAGACTCAATGCATGCATAATGTTCAACATTGCTCGTCTAAATTTATTACAAAATTTATGAAATAGCATACAGAGGACTTCTAATATGCATCTTCCAACATACCTGATTATCCAGCATTCTTGAGAAATCCTTGAGAACATGACGGCGATCTTGAGCTCCGACTTCAATTTGTTGAGCATATTGTTTTACTTTCTTCTTCATTAATTTGTAGTTAATATAATAACTGAAAAAAAACCATTATACGCATGGTAATATGGCAACTGTGATAGTAAATAAATAAATAAAAATTGTTGCACATGATAAAATTGATAGATATGCTGAATGACTTTGCAAGGAGGAGTGAAATAAACCCTCTTAAAAGACACTGAATAGAAACTATAGATTTGTCATGCTCTATGCATATTAGCTAAACATATTAACTAATACATATTAGCTGTCATTGCATACTTTTCGATCAAAAGGCAGTTAAGAGTATTATGAAAGCAAATGCTCGTCACCGAACAATCCCTTGAACGGTTCATTTCAGTGAAGATATCCTTGACGCCTACCATAGTGCAGTCAATACTAAGTATTGCAGCATAGAAGGCAGAACAGAACTTCAACCTTACCTTTGCCATTCTTGAATCTGTCTTTCCTTCAACTTTTTCCCAAAGGCAACCATTTTTTCACTACAAATAAGTGATGCAAATTTAGGTCAGAGAAGAAACAAAGGCAGAAAAAAAAAGTATAATAAATATTTTTGTGGTGTAAAAAAACAAGGACGGAGAATTATACTTTTCATTCACTACCTTAAAAATTGACTGAATACCAACAATAATTATGCATACTAAATACTAACACTTTGCAGAATTAAGGGTGAGGATAACAGCCATAACTGCAAAGAATTCATATATTGGTCTTTCATTTGGCTAATATCCTTTTCATCTTACATAGATCTATGAAAAAGCTAAAAAAAATTATGGTTTTGTCACAATAAGTTGAGCAAAATTGCCACGGGTCTTCTTCTGGTAAACCTCATCTGAAACCAATTAATCACCTTAGAGTAGATTAAAACAAAAAAATCTTTTCAACGACTAGTTCATGTTCCTCCAGTCCACAACAATAAAACAGACAGATGCAATCAACCTGTGCAGTGTTTCAAGTCACCCAACTACAGTATCCTCCAGTTTTCTGGGCCATTTCAGAACAAAGCAAACCAACCTTTATACTATAATTAAGCTCTGAATTGCCATGGCTAACATCAGCTAAAATACTTTGTCAAATTAAAATTTAAAAATTTTTACCATACCTTAAATATTACAATTCTCCGTACGAAAAGTCAACTTATGCATTCCATAAAATTCGTGCAAAGCAATAGAACATATACATAATTTGAAGCACGTATCAATAGCTACTATTTGAATTTCTTATAGCACTTATATTTTACCTAATACCAGTAATATTTAATAATTCTACAAAGACACCGCGGAGTTGACCAAGTCAACTAAATCATTGAGGTAGCCAATACTATAAACTTAGATTCAAAACTAAAAATTAAACAAAAACTAACAAATAAAATCAAAAATAAAATTTAGTTACAATCAGAAAAAATCATAAACAATAAAACAGTAGTAGCAAATTAATCAGCTGCTCAGACTTCCATTAACATAACGTATGTAAGGCAAAAGAAAATATTCGAAACTGCAGAATTTTTTTTTAAATAAAAATTGACAACAGAATTATTAGATACAAATGTTTCGCGCGAACCAAACAGAAAATGAATCCCAAAAGAAAACGCATTACCTGCTATGAATCAAAGTTTAGATGACCATCAACGAACACCTGAACAAACACAAAGCGGCGCAAAAGAAAAAAACACGGCGAAATTTCAAAAACGGTAAAAATCGTTTACAAAACGGAAAAATCGTCTTCAGAGTTCCATAGTTTTTCGGAATCACATAAGACAGAGATTCGAAGAGATTGACAGATGCCTTAAACAAATCCAATACGGAGCTGGACTTATTATCTCAAGAGCAAGGATCTTGCAATGAATTTCGCAATAACAAAAAGGAATAAACAAATGAAAAGAAATTAGAGAATGAATGAAGAGTGTTTTATTATGCTTCGGCTTTGATTGGTTATGGTGAATGAATCTTTCCAATTCAATAATTAGAGGAGGAAAAAAAAAAATAATAATAATAATAATGAGAGAAAAAAGAGAATTCAGTTTGTTGGTTGTCATGAATTCGCTTTTATAGTAAGCTTTTTTCTCGTTACAGTGCATTGTTTTTGTGGGAAAATATAATAAAGTTTGGGGGGTCCTTCTGTTACTATTATGATCCTCGTGACTCGGCAAGTGGGGTCATCTTGTAAATTTTCAACACCATAACTGAGATCTAAGCATACCAAATTGATTTTGAGTTGGTTTGTTAACTTTGAAGTATAAAATCTAATTGCAAGTTGCAACCAAATGTCCAAATACCAATTGAATTCTATTCTATTGATTGACTAATTACGACGTAATTAACGGTACAATTTTTTAAAATTTCTTTTATTTAATGGTACGCATATATTTGAGGAATTATCATAATTGTCCACCTAAGATTATGTTAATAGTTCGACTTGCCATTTGTTGTTATATAATACATAAGATTAATTAAGCCAAGTTTAAATTTTTTAACTTTTTTTCTCATCTCGCCAGTTGGCCGTGACTGTATTCAAAATCCTTTAGAGTGAGGCCATAATTTTATTTTCATTATCTTTACTTTTTGCGGCCGTACATTAATTATACAATGATTTCACATGGCAATAAACAAGGGAGGGCCGAAGTATGGGTTCATGCAGCTTTTTCATTTTTATTTTTTCTATTCTCTTTTTGTAGGGACGGTGAAGATTATGATTGATGCAATTACATTGAGTAAAAATATTTAATATTTTTTAATAAAAAATAAAGATAAATCACGGTTAGTATATATAATTCTTCATTGTTATATAAACGCACGTGTCTTGTTTGTATTATTTTTGTTTTCTTTTCAAAGTTCAACGCAACATGACAAGACGTACCTAGAAGGCTAGAACATTAGGGACATGAAATTTTGAAAATTCCCTCAAATTTATTAAAATAACAAAATCTTCCCTGAAGATTCCAAAATAACATTTCTATGACTGATGGTTGGTGCTTACCCTTTCCACGCAAAAGTAAAACGCTAATCATCACCTTTTCCTTTTGACGTGTGATTTCAAGATTCAAATTATAAGATTGCTTTTAAAAACTGGCAAATGCAATGTTGATTAAAAAATACACTTGTAAAAGTCAAATTATAATTGCCTTTAAAAACCTGTCAAGTGCAATGTTGATTAAAAAAATACACTTGTAAAAGTGGGCATGCACACATGAAAGTCACTGAGAATTGAATACCGTTGATCCCAACAGAATCAATATTTAGGTAGATTTTTAAGTGTAAAGTTACTAGTATTGAACAAAAGAAATTGACGATGAGGAAATATGAAAAGTTGATAAAACTATAAACAATCGAAGTTTACGAATAATTGAATATTGAGATTTTATTTTATTTTAATACTAATCTTAAATATTGTAAATTTATTAAAATAAGTAAATTTAAAATATTATTTTTTAATAAAATTCTCCTATTCTAAAAATGAAAAAAATATATTTAAATTTGATATTAAAAAAGATAAAAATCCTGAAAGTAATAGAAAAAAAATCACTTAAAACTGCAAAATAATCAAGCAAGAAATGGAATTTCTAACTCGATCATAAAGCAGAACGATAATAGTAGTTTTGGATTTGGTTCGTTTTATAATAAATTTCGGAATAATATATTATACACAAAAAACGAACGTATGTATCCTAAGTTACGAATTCAAAAAAGTACTCTACTATCCTACATTAGCGTCCTACTTCAAAATCCTATTTCCTTTTTTCAATTATTTGTAATTAATTATTGTGTTTTATAATAGTCATGCAATTTACGTAATGACGAATCAACTTGTGGTGGTAAACTCATCATTGAATTTGAATCGACTGTTAAATAACTTTTTGTAATTTTTTATCATGCGGGTACTTATAGTGATATATAGTTAAGAATTAATTACATGTTATTTATTATCCAATAACTACTAATTATAATATTTCAAAAAAGCTCGCCTACATAGCTCATTGAAGTATTTAATTCAAAGCTCTCCTTGTCATTTAATCCACGTGTATTCATTATCAAGTACTTCTACAAAAATTTGGATAACATATTGATTAAAGTTAAAACGTAGCACTTAAGATCTTTATCCTTTCAAATATATTAAGCCATAATTTAAGTTTGGGGAACCCACCCTATTTTATAATCAATCTTGAAATTCACTTTTTATTATTATTATTGTATATATTAGGTCAATAGACGATTTACTTTAAGAAATTTAGGATATTGCGATAACTTATCATATAGGATATTGCTAAGTTAAATCATATAAAACATATATCAAATCCAAAATTAGTTACCCATGACCTCCTACTTATTTCACATATTACCATTTTTGGGTGAGACTATTTGAATCCACCAAATTTCTCTCTATACTAATTTAAAAAAATAAATTCATTATTAAAATTTTAAAATTTTAAAATCTCAAAAATACCTCTCACTAATCACTTTCTCCCTCTATCTTATAATTGCCTATTCTTTTCTACTCTCACATTTGGCAAACTAAACACTCATCTTCACACCCTTTTAAATTTATTTTTTTAGCATTTTTTTAATATATCATGATCTATATTTCATACTTTCAGTATATACTTTTTTTTAATATTTAATAGCTTTCATGTTTGATAAAAGTCAATTTCTTAGATGTTCATCAACTTTTATGACTCATGAAAATTTTTTAATGTTCATTTTTCAAATGAGGGGTTTTGTTTCTCTTAATTAGTGATAACAATTATTTATAGGTAAAAGAATATATCTGAATGAATTGATGAGAATTTATGAAATTGAGAAGAGAAAGAGAAGACAAAGTAAATTTTGCAAAAAATATTTAGATAATAAAAATTTTAATAAAAAAGAGGATGTAGAGAGAGAATTGATGGGTTTAAATAGTTGAGTAATATTATATATAACTTAAGGCAATCCATATATTACATGTATGTAAGATATATTCACTTCACATAAACAGTGTATGTGTGATGCCTATTCATTATTTATGTGAGAGAGATGTATCTTACATGCATGTAAGATCGAGGGATCAATAACTTAATATAGCTGCCTGTTATATAATGTGATCGAATATGACGTATATATTATGATGATGATGCATCTTTGCACGATATTCATTCATCCTCCTGATAGCGAAATCTAATTGTGTTCCGTGTATCCAACTAATGGTTAAATGGAACAAGAAGATGGATGGCCTCATGGTAACATCAGCCGACATAACGACAGCTAAATATGTGTTTGTGTGCAATTTGTCAACTAAAAATGACAATAATGATAATAATTAACAATAAAGAATGAAAGTGGAAGTATGACAGTCGGCGATAGCGGAGGATAGAGAAATGGGAAGAAAGAAGTGGCCAACGCAACTGGAGCGTGAAACAGGATTGATTCTGTGCCTCCGGATAAAGACAAAGGCTTGGGGTTAACGTTTGATTTGCACCGAACGCTGCCACTGTACACGGACAACACTATAACAAGTGTCACGCACCTATAACTAGGGGTAGGCATAAACTTACAACCCATAAATTTAACCAAACTTAAACTAAATTAAATGATTTAGGTTGGGTAAATTATAAAAATGGGTTAGATGTGAGTTTTATATAAAAAATTATTTCATTATGGTTTGGGTATGGTTTACCCATGGGTTATGGACAAAACCACAACACTCAAATTTTTCAAATGAAATAAATGAAAACAAAACAAATGAACACAAATAAGTAAAAGACCACCATTAAATTTTTTACAACGTGATCAATTGTCAATAATTAGAAAATAAAAATAACATGTAAAAATAAATTTAAATAAAATAAATATTGTTGTAAATAACATAAATTTTTTTTTCTTATTTACAAAAATAATTCCTCCCACATAGAAGGATCATCATAGAAAGAGGAGGAAACTCTATTAGTGATCAATAATAACTCAGTTTCGACTAGGTCCAATATGTTAGATGGCGGCTAATTTTTGGTCAATAATTAAATGTAATGCTCATATTAGGCTCTGTACAAAACTTTGCTTACCATATAATGAAATTAGAACATAAAGCATACACACTATATAATATCAGAATGTAAATAAAATTAAGCATATAAGTAGACAACATAACACAAAACTACCAAAACGATAAATAAAAATAAATATTGCATAATTAAATAAATAACAAGTGGCAAAATTTATTATTATATTGTTAATGTCATGTTTGTAAAAGTTTATTATTAAAGTGCTTTCTTATTTATTTAGAAATAATAATTTTTGTGATTAAACTTTATTTTGATTTTTTAGTATTCTTTAATTTAAGGATTAAGTTATTGTAAAATTTATAATTTTTATCCACTATATTTTTTAATATTTTAATATCAATTTAATAATTAATGACAATTAATAATTATTGTAATTTTGATATAATTAAATTTTATTAAAATAAAAATTATTTTAATAATAAAATTCAAACCAAACCCAAATGGTTTGGTTTGGGTTGGGTTAAAAATATTTGGGTTGGTTTGAGTTGAATCCAAATTTTTATGATTTAGTTTGGGTTTACTTAAAATCCAACCCAAACTAACCCATGCCCACCCCTACCCATAACGTTATTAACTTAGACGCAGTGTGCAGCCGTGGATCGGATCCTTATCCAAACTTAACCCATTTCTCTTTTGTTATGCATGTTTTCCTATCCATTCAAAGTTGTACAAGATTGCATTTACAATTTTCTTTTTTAATTATAATTAATTAAGTGATGATTATAAATACATCAAACAAAAATACGAAATTACTTTTCTTACTTGGGATTCTATTAAAATTAAAATTAAAATTACGTTTATTATAATCAATCAATAATTTATTTCTTACACTCTCAAAACACTTTGGAACAAATAATTTCTTTAACATAAGCAGATTTTAAAGAATGTAAGTATGTAACAACTAATTCATTGATTTTACAGCTAGTTCTTTAATGCAATGCACGAATATATGATGACATGTGACGCAGTGATAAGGACTCATGTGAAAGAAATTACAATTTTTTTTCTCTGTGCTTGTGGTTTTGTAAAAAAAAAAACAGATTGTGTTTATTAATCAGTCATTGAAATAATTTATAATTAGAAATGAATTGAAATCGGAATGAGAAATGAGAATCATAATAAATAGTTTGATTCAGTTGTAGGAATTATAATCGAAATGAACTATATATTATCATTGATGTGTTTATTTTGTCTGGGAATCAGAATGTATTATTGCAAGCTATTACAATAATCTTAGCTGATTATTATTATTATTTAATATAATAAATGTGGTTATTATTATTCAAAATATTTTTTTAATAATAATAAATATTTAATTGAAAAAAAAAATAAAATTATGAAATTTAAATGAAGTAAAATGAAGATTTTAAAATTTTAAGGACTTGATCCTAAAAATATGCAAGTCCCACACGTGTTATTCTCATTTTCACCTATATTTAACAAGTAAGAATCATCAATTACTCTCATTGTAGATTTCAATTTCCCAATCTAGAAAATAAATGGACCATTAATGTTACTACTCGAAAATAAAAATAAAAATCATCGAAGGGTGGTGATATTGCACTCACATCCCAACTTTTAATTTTTTTTTGTAATCACTATATTACCCTTAAGTAATTCAATTATAGTTGTGTTGGACTAGCCCGCTCGCAAAATCTTTGATTGCTCGTTATAATTTGTACGCCACCGCGAACCTGGATTCCATTTGGCATGCTTTCTTTCTTTCTATTGTATTTTTATTTATTTATTTTTTTCAAACTCCCATTGTCTTAATAACAACGTGATAAACAAAAACATCGATGACTAATTATAGTCTATAGAACAAAGATAAATATCTATCGATTATTTGAAGTTTTACGTTTTATTAAAAACGTATAAATATCTTTTTGTAATTGTCCTCATGAAATTCACAAAGTGTAGCATAGGCCTTTAGCAAAATCACAATTCAATCCCGACATTATTTTCATCGAGATTCTTCCAGCTTTTACTGGGAAACAAGCTTTGATCAATGCTAGAAGGTATGTTGATTCGATTTTTTTTTTCCCGCGGGAGGGGGGGGGGGGGAATTTGGGGGTTTTCAAAATTGAAGTGTGAATATAAAATGGAACCTAAGAAAACCATGAACAATGGAAGGGAAAGTGTCTGGTGAAGTAAATTTGATGAGAAGAAGTAAGAAATTACATGGTGAGATTTTTTATTTATTATTTTATTTTGATTTTATGCTGGTAAGGAATGATTTGATACAAAATTTGTGTATTTTTTAAACCATACAAATTTAATTAAAGAAGGAGTGGAGGGGACTTTTTTTTTTACTTTTATTATTTTATTGTACAAAGTCCCAAATGTCCGAGGGTCGAGAAAAGTAGAGCACTGATATACTTTGTAAAATTCAGATGGATAAATAATTGTAGAAGTAAAAAAAAAGGATATTTGTGTATTTTTAACAAAGTGTGGAACATTAAATGATTGGTGAATATTTGTCATAAAAATAAATGAGAAACCAGGTGCAAAAGAACTCTTTTTTTCATGATGAATTGATAACAGCAGTTGGTTGCTCCCATTTTTAGTTTTCTTTGGATACTTAGCGTCCATTTATAACATGGAAAGATACTTGCGGGGACCAAATATAATGAAGAAGATTGATAATAAGCAGGGTTTATTTACGAAATAATATAATTTAAAACATTTTATTGGGTGTATTTTATAGCTAAGATGCTATTATACTAAAGATGGGATGGAAATATTACTACTCTCTGATTGAAGCTAACATAAAATTTGAATATGTGAATTTAGAGTTTGCCTACTCCTTATCCTTTTTTTTTAAAAAAATATTATGAAAGAAAATATGAATTAAATTTAATATATCACTAATAAAATTGAGAGCATCTATAATTTAAACTGTTTTATTCTATTTCAATGAAAATTTAACTTTATTAAACAAAAGTCAACGAGTTCATTATCATATCGAAGGACCACGAATATTTATTTGGGGATAATATTAAATTATATATATATACATTACAACCATTTCCTATGAATAATGAGTGATATAAAATCTTTTGTTTGAACATATAAAAGTTACATACACGCATGACGTGTTTAATGAAATTAATAAGTGATTGTGGCCATAACATAAAAGAAGTGGCTGTCGCCATGAGACAGTGGTCCATTAATTAATCTAACATCGAGTATATAAGTACAATTAAGATATTTTGAAGCTAAGCTCTCTGTAACTCTATTGATACGGAGCGGTTTTTTCTACGACCGACGTTATAGTCAGACCGCTTAATTATAGATCACGTGACACAACCAGCACTCCTTATAAAAATTTATTTGTTACTTTCTGTAATCTCGCACAGACGCACAGACACACACCGAATATTCCATTCCCTCCCCGACAAAATCTAAACGTTGTGCTTGTTGTTGGCGGCCTTGCGATTCTTCATAGATCTACATATTTTTTCGATACTTACGATATAAAGACATACATGAGATTACATTTTTTTT
Source organism: Citrus medica (assembly GCA_002013955.2). Classification (NCBI taxonomy): domain Eukaryota; kingdom Viridiplantae; phylum Streptophyta; class Magnoliopsida; order Sapindales; family Rutaceae; genus Citrus; species Citrus medica. The sequence goes on along the minus strand of MKYO02001116.1, from coordinate 497,149 downwards.
TAATTTTTTTATAACACGTCGCTGTCAGACATGATTAAAGGATTAATTTGGTAAGAAATTTTGGTTGATTTTAACTCATTCCTACTTTGGATCGTAGAAGAATACGTTCTGTCTCGGGGAATTTAATTACCGGATGAGATGAGACTTTCGTTTTCAGTAATTATTACCACCAAAAAAAAAAAAATAACCGTCAGTTCTTTCAATTCTAATTAAAATAACATATCAGAAGATTAATTAGACAAGATAATGAGAGCTGTTACATTTGACGGTGTTTATGTATACGCTCTTCTCCTGTCTTACGCAAATTAAGCAGTCGTGACTGAAGACTACTCAAAACAACAAGAGCCATAATGATTCTTGATGTAATCAAGTCGGATTATTTATTCAACTCAGTACTAATCGAGTGTTTGATTCTTAAACACTACGCATCTGTATAACAATATAATAAAGCAAGCATACGTCTTCCTCATACTTGATTATTAAAGTTCCTCTGCAAAGCTCCATTATTGCTCAGTCACACATTCCAGGACCACAAATGACATGTGGCTGTAATTGGTGGCGGGGTGACTAGGGGGACTAGCACGTGATTTAGACCCTACCTCATGAAACCTAAAAGCCCACTTCCCACAACGTCCTCAACTGATGGATAGATTCTCTTTCGAAATTGGCGGTGAGAAGCACTTTTAAAATAACTGCTTCCCAAGTCTTTTTTTTATATGAGAAGAAATCCAATGTGATGAGGATTGCATCTGGGGAGTGGGGATCACATAAGAGGATATTCATCTTCATGTTTCAAGTTGGCATTCGCAGATCCGTCTGCTAGGCACAAGCTACCATTAAAATTTAAAACTTAAAAAAGTGCATGCATGAGCAAATGCACCTTTGGCCTTAGGAGAGTCCTTACTTACACTCATAATGTAATTTCTGAAATATCTATAATAGTCCTGTATATCAGTATTTTTTCAGGAAAAAAAAAAAAAGTGCATACATTTATGCCGTGCGCTGTGTGTACAAAGCATGACATGCAATGATGGAAAGAAAAAGTAAAACAAGTTTTTGCACTGCTTTCCTTTTTATGTTTCTTCTCTGCACGTTGCCTAAGTTTAGCTCCTTGACAAAACTACAAGAAGCTGACAAACACCCAATTTTCCATCTGAAGCAAATTTAGCCTAACTGAAAATACCTGAAACATGATGACAAGTAACTGCCACGAAAGCATATGCTCCATAGCGCTACATGAAGGATTTCCAGAACATGTATCGAAATCATAACAAGGCTAAATTCACCTGGCATTATGTTTATAGACACTTGCGGGGTGGGATGTGTGTACCACCAGCAATGGGGTAAGATGCAGGATTAGATTTGGAAAGCAAGTTACCGAGATGGATGAAGAGAGAAGGCTATTCATGAGAATAACTGGAAAATCCTTTTCCATTGCGATATGAATTTATTGATACATCTTGAATATGAGAGTGCCCTTTACAGAGCTTTTCTTTGCTACTTCCACTAGCATTTTTTTGCCTAACTTCCAAGGGAAAAAGATCCCAGTAGAAGTAGCAAAAAGAAGCATGGGAAAGGTACACTCCTATATTTAAAGAAATAACTACAGAAAAGAAACGAAAGGGGGGGAAAAATGAAATAAAAAAATTGTTGTACAGAGTCAAAAAACAACAGGCTTACTGTTTATGTAGCCTCTCCCTGTGACGCATCTTTCGAGAATTTACAGCTTTGGAAAGATACAAAATTTTGGAAACTATATATCCTTCTTTGATGGGGCATTGCCACTGTCAGAGTAGCAAAATTCATCACAAAATCTTGAGTCAGCCATCCAGCAAATCAGACTTGATTAGAATTGTCGAGGAGCACCAATTTTAACATTTCAGACACAAGGACATTGGATATTTACATGTACAATGAGATGGATCATGCAGTACCAAGTCGTTTCCATTTTGCCCGATAGATTTCTGCTTTCTCGGGGGCAATGATCTCAAGAGCACCAATAACGCACTTGTGATATGAGAAGTCCTCAATTGAGCCATCTTCTCTTACCAACGAAAAGCAACGTGAATTCTGATGTTCCGGGTGATAGGTAACCTGAAAAAGATAGGGGAAGAAAGTATCATGATATCTCCTGCCACTATACGTACAATAATGCTAAACTACCACAAGTAGTTTTTTTTTTTTAAATGATGCGAAAGAACATGGCATCAGACTTGTATAAAATGTAAATGATCAATTTGTTGAGGTACTAAAATTAGCCATCCAACTGACAAGTCAGTTTGCGCCAAATCCCCTTTCTATCCTATCCTACAAAACTGAGGATCTAAGACAAATTCATCAATTAAAATAGGATTCCTTTGCACATATTATAAATATTTTAACTCTATTTTTATTAGATTTCTCCTTTATGTTAATTCCATGTTAATGAAAAGATTGCGCCCCCCCAAAAAAAAACCTTGACATGTCAAAACACACACTAACCTCCCAAAGATCCATGTAACTTATTGCTTCATTTTATCTGAATTGTGTAAGTGTTGGTTAAAACTGTAATATGCGGAAAAGAATGGAAAAGAATACTGGAAAAGTGCCATAAAAATTTAAGTCCTGATAAGACTTTTTATATCGCCAATCTACTACCAACAACTATTTTCCTATAATTGAGTCAACAAAATACAGGTTAACAGAATAGGTCAAGTCAACCAATCAGAACCAATAGAGATCTAAAAAAACTCTTTAACCACGTACCTCTATATCTGGAGGCTCAATTCCAAGCTTTTCATTGCGTCGAGGATGAAAATATAAAGCCCTTATCACAGTTGTTTTGTCCTTTTCACTTAACCTCTGACCAATTGAATATCTACAACAAAAGTAGCCACAGAATTTTTTAGGAGAAAGAGAAAAGGCAAAAGAAACCTTTGCTCTCATTTTTTTACCCAAAAAGGAAAAAATCTTGTGAATTTGAAGAACTAACGCATCACACAAAGGGATCATGGAATTAAACAATATGGTCAGTTAGAAAACCCCCAAATATGAATACATTTCTTAAATCTGCATTTTGATATGAAATATAAGCATGTGGGTTACTCAAACATTTCCTCATTACCGTGCTCTACTTTGTTCACAGAAGAAAGGATACTCTTAATAGGGGGGGGGGGGGGGGGCAGCGGGGCACTGACTTTAAATTCCACAAAGCAGAGCACACAGCTGGGAAGCTGCCATGCCTTGAATCACTTGATAAAAATCATGTAGGAGATAGAGAACACCATTCTACCAAAAGTTAATTTAAGTAACATGTGCGAAGCTGTGCAATTCAAGATGCTCCAATACAAGGCATCATTCCAAGGTGAAACTCCGATATGATCATTCACAATTTCAGTAAGATGTTACAGTTAATTACAAAAATACAAAGGGAATAACAAAATCATATATAATCAAGTGTGATATGAAACTGTGTTAATTAAACATAAATAAATACCCCACTAAAGCCATAGACAGAACAAGGAGGAAATCATTGGAGAATGCTTACTTGTGTAATATTTTCTTTAAGGCATTACTGAGCCGTAGGACATCGTTATATGTCCAAGATTTTCTCAAAACCCCTCTAGATATGGTCTCGAAATCCAGGTTTCCCAGCCCTTTAAACGCAAAATCACCAAACTTAGCACCGCATTTGTCAGATATAAGGCCCTGAGCTTTGCATACTTTAAGTTTTTCATTCTGCTTAGAACTGACTGGGGTGCTCAGGAGGTTATATACATCCACTGGCTTGGAAAGTGTGCGTCCCTGATGAATAATTATGGAACAGGAAATTAGAACTTTTAAATACAATTTATAGCCAAGTAATAAAGTCAAATGCTGCTCCCTCACAACTAAAAAAAGAAAATAAACAGATAAATAAATAGATAAAAATATAATCTGAAGAAGAAAGAGAATAAATGCATGACAAAAAAAGTTGACCCAAAGCATTAATAAAAGAAAAAAAAAACAATTAAATTTCAACATTAAACGGTAAAACTTTGCACACTACTAATACTGGTAAGAAAAAATCAAAATTTACCTCCCCAGAATATATAATATCAAAGTGTCCGCCGGTGCCTACAGAAGGGACCTTTCCCCATCCTAGTGCATCTACACTCCCCTGAAGATTATCCACAGCTCCTGCCTTTGCAGCTTTAATAAAGGAAGCACCAGGATTCTGCAACAACATCCGAAACTTGGGTATGAACTACAGGCTCAACAAAAGCTTCTTTCATATCAAACCTCAAAGTTCTTCAAAGTAGGAAAACAAGGCAGAGGAACTAACAGAAAAGAATGCTTGCACAAAAGGTGACGATACAGAAGAATGTTTTCGTTGTAGAGCCAAGCCTTTTGCATTTAAGCCAACAAACTCTCCTGTAGCTGACAGAGTATTAGCAACAATAAGCAAATGTTCAGGAAGTATGTTCTTGCCAGTGTCAGATATAGCGGACTCCAAATTCTGCATTTATAATTCCGTATTAGTAGTTAAGTATAAATTTATCACACATGAACAAAAACCACAAAAGAAAAAAAAAAGAAAAAGGAAAATCACAGTCAAGAGAAACATACAGTCAGAAAAAATTGTAACCCAGCGTCAATCCCATAGGCCAAACAGAAACTGCGAATAGTATCTGGATGACTGCGTGTCCAGTCAATCATATCCATTATCTGGTGGCAGTCATTCATAAGTGCACTCCACAAACTTGTTATATGACATTGCCCAGACATAGAAACCCTCAGATAGAGCTCACCAAATGAATCGTCATGAGATTTTGATGCTTTTTGTTTATCCTTCCATAAAATATCTACCTTCTTAATCTCCCGGAATCCTAATAAACATGAAAAAAAAAAACAAAGAAAAGAAGACTAAATATCCACAAGGTTAACATAACATATATGGAGTACCTAAATGCATTCTGGATTTTCAAAAACTTTTAGTTTTGATAGTCCATTTTACAGAGAAAAAAAGAGCAGAACATTTATCAGGTTTTAAGAATTATCTGCAAGTTAAAAGATTAAAAAAATAGCGGAACTACATGGGCTCGTAATCACTATTCAGATATAAGAAACTGCATGTTTGCAAAACCACATAACAAAACTAGCTCAGTATACTCTTTTCATGTTTGGTTTTGAAGCATTTAATCATGTTTCTTCCCATCTTTGACATTCAGAATTGTCAGATTTCTAATTTTCCATTCCAGGCATGCTTGGAACAGATTCAGTTCTTCCAATTCAACAAGATTTAAGAATACATTTAAGCAAATCCAAGTCTTGAATCAAAGCAATATCTACAAAGGCACAGACAAGACCGACATTTGAAACTACAAATGAGAATGAGCAAACTAGAATCTAATATCAATCAACAGTCATATCTGTTAACTTGAAAATTAAAGCAAGATAGACCTAGACATGCAGAGTGCTACCAACCTTTGACTACTGTTTTCAGAAGGAAAGGCATCACCCACATTTGAATTGTCTCCAAATCTATGGAAGTTCTCTTGAAGTTTTCAACAATCATGACAGTGACACAGAATGCGTCATTGCATTCCTTCTGCATGTTAATTGAAGAACAGTCCCTGCCATTTAATTAGATAAATTAAGATAAACAATAATCTCAAAAAAGAAATGGACGATAATGTTCCAGACAAGAACCATTATGGATTATTGCAGTAGAAGGAAACTCAGAAGTTCCAAACAGCTTTTAGTGTTATACATACGGTAAATTCAAATCCATAGTTCTGGAAAAACTGAGAGTACAAGAATTGGTTGGGAAAAAGTACAATTTGTAATGACAGTATAAATTTAAAGGCAAAAGCATGAAAGAAAAAGTAACCCACAATGAGAAAAATTGGAAGTGAGACAGCTATGACACTAGATAATAACTGCACAATTTATAAATTTCATACTTAAACGAATTTTAGCAGAGCAAATAACACAATTAAACAGCTTCAGATAAACTGTCAATCATTTTAGTGTAAGATATTAATAATATGCAAAACTACAAATGGTATGTCGCAAAAAAATTAGAATCCAATAGCATGTGTGTGTATAATAAAAATTCTTTCCAATAATTTGATTAAGGGAAATTATTCACCGTCCACCCGTTTTTTCACCGTTTTTCAAAAATACACAAATCTTTTTTTTTTTTTTTTTGCAGCGCTCCACCTGAAGTTAACATTTTTTTCATTAGTCCACTCTCGTTATAACACCGTTAGAACTTTGCTGACATGTAAAATTGTCATTTCACAACGACACAATGGTGGAAAGATGCAAAACAATATAACTTCAAGTGGAGTTCAGCAAAAAAAAGAATTAAGAATTGTGTATTTTTGAAAAAATACAAAAAAACAGGTGGTCGGTGGATAATTTATCTTTTACATTTGAGGGTAAAAAAGTAATTTCTATAATATTCCATTAGTTTTCTTAACGGTTGAAAAGAAATGTAATTTCATGTGGATTCCAGAAAAAAAAAAAAAAAAAAGAATTGTGTATTTTTGAAAAACTTGGAAAAAATAGGTGGACGGTGGATAATTTCCCTTTAATTAAATATTTTCAATCATATTTATCAGACAGCCTTCTTTTATTTTGGAATAATCAGCAAGATCAAAATACATAATGATGAAATGCTAAAAACTCAAATGCAGACACTGCCATTTCTGGAGGAGATTAATAAAATATCAAGAAGATACGTTCAAGTTGCATGGCATAAGGCATGAAACAGGACTTAGGAGCTTATACCACGCATACTTGACCTCAGATATAGCATTATTATTTCAAAACTTTATCAACTGAGAGACAGTAAGACAGTAAGACAGTAAGACAGTAAGAAACAAATGTGACTGACACTCAAAACATAAAATGATTCTTTCAAACTTAATAAACTGTTTCATGACACTAAAAGCAAGTATTCCAGCATTAAATTACTACCTAAAGCTCATTATCAATAGATTTAAGGATGAAGAGCAATTAGGAAAAGCATATACATACCAGAAAAAGGGAAAAAAAAAGTTAGAAAGAAACAGATGTAAATTATAACAGCAAAATGATCAAAAGGACCAGAAACTGCACCCATTTTATGCAGAAGATAGAAGGAATATGGGTTCAAAAGTTGCCAGCCTGAGATTCGATATGCACGCTGGCAACAATCAAAAGTTGGTTAAAATTAAGAAATGAATTCAAGCCCAGATCACTCCACAGAAATGAATTTAACTGCCCTGTTTGGAGTTCAGCGTGATCAAATCAAATGTAGTGTCCATACCTAAAAAGTGGTGACTTTAAATAGACAGAATACACAATCCACATTGAACTCCTATTATATCAATCTCTACCTGTTATCTATTATACCAAGAGTTTCAATCTATTCATAACACTAGTGGTAAATAGAGTTACATGAATGTCCAGTAACTTCCTGTTGTAACAGCAATTAAATTTCACAGTTCCAGGGGGGAAGCAGCTTACTTGTTTGAAATGAGCATATCAGGAACACTGATTTTCAATTCTGTTCTAGCGGCTTTACACTGCCGGTACAAGGAATCAATAATGGAATGTTCTTTCAATCCTGTCCTCTTCATGATTTCCTGAAGGCACAAAAATTTATAGCAAAAAACAACACAGGCATATAAATGATATGTATATCCACATTGTGCTACCTTGTGCACATGGAAATGGCATATCCTACCTTGCGCACATGAAAATGGCATATCCAAGGACTAAAATGCTTCATGCTGCCCGTCTGTGGAGAGTAGCTAATATCCACAAAAGACATCAATCAGTATGAAATCACCACTTCACCATTATAGCCAATTTAAAACCAGGAGAGCAGTAAATGAAAATGAAATAGAGACATAGAAGTTGACATTATCATGGAAGTAGAAACAATATCTGACAACATTAGGCACTCCAAATGATTCTTGACTTCCAGGGCTCCATATTCAAAACCATGCCTCCTTTTCCCCAGTTTGTTGGATAAGAATAGAGACATAGTCTGGTCCGCATTGCTTTTTTTCGACCCGCATTCCAGTACGTTCTGTGCAATTTCATAAAATATCAAAACTGGTAAATTGAAAGAATACTCAGATCCTTTTGAACATGATTGATGCATCATTTGTTTGGAACACGAAATGTAAAAAATTTTATTAACATGGTTGATCCATCAATTAGGAAACTCCACCTGGGTCATTAAAGATGCACTTCCACAAATTTTGAAGGAAAAGAAAAGGCACATAAACAAACTTGACTACACTTCTCAGAAAGAAAAGGGATGAAGGGAAAATGCACCTTTAGATTTAGCAGCGGTGAAGTTTCGAGCAAACTGATAGGTTGATCTAATGCACTGTATGCCGCCTCAGAAATAGCGCAAGCAGATAGTGAACCAACAGGTTGGCCACCGATCTCACCTGTTGGAGTAGATGTCCCCTCAATATTATAAGAGAATTGAACAATCTGATTCCCATAAGCATTTCTCACTGTTCCATCATATGCTGTGCACAGATCACGCATGAAGAACATAAGTCTTCGAGTAAGAGTACCCGGAAGATCAGCATTGTCACTAAAAGAACTGTCTCGACTTGTTACTGAATGAATAAAACATTCTAAGGGATTCAATCCTGTCAAAAAGGAATTTTCAACAACAGCGGATGGTATATAAGACTTGGCACATTCTGTATTATCCCCAGCCCTTAGCCTATTCCAAGCAGCACAAGAGAGTTCATGGGGAAATCTAAATGACAATGGGGCCAATGAGTGTTGCAGACCAAGACACAAGCTATGCTGAACTAGCTTTAGTAAATTACCCTTGCTTCCTGCCTTAAACATAGCCAACAATGAGTTGTCCTTACTCCCATACTTGTAGGCTAAATTCTGGATATCCCAGAACACGTGCTTAAAAGCATCAACAGAAGCTTGACTGAGAGCGGCTGATCTCTGCTTTTCATAAGACAGGTGCTCCCCTTGCAAAGACCTGGTGCTTTCACTATCTTCAGCACTCATAAGAAAATTCATATGAGAATCCACCATCAGCTGTTGAAAATTACAAGTGTCCTGGGCTTCTCGCAAACCATAAAAAATTTCATCCATCAGAATTTTTCGGGAGCATGAGTGAGAAGCGAGGTACAAGTCTGAGAGTGAAACAGTCATGCCCCTAACTGACAGCCACTCGCAAAGAACTTCCTGAGCAGCATACAAGAAGTCAAGAACTTTATCCTGATAGCGCTTGATAAGATATTGGAAAAGATTTCCCTCATAGTCACGCAGCCAAGAAGATCCTTCAGCAGATATGAGCTTCCCACCACTAATATAAACATCTTTTGATGGAAATGTATACTCAAAATCTGGAGGCAAGAGCATGCTGAATAACTGCTTCCCAGACCAAACACTATCCTTTGAAATTTTGAAAATATCGGGTAACAGAAATCGATGAGGGCAGAACATTTGCAGCTGCTGCATTTGCAAATGGCTCAATAGAACACCATCTTCCATGAGTAAATGAGCAGCAGTCAAACTATCTTGACCAAGTGAGAGCAAGTTCCTACCACTCTGCTGATTAATTAGTTGCTTATCTAAAGCAACAAGCTCAGTGAGCTCAACTCGAGCACCAATTGCTTGAGGAATATATCCATGAAGGCAGTCACCGTCAAAGTCCCCATGGAAAGGGGAGCAACAAAGTGGATTTATTGTGACCACTGAGCTTATTGGAAGGACCTTCACTGTTAGAGCAATCAGGGAGTGCGGATGTATGGAGGGTGGCCTGTTTATCAATACAATGTCACCATCATTTAGGGGCCTATAAATTATATCCCCTAATTCAAGTGCATCAATACGTCGAATGCGAACCAGCCCACCTTTTCTGCAAACATAAAGCTCCCCTTTCTCAAGAAGACGAAAACTAGTGCAGACACTTAGCCTTTCCCAGTTCCAAGAGTTCAGACGTTCAGAAATTTGTAACCTCTCTGCAACATGACAGGGTATACCAATTTCTTTGAGCTTAATGTTAGGGTCACCAGTAACAACCATGCGAAAACAATCATCATTTCTCTTCCCAAGAACAACATCTTTGATCCATCTGAGACCAGAGCTGTTGGAAATATCAATATTCTTCTTTTGTCGGACCTCAGCAGAATCTTTTCTCGATGACTTGTCTAAGTGTAACTGCATTTCAAAAGTATAAATAAAAGCCAAAATAATTTTTCTCTCAAATAAGAAGATGCTGAAGAGTGCCTAAAGAAACAAATGCAAAACAATGTTGCACAACTTGCCTTCGATATCTTCAAGCAATCCTGAACAAGATGACTCAATTCAATATCTCTCCCTCTGTAGTCAACCATTTTCTTTAAATGCCTGGTCCAATTATCCTACAAATTAATCAAGTACAGCATGACATGAGAAAAGAAAAACAGAACTCACACGCAATTATTTAATTAAGCCATCCAAATAAGACAAGAAAAGCAGAGAAAGAGAAAAAAATACTTACAAAAAACAATTTCTTTTCATGCGAAAATGCATGTGGAACTTCTGTCACACGGTGATTATTTGGTGTTACTGGGAAACATTTGAGGAAGGGAGCATCTTTACTCAAAATAAACTCCTCTCTGATACTTGGATCAACATCTTTCAACAAATAACTTACCTATATAAGTGGACATCATAAGGACATTCAATTGGCAGCAGAGAAAGAAAGTATGACCTTATGACAAAAACAATAGATCGTGATTCTAGCTTCCAAAACCTATGACAGAAATGCTTTCAACATAAAAACCATATGGATTTCCAATTACAACTTCTATACTCAGTTGGATTCTTCACTACTGGTTCAAGCTATTTAGATTAGCAATAGATAAAAATGGTATAAGTTAACTGTTTAAATCCCCTTGCACTAGTTGAGATATGACAAAATAATGTCGTCAGGCCCTTGCTTATTAGCTTACACTTATCTGTTTAGTCATAATTTAATATTTCAAAATCACAATTCAGACTATAGTTAGCAGAACAAACTAATCTATTTGACATACATTTAAGCTTTTCCCTTCAGAAATTTCCACAAGGATAACAATAAAGTTCATTATCATACAACCTTTTAAGAGATGGTATAGCCTCAATGATAAAAGGTCATGCAGGAAGTAGCTGCAGAATTTTTATTTAATTTTATTTATTTATTCATTATTATTATTATTTTTGGTGAGGAGCAGAAAATATATATTAGTAAACAAGAATGAGGTTGGCAAGGCATCCAAACAAGACAGAAAAATGCCTGACACGTGACTACAACTATACCAAAACATTTTGGAAGAGTTTTTATCTGTCTGCGCAGAGTGTAGAAAAACACCCTAAACCCTTGCTTCAAGAACACTCCCAAGGAACACCCCCCCCCCCGGGTCAAAACCCTTCCCAGTATAGATGGATGCAAAAGATGGAAAGAACTTTGTCTTCACCATAGCATTCCTCCGCCCCCATCCCTAAATGAAAGGCAGTTATCTCTTTATTAGAAATGGCTTCTGAAAAGAATTATAAGATTTGTCCTCAGTTCAACTTTACAACAAAAGGCATCTTTTTCCACCTCCTGGAAATATTACAAGAAAGATAGAGCAAGACAGACTGAAAGATTGGTATCATGGGGGAAGTGGCATTTGAATAACAGAAACTATTACAAATATCAAGCAATTCACAATTGATATGTAAAGCAATAAAATACTAAGTAGTACCTTTAGTTAATACATAATGATATATTAATACCCTTTTAGTTAATTTCCCCATAACATATATACTAATACATAGAGTAACTTGGTAATATAAGTAATATAGGAATAGTAAAATAGTATCACAAAGGATTAAAGACACAAAATAATTCACATTTAGAAGTGCATGTGACAATAATCAGACAACAACAAATACAAATTGGTTTATCTAGTTATTTGATTGAACTGTTCCTCAGACATTTTGAATGAGATATAAAGAAGGCCATTTGGTGCAGTGCAGGACACAACGTTTAAGAAACCAAGCAATATTGACAGGGAGAGTCAAGTTTGTGAGGTAAATGACTACTTCTTGGACAAAACTTGCTGAATGTATCAATCAATCTAAACCTTCTTTTTGGCTACTCATTGATGTTATATAAACAAAGTAATTTGGTACTGGAAAATTTTGATAATAATGATTATGCAAAATCATCAATATGCATTTATCTACAATTTTAATGCAAGCAACAGTCCAAAAGATAGATTTTGGCCATTAGTAACAACCATACAGAATAACTGAATGATTAAAAGAAAAAAAATATGAAGAAATTAAGAGGAAAAGTAATTCATATTTAATGGAAATACGAGCAGAGGCAACACAAATATTGCCAACATAAGGAGTGCAGGCAAAAACATAACAAGAAATTATTCCATGCTACATTATAAACAGAATTTGCTCGCATGACTATGGTATTTTCTCTAGCAGCAAACAGAAAGATATTTTACACATAAAATAATATCTTTTACAATGAAGGTAAACAGGCAGCCTAAAACCAGACCATCATAAAAAAGAAAAGAAAGAGAGTGTTATAGTTGACTAAATCTAGAAATATGACTATCACTTATTGGATCTAATACAACAGACATGAATATACAGCAATCAGGGTCTTTCCAGCATTCAACATAACATACACATCTGCAATTTGTATAAGTGTGTGTAACTGTTTTACAGAAATGCATATTCATATTAATGGAGAAAATTATATATATATATAGCAAAGGGCGTGCTACCTGTTTACATGATAAAACCTTTCTGTTTGGTTTCACACTATTTTCTTCTTGTTGTGCATCAAACGGAATAAAACCCCAGTAATCATCAGGCAATTTTTTATTCTTCTTTGATGGCTTTTCATCTATTTCAACAATAATAGCAGTTTTCCCTGAGAGATCTTTTGATGAAAGTTTAAACCGCATTCTTGGGTACCATTGTGCAGGATTTCGCTGTTAATAGGAAAAATTAGATTCATAAGCCACAAAGGAGAAAAAGGGAACAATCTAAACAGAAGAACCAAAAATACTTACACCACAATATTTGCAAACCCTTGGCTGTTCTTTCCGTGAAGAACCAGCCCCCTGGGACATGCATAATAAGAAAAATCAGAAAAGCATAACCTAAAAGATTATTCCACATTACAGTCGTTGACAAGACTCACAACTTTTTAGCCATTATACTCCCTAATATTAATCTTGGACTAGTATGCAGTGCAAAGTTTCTCACATTGATCACATGTAAATTCATGGACGGTGACAAAAATCGAAACACCAGCAAACTCAATTTTCTTTCAAGCATTTTAGGACAAATCATAATGAAAACATCAAGCAAAATACAACAAACTAAAACACTATTTGAAACATAGTCCATTTTAAGATTTACTACTTTCACCAAAACGCTATCACATATTGATCAATGGTGGATTGCGTGTGGGAGCACTAGCCCTTCCCAGCACAGTGAGTTCTGCAAAAAATTTTGCAACTTTTAGCCAATTTCCAGCCGCTACATAATCTGCATTATAATTTTTCCCCAAACTCTTTGCAGCCTACTAAACTAGTTTATGGTCTATATATATATAACTTCACATGGATGTTCATGATTCAGGCTCTTAACTTTTTTTCAGACATAGGGTTCATCAAATGCACAGAGAACTAGATAAAAGGATTTCAGAATTGACTCAATGATGTCAAAGATCACAACTTTTCTTTTGTTCTCTGCAGTAAGATAATTAGAATTTTGTTGAATTGATAACCACAGGAGGTCAAACATACATACAACTTAGGTGTGGAGTCATGTACTAATACTGCTGATATGGTTACTTCTAAGCTAAAAAACACCATAATGCTGCATTGGATGTTACTTCTATATATATATATATAGAGCGAGAGAGAGAGAGAGAGAGAGAGAGAGAGAGCTCCACTATTTTTTTAGATTTCTCAATCCTAGAAAATGGAAATATATCTAGCTAAATAAAGATAATCACAGATATCCCTATCTTTTCCAATAGTACAAAACTTCTCATATCAACTCATAGCACTAGGTACCTAACCTTTTGTCTTTCTTTCCGGATAGTTTTGCACTTAGGACAGATACTATTTAAAAGCTTTGCAATGTCTGATAGAAAATATGGATGTAGTATTGTGAATGGAAACTTGATAAAGCCAAAGTGCCCTGAAAATTGATGGAAATACAGTTAGTGCAAAATTAGCAGAATTTATAAATAAGTATATATCAGTAAAGATAATATTGTCCAAATTATGCATCAGACCTTCGCAGGCTTTCCTATCTTTAGCCCCACATGAGGAGCACTCATTAGTTGGGTTTGGAAGCCCCAACCTAGGATTGGTGACCTCACTGACTGCACCAATTTCCATTACGGATAACTTTTCCTGTTTAATAAATCAGAATATTAAACTTTATCATGATAAATACATCACATCATTCTGAAAAATAAACTTAAGCAATCAAATAGTAAAAAAGTCTTCTTTCTCCATTTTGCCACGGCTAAACAGCCAAAGCATATAACATACAAGAACACAATGTGATGGGTTAAAAAATCAAAGATTGAACGCAAGAAACAATTGTAACGGAACATCAAAAGAAGTAAGAACTGACAGAACAGAAAAGTACAGAATGAGTGTAAGGGGGGATGGAAATAGGAAATTCGTGGGGCTGCTTCAAAGAATAAACTTCATTAAACTGATACGTGCAGCAATACAATCTGATAGCTCTAAGGAGATGGGGCAGCAAAACTACCTTTTATAAACTTTTCAGAGCATAAAACAGAAAAAAAGTACATTAATGATGTAATGTACGCTACCTTTTCGAAGTAGCATTTACTGGTCAAAACTTAAATGCACATGCATGCACATCGGTACGTGATTTACGCACAAACACGTCAAAATGAATAAAATTACAAAAGAAAGGACACCAGGCACATAACATAAGTGAATAATCAGCTGAAATAGCGTCTCACTTTTTCAGTGTCTGTTGAAATTCCAAGAGATATCCCAGTCAGGATACCAGAGGGCACTTCCAGCCCTTCTTCACAGAATTCATTGTCCATTGAAGTTGGTGACCTTATATAATGGTTCGAGCAACCTACAAGCACATCCAAAGGAAGACCAACCATAAAATGGTGTTAGGCACAAATAAACACATATGCATGACAATAAGATTAAATCTAGACATCTATTGTAAAAGAACATTCTGACAAAAACACACAATATGATACACAATAGTGCATCAGCCATGGATTGCCCAATAAAGTTCAGTAGCTTGGGGCAGCAACACAATTCACCAATGGTGAAACCAAAGACCCCTTCTTTTATCCTTTTTTCTAATTTGCTTGAACAAACTATTGTGTAATAAATCTTTGAAGGTTCGAAAAAAACCCATAAAAAAAACAAGGAAGAATATAAAATAACTATTAAGTTAAAGTTATCAACGATAAGAAAACCTGTTTGAAAATTTCTCTAAGACATATGTCAAAATCCCTTCAACCTGTGAGATTTGCTTGTCAGCAAAATCCTCTTGGCTTCATGAAGTGTCTTGGTATTGTGCTAAAGGCCTAGCTCAAAAGACTTTAGAACTTCTTCCTCACCCACTAGCCAATCAGAAACTCAGGAAGAAGGGAAAACAGCGAAAAAATGACAATAATCATAAACCATCGGAAACAGTGGTGCAAAAACATCTAAGGCCTTAATAAGTAAATCTTGCCACAAATTTCAATTATTATTATTATTATTATTTGGGAAAGAAAACTATGAGTACTTATATTCGTATATAATGGCCAAGTGACACGCAAGTAGTGGACTAGGTATCCACCCAAAATCAATTAAAGCTATACAAAACTGTATCAACCCCCATTTCAATAAATTTTACTAGCAACAAACTTTAAATATTTTTTTTTTTAACGGTCTTCTTCATCTATTAATTGGAATCATCCAATGTATTTGTAACTAACGTTATTAATTTGATACCACATGCACATCTCGACAATTGCCTCGTGGCAGAAAAACACTCGAGCACACAATTGGTCTAAGGCTTTCTGTCAATATTTTAAATATGAACCAAACCATATATTATTAACAAATTCTTCAGAAATTATGAACAAGGAATAAAGAGATCAAGTACTGCAATCAAAAGAAAAAGAAAAGAAGACTTAAATATGTTATCTGGCCTAATACCACCACAGCTGGTCTAGGAGAAATGATAAGAGGCAAGAATCAACAAAGTATTAAATGTCCATTTGGTTCCTCAAAAGATTAAGGGTAGTTTAATATGTGTCTGAACAGAACCTTTGAGTATAACTTGTGTCATGATATGAATAGGCATGCCACCACCAGAAAAATATATATTGCTCAATACATTTATAGTCCTTAAATTGTTGTGGTTACAACAAAAAGTTAAGATCGCTTGCTTTGCATATTTGGAATCAATCTTCAAACTATCTCTCGTCGTAAAAGAAAAAGAATCATATCCAAAATGAATAACCAAAAAAGAAAAGCCAAAGGCATTCTAGCGTACAAATAATGGTCAAACCAAAAATAGATAAATGAATGAATAACAGCAAAATTTATAGCACTTAAAAATTATTCAAGAGATCAAACCAAAAGGTATTAGCTAAAGCATAGCTTTGGGCATCTGATTGATGCACCTCTAATGTATTTTATAAAATTCAGCACCGGCTTGCTACCCTAAGAGAATTCCATGTTACTTAAGCATGAATGAGGAAATCACCCGGATAAAAAGAGTAGGTTGCATGAGAACTTCAAAACTTTGCACCAAACATGACAAATATATCCATTGCACGCCAATTTATTCATACGTCACACATGTAATTCATAACAAAAATAACACGAGGCAATCAAGCTCGCACATGTGCCACATCAAACTGAAAAATTAACACGCGGACAAAGTGGCAGTTACTTTTAAACACTTCCATAACCGACCATAATCAATTAGTACATACAAACTACCATTCGCGCCAATTCAAAAATCAAGCGCGAACATCATCACTGCTTTCTCAATTTGAATTTTTTTTTTTAAAGTTTCAAATAAGCAAAAGCACCAAACCCACCAATCCACCACCAAAAACAGAGGATCCCTCCATGAACAATCTAATGAAACAACCTACATGAGCCGTCAATTTCATTCATTGATCCGAACACATGAAAACCCCCTCACTCCACTCCACCCCCCCCCCTCCCCCCCCCCCCCCCCCCAACAAAAAAAAAGCCAAGAAAAACAAAACAGTGCGAACTATAACCAACTAAAGAAAAAAAAAAAGCAGCTAGCAAGTCATTTATTTAAAAAAGAAAAAAGAAAAAAAAAGCGCACCATTGACACCATTGATCAATCAATTACAGAAAGACTTCGTCATTTGCAGCTTAAAAAGAAAAGGAAAAGAAGTCATATCAATCACTGACAATCAACAAAAAAGACTCAAACTTTATAAGCACATTGCTCGAGTTTCAAACTTTTACCCCACTAACGACCCACAAAACCCCATATCACTCACTCACATTACTTCAAAACCCATGAGCTTCATTACTCATTGCATCCAAATAAACCCATATTTACATGCAAACAAAGAAACAAAACCACCCACCGTAATCCCCCAAAAAAAAAAAGTATTGAAGAAAACAAAAAATAACGAGACAAATAAATAACCACGATGAATTGTCACATACAAATTCTGAAAATAAGAATAAATAAATAAACAGACCTTTTACTCACTTTGTAATGTACTTTTAACAGTCTTCACTTGAGAAGACAGGCAAATACAAAGAGAACTCAAAGGACTGAGCAGAGTGATGATCTTGAAACAAACAGTAAAGAAGCCCAGTGAATAATATAATAAATAAAACCACTGAGAACTGAGTTAAAAAAAACGTAAATAAACCAAGAATTGAAGGGCAAAAAGGCTAGAGAAGACGCCGTCGTTTCGTTTCTACTGACCAAAAGACAAAACGCCGAGTTCAAGGTAAGAGAGTTGCGAAACTGCAACAGTAACGGTAGACTTTGAAAGAGACACAGGGGCGAGGACTATTTTAACAAGGTTCTTTTTCTTGTGTCAGTTATATACCCCTGCTTTTCTTTTTAATTACGATTTTATCAGTCCTTTTTCCTAAATAAAGGAAATTTTTTTTAATCTTTTATTTATGGGATTCAGCTTTTTTTTGAAAGAAAATCTTATCTTTTCAGATAAAGCCTTTGGATTTGATTATTTCTCGAATGTTATTGATTATTCTTACAGTTTGGAATAAATTTTAAAATTATGAGTATTTATGCATATATAATTATTATTTTCAAGGTTGGGGACTTTATACTTTAATGGTCATAACAATTTTATTAACTAGGAAGGATGTAACTTAAACCGTGGTACAATTTTTTTTTCAAAAAAAATTTGGTTGGGGAATGCCGGAATGGAATATAATTTAATATATTTAAAATATAATAACATATGGTTTTAGATTTTTTTTATCTATCGCAACGTAATATGTAATAACATAATCATTTAGTATTTATGTTACAAATATCTTGTTTGTCGTTGAAAGATTGAACATGATTCTTAATCAAACATGAAGAAATAATTAAGGTTGGACGAAATGATTATAATTAAACCAATAATCAACTTAAACCAATCCAAACTAATTTGGTTCAGTTCAATTTTGATATTTAATTTTAATTTGATTTAAAGAACTTTTGATCAATTGGTTTTCGATCGGGACAAAATTTAAAAAATAAACAAAAAAATTAATATTTGAATTAAAGTTGGGCCGAATCCAGACATTTCAATTCTTAGATTTTAATAAGTTAAAAAAACAAAACTAAATTTACCAACAATAGAAATAACATTTTGTTTATCAAAATTAAACTAAGGAAAATGTATTATTACGTATATGTAGATAATGAAAAGTTTTCATGAAATAGTAATAAATAATAATAATAATTACGTTATTAATCCATACCATATTCCTCAAATTTCCTGTGTTCAAATTTGTCCACAGCCAGCTAAGAATTAAGTTTAGGTTGATTTGTACATGCTACATTTGCATTATTTTCTAATCTTCCCAAATACACACCAAATGATTTTATAATTATTTTTTGGGAAGTACAACTAGGAGTGTTGTTCTGAAGAAAGTTTAGTTGTCATGGGCAAAGCAAAATTATTAATTATCCAAAACAGGAGAATGAAAATGAATGAATGAATGAATTTACTCGTGGGGAAAGGCTGGAAGAGTGGCTGATTCGTAATTAATGAGAGTGGTGGGGCCAATTATAGGTCCCAGCATTCTGCAGAGGAAGCTAAAACAACAGTCAAAGGGCAGACCTGGAAAAGCCGGAAAAACAGAAAAACATTGGGCTTTGCGCTGAGACATACATGTTTTAAGAATTACGAGTTTGGATAATTTAACTTAAAAAATTTTTTATCAAATTTTAAGTCATTAAATACGATTTTTAACTTTTAATATCCATCACCCTGTTGTGTGACGTTAATAATATATATAGCTCCATAGCTAGAGTGATTGGCAAAACTAAATGCAAATTCGTAAAAATTATATCATATACATTAGAGTGGGACTAATCTTTTCAAATTTTCTATTAGATATTTTTAAAATTTGAAATTTCAGGAATGTAGTACTTAATTAAAAAAATAGTATTATAATTTTTTAAAAACTAATGATATAGACGAATGATATTTTAATTTATGTGTATGAGTAAAGATATTTAGGATATTGTATTTATACCTACGATAAAATTTAACTTGCTTAACATGCACGATCACTATTTTGTTAGTCTATTTTTCAATTAAATTTGTACCATCGTTAACATATGTAAAATTAATTTTTTTTTATTAAACTAATGTGCACATAGTTTGAATTTCAAATTATTGTGCACCACATTACATATTACCGCTAGGTGAACTAATTGGACAAAATATTTTATCATAAATTTGATACCGACAAAAAGCAACAACAACACCTCCGATATCACACAGCACAAAAGAATTTTCACGTTTTTTTAATAGATAACGCCAACTAGTTTTTTATTGGATGCTATGAAGATTGATTTTAACATGATTATGGCTCTTCTTAAAAAATATATATATATATGTTATGCCTATTTCTAAGATCATGTTTGCAATATTATAGAATCATTAATTATCAAAAATATAAAAATAAAATTATTTAAGAAATAAATCTTTAATAAATAATTATTTATTAAATAATATGACGTACTTTAAAAATTAAGTAGAAAAAATACACAAAGTAAGTACAAGCAGCAAGCGACAACCAAACACGGCCTGAACTGGAAAAATCTTCGGTACGGGACAAAGAAAAGTTGCCACACGCACACAACGTGGATTAGAAACCTACTGAAACAAAAGAGTGTTGACGTGGCAGGCATGCATTGGAAAAAGAGCGAATCACGGAAAAAGTTTGTGGATTTTAGCCTTTTTGACAGTGATCGGAATTTGGAGCAGATTCTCATTTATTATTGCTGCTTTTTTGAATTTTGTGGATGTGTGGGGGAGTCATTCTTGAAAACGATATATTTAACATGTGTTGGTTCCTCTGTAATCAATCAATTGATATGTAATTTCATTATTTAATTGCATTCATACCATTGTGGACAATATATATATCTGTGCTAAATATAATAATATTTTTATTATTACCACTACTACCTAAAAATTACAAAATTATCGCAAATATCATTCTTTGATAATACAATTCTTTGTGCATTTTATTTTTCTAAAACACTATCAAATGTCATTCTTTGATATATAATTGGAGCAATCTCCACTCAATTATTTCACAATTAATAGAGAACTGAAACTAACTTTTATAATACTTTTATAAATATTTGAATTCTTACTCTCACACTTTGTGAGTGCAAACAGTCTTTAAGTAGGACAAAGATCTATTGATAACGATTAATATATTTAATTGCACACCAAAACAAAAGCAAAAGTATGACCATCTATAAAGTAAAATTAATTTAATGTTTTCATAATGGAATACAATTACAACAACGAAAATGCTTGCTGTCGAGAATGCCAAGAGAAAGCTAAGAGACTAAAAAAATGAGAGGAAAACGTAATCCCATCCCTCCATCACACACACTCTCTTTCTCTCTCTTGATTTTATCCTCACTCTCTCCGACTACCAAAATTCCTATCACGCTTCCTCACTCTCTCCGATTGCCAAAATCCATATCATGCTTCTCTGCTTTTACTTTCAAAATCAAAACTTAGCTTTGCTCTTTTCCTTCACTAAAACTCTAAATAAGTTCTCCCAACATATAAGCGCATCCCGTTTTAGATCCGAATGTATAACCCAAAGTTGGTAATTGTTTAATTATAAAGATGGATTCTTTTTGTTTTGAATAGCAATTTCTATGGATTCTTTTTGTTTTGAATAGCAATTTCTATTGATAAGTAATAATAGAAATGTATCTACATTTTGCTTAAGGTTTGTTTGTTTTGAATATTAATTTATGTCGTATCACTAATAATAGAAATGTACGTGCGTTTTGCTTAAGCTTTACTGCTTTAGAGATCAAATGACAGCAATCTCTAATATTCATATAACCAATTTACTAGTTAGATGATAGTGATAAATGATAATGATAATTTTGTTTGATTTATAAATTTTTAAAATTTTTATTTTTAGAATCTTAATGGATTAAAATTTACTGGACAAAAATTTTGTAAAAAATTATAATGATTCATTCTTAATACAAATGCTAATTATTTTGTAGAAATGAAAATTTTGAAAAACGAGCATGCAATTGAAGATGTGCAACCGAAAAAAAATTAGCCAACTCTTAGGATGTTATTTGATAATCATGAGGAAATGTGAATGTTTTACAAAGTCTATGGTAAACAAGAAGGGTTTTCTGTGAAAAAGCAAACTAGTAAGAAAATGAATGATGGGATTGTAAAAAATGTCATATTTGCATTTGGCCGCAGTGGCAAGTCAGAAAATAAATCTACTAATGTGTTGAAGCTGAAATCTATTATAAAAATTGGTTGTGATGCCAAAATTTGAAGTTGTGTAAATGAAGATGGAAAATAGGTTTGTCGAACTTATAACCTTCAACACAACTATGGATTGAGTCTATACAAAACTAGATGTTTCCCTTATAACCATAACACTAGTGAAAGTGCAAAAAAACGTATTGTCCAAGCTGGTGTGAATAAAAATGTCTCATTTGTAAAAAAAAAAATTGTAGATATCTTATTGACAAAGAAAGGCAATTACAACTTGGAGTAGAGGATGCTATGGAAATTCTAAAATACTTCCATAAAAAGTAAGCAGAATATAAGGGGTTTTTTAGTATTGATTTAGATTAGTAGGATCGATGAAAGGATATATCTTGGGCATATATGAGAAGGAGGGCAACTTACAAATATTTTGGAGATATCATTACATTTGACACCACATATCTTACCAATAAGTATGACATGATATTTGCTCCCTTTTTCAGAGCTAATCATCATGACTAGTCTATTTTGTTAGGATGCGAATTAATTTCGCATAAGGGTACACAGACATTTACATGGTTATTTCAGGCGTGATTATCATGCATGTTCGATTCTCCTTTCACTGTAGATAAAGCAATGCAAAATGTAATTGAGAATTTTTTTCCTGCGACCAGATGTCAATGGTGTTTGTGACATATAATGAAGAAGGTGTTTGAGATTTAGGGGCTTTAAAGAACTTGAATGTATTATTTCTTCTTTACTTTTTGTAGTTTATGATTCATTGAGTCCTGCTGTGTTTGAGGAAGCTTAGCATGACATGTTATGATATATAATTTATGAGATAATGATTGGTTAAATAATTTATATAATGAGTAGTATTATTGGGTTCTGTGCTATTTTAAAGAATGTTTTTAGGCAAAAATATCAACAACTCAGTGAAATGAAAATATGAATGCATTTTTTATGAGTTTTTTAACTCAAAAACAAATTTGAAACAATTTATGAAGTATTATGAAAATACGTTGAGAAGGAAAGTTGAATTAGAATGGCAAGCAAATACCAATTGTTTCAGCAAAAATATTTTATGTGTAACAAGATATGAAATGGATGAGTAAGTTGAAGAAGTGTAAACTATTTATACGTTTAAAGAATTCCAATACAAATTAACTGCATTGATGTATTGTGATTTGGTTAATTATATGGGATCAATATATGAAATCAATCAATCAGGTGGGCAAGGAAAGAAATTAAGCTTTGTGGTTATTTTTTAAGAAGTTAAGTGTGAAGTTAGCTATATTTGTTTAAAGTTTCAATTTAGGGAGATTCTCTACAGACATGCCTTTGTAATGTTGATACGTAACAATGTTGAATTACTTATAAAAATGTACATTTTATTAAGGTATATGAAAGAGGTGAAGAGATGTTATAATAAGGTGAAAGTTAGTTATGGTGTACATAATTTATCCATTTAATAAGAAAGATTTGACAAAATATACACTACTTTTACTAAGGTTGCAAACATAGTTGCTTATGATGGCACTCGTAAAGGCCATGCTCCTTGTAAGAGGAAACAACCTTATAAAAGTGTACATTTTATTAAGGTATATGAAAGAAGTGAAGAGATGTTATAGTAAAGTGAAAGTTAGTTATGGTGTGCAAAATTTATCAATTTAGTAAGAGAGATTCGACAAAATATACACTACTTTCACTAAGGTTGCAAACATAGTTGCTGATGATGGCACTCGTAAAGGCCATTCTCCTTGTTATAGGAAACAACCTTCAATATCTAAAAAAAAACCTGACCAAAAGAAGAAGACTGCAAAAAAAAAAATTGTTGAAATACAAATATATATTTTCTAATTTCATTTGGTCTTTATTTAATTGTTTATCATAATTTTATAAGATTTATAAGAAAATGCTCTATCATCTTAGAAAATGCCTAATAAAATCTCCACATAGTAGAGCAACGTGGCCATGGTAAGTTTGTGAATTTTTATGTTAATTTTTTTATTATTTTGAAGATACGTAACTAAGTATATTGTTGAGCAAACGTAGATGTTACAGGAAGAAAGTATTGTTAATACAAATCTCAACTAATACGAAACCCTAAGCGACAATAATGTGAGAATTAAATTCACGAGGAAATTTTTATTTTTAGTTTTTTATACGGATTTTGCATTTTTTTATTTGCTTAGGTATTTATATACCCAACCCAATTAGTGGAAATAATATTTAGCAGTCATTTCTTTATAATTGGCACACAGTAAGTTGTTATCTTAAAATCATAGTTTCTTAATGTGTACTTATAATTTTAAATTTATAAAATATAACATAATGTTTTAATTTTTTGTGTATTATAGCAACTTATCCTATTGTATGCTTTGTATTCACATTATTCTTCTCCTTTGATGACGTAAGAATGATCTGAAAATATGAATTTCCAACAATTGCTATATCAACAATGACTTATATTTTGTTCAAATTATTTTCTATCATTTTACTTAAATTGGACTTAAAACGACCAATTGTAGTGATGGATTAATCATTGCACTGTTGTTGTTTTTTTAGGACAATTTTTATTGGTCCAGCAGCTTTTTTGATAATTATCGATGATAAATTTTTGGTAATTATTTATGACATAAATCATTGTAATTTCATTGTGTTTGTACTCATCATGTGTTATTTCAACATCCAATAAAGATTTATAACAACAATTTGAATATAATTTCAAACACAATAAAGTGAAACAACTCATAATCTTATATTTGAGGGAAAATACTATTATATATGTTTACAAGTTTTTTCTCAATAAATAGTATAAATTGAAACAACTTAAAAATAAAACTTGAATATAAAGTATAGTACAATAATCACAAGTATTCTAATGAAATCATATCACGGTGTTTGTCTCTTTTGAAGTTCATTGTCAAACAATCATCTATGCACTCCACACTGTTGCATATGTTTAAGTTCTTTATAAACAAGTGAGATTTAACAAACAAACACTCATTCTCCAATGTTAACTTTTTAACTTTCTTCATTAATAAGTCAATTTTCTCTTCGTTAGATTTACGATTTTCTGCGGATTGAAAATTTTTACATCCTCTATATTTTCAAAACTTGTGATTTGAATTCTTTGTAGTATGTGACGTTAACAATTCTATTTTGTCAATGCAAAACACTTTGCAACAACTCATATTTTTTAGCCAAGAAACATAAAAAAAAATTGTCAAAAAATAAAAATTAAATGAATGAATAAGAAAATCAATTAGTCATATGTAATATTCTCAAAATAGTTAAAAGAAGTACTAAGGATGTTTTATCACAAGATATTCATGTAAAACCAAGTAATTAGACAATGAAATTAACAAAATTCAAGTAAATTTTAAGAAAAAATGAGTTCAAACAAAATCTGGAGTTAGTGCATGAGACAAAGTATAAAAGCCTTTCCCCATTAATATTCAAAAGATAATCACAAGAAGTAACAACAATTCTAGAAGCACACATACTAACTCTCAAAATTAGAAGAGTCCAGAAAGTAGAATGCACATGTTAGAGTAGTTTCGGGTTTAACTTCCAGATCTAAAACAAACGGTGCTTTTGTATTTGGGAGAACTTGTATAGAGTTTTGGTGAAGGAAAAGAGCAGAGCTGAGTTTCAATTTTAAAAGAAAAAGCAGAGGAGCATGATGGAGAAGATTTTGGTAGCCGAACGAAGAGTAGAAAGATAGTGAGAGAGTGATGGGGATAAAGGATAAAGGATAAACTAGAAAGAGAGAGTGAGAGAGTGATGGGGATTATGTTTCCTCTCATTTTTTATTATCTTTTAATAATTAAAAAATATTAAATTACCGAGAGAGAGAGAGAGAGAGAAAAGGCCCTCTCAACTTTCTCTCAGCATTCTTAATACCTAGCATCACTTAACTTCATATTAACTTCTCCTTTTAAAAGATTTGGTAACTACTTGCATATCATGGGCAACCCTCCCATGTCCGATGGACACATTATGTTGAAGATTTTTAAATGAAAAAAATTGAGACAGTTAGCCTATATCTAAGCGGTGGATTACAGTTTTCATAATTTATAGTTTGAGTTCTTATGAGAATTTCTTTTTTTTTTCTTCTTCCCAATTGAAACTAATCTAAGGGCCAGTTTGGGAATGCTGTAGCTTTTAAAATAATTGCTGTTAACTGTGCTGTAGAAATAATCAGCTGTGAAGAGAATCAGTTAAATGTTTGGTAAATTTTGTTTTAAGAAGTACTGTGAGTTTTGAAAGCAATTATGGACGTTTGGTAAATTTTACTGTTAAACTGTTAAGAGAAAATAAATGACTAAAATATACATAATATAAGATAAAATTTATTTATACATATAAAAACATGTACATATAATATTTTTAATTGTGTATTATAATAATTTTTATTAAAAATAAAATTTATAATATATTGATTTTATTAATAATTCGACCAACAAATTAATAGTAATAAATTTATATTGATGAATTCTAATACAAATTTATTAAAATATTTATTTTGTTTCCAATTTGAATAAAGATAATTTTGGGTTTAAGTAATAATTTTAAGGATATTTATAGAATTGTATTAAATGATAAAATTGATTATCAAAATCAGAATCTAAAAGCTACTCCTTCACTGCTTTTCAAAATCAGCTGTAGGAGGGGCTGATTTTGACAGAAGTGATTTTGATTTTTTTTTACCAAACACTAAAACTAACTTTTACATTTTTAAAATCACTTTTAAACCTCTTAAAAGCAATCCCAAACGGGCCCTAAGTTTCATGTTAATAGATATAATGCATATTAGTAACTGAAAATAAAGGTGAAAAATTAAGTAATTAATTTTTTTTAAAACTAAAATCAATCACAAAAAGAAAGTTACAATATAGTTAAAAAACAATACATATCATTTTAAAATATTGAGGCAGTTAGCCTATATGAGAGTGGCAGATTATAGGTCTCACAATTTATAGTTTGAGTTTGAGTTCGAGTTCTTATGAGAATTTCTTCATTTTTTTCCTAATTGAAAATTAGATTAGTTAATGTTGATAGATGCACTACATATCATTAACTGACAAAAAAGTGAAAAATTAAGTAATTATTTTTTTTCTCAAACTAAAATCAATCACAAGAAGAAAGTTACAATACGACGAAGACATATCATTTTATCTTGTAACTTTTATACATATGGAGTATGACAATATAAGAAAGTTACAATATGATGAGAGTATTGACTATTGTTGCCCAAAAAAGAGAGAGAGAGAAAAAAAAAAGTATCATTTGCTCTTCAAATTATGTTCATTTGGTGTCTACAAAATTTAATGATATACATGATTACAATTTCAAACATTAAAGTCTTCATGTACTTGATACATCACGATGCTTAGATTTAAAATACAAAAGTTTACGAGCATCCCTACTTGGACATAATTTTTTGTTGATAGATTTTAAAGAAAAAAAACATGTAACTATTAAAATACATTTACTAAAATGTAATTTACATTAGGAAATAAGGAAGCAATCTCATTTGTCAGATTTATTGATTTTTATTTTGTAGCTCAAGTAGGCTTGGCAAAATTCCGGGTCCGGTCCGGGTTTGGTGCAACCCGGGACCGGATCGGACGCAAAAAATTAAAACCCGGACCCGGACAAAACCCGGCTTTTGCATGTCCGGTCCGGGCTTGAGCCCGGCATGTCCCGGGTCCGGGTTTTGTCTTCTGGGCTTCTATGCCCGCAAACAATTATTTCGAAAAGAAGACAAAAGGCACAGGGCTGCTAGCAGTGGCAGAACATGAAGATGAAGAGATGAAATGAAATGGCTGTCACAAAAGCATGCATGGTGATGGGTACATCACTGCGTCTTAAACAAACAAAAGCACAAAAACAAAAGAACACAAAACACAGCCTTTTTTTTTCTTTTTTCTTTTTTTCCTTGAATCTTATTTTTGTTTCTTTCTTTCCTTCACCCCATTCCCATATATCTTTAATCAACAATGACGGTGATGGAAACAGTTCAATCGGAGCAACTGAAACAGCTCAAAGACATATTCATGCGTTTCAACATGGACTCGGACGGCAGCCTCACGCAGCTGGAACTGGCCGCACTCCTGCGCGCCCTGGGGCTCAAGCCAACCGGCGACCAGCTGCACATTTTGTTGGCCGACATGGATTCCAACGGCAACGGCCTTGTCGAATTCGACGAATTGGTTGCTCTAATACTCCCCGACATAAGCGAGCAAGTCTTGGTCAACCAAGAACAACTCATGGAGGTCTTTCGGTCCTTCGATCGCGACGGCAACGGCTACATCACTGCGGCCGAGCTAGCGGGCTCCATGGCCATTATTGGTAACTGGTTATAGTTATAGTTTTTTTTTTTAGTTTATTCGAAAAACGGGTCCGGGTCAGGGTTCCGGGTTTTGGTGCTAAACCCGGACCGTGCCCGGAAATGTCCGGGTTTTAAATTCGGAAACCCGGATCCGCTTTTTCAGTATATGCGGTCCGGGTTTTGCCCGGACCGGATTGGCCGGGTCCGGGCCGAATCCGGTCCGGACGGGTTTTTTTGACACCCCTAAGCTCAAGGGTCAAGGCCAACAAGAAAGAGGGTGTAATCAAAATATTAGTGAGGTGCTTTGAATTTTACATTTTAACAAAAGATGGCCCCCCGAGCCCATACCTTAAACCTATCCAACTAAAAACACTCCCTTGTTTGTTAGTTTGTCTTGTTTTTTTTTTTACTATCTTCGTTCGGAAGTCAAATATAGGAACTAACTTTTGGCTGTCCAAATGACGAGTGATCTGTCAATGAAACATTGGTTGGTTTCCTCCATTTTGAACATGGGAAGAGTAAAAATAAAAATTTACTAGCAATATATGGGTCTAGCTATGGTGCAACTGTGGTACCATACCATAGTTGCACCTAGCCATTAAATTCAGTACATATGTGTAACTAAATTCAATGGTTAGGTGCAGCTGTAGTATGGTACCACAATTGCACCATAATTTTGTCCGCAATATATATATATATGGCATAATTGATAGAAAAATCATGCATGTGCATTACTACTTTTCGTCCTTATGCTAAAAGTGAGCACTTTTCCATAATATTCTCCCTAAGTTTTGCTTCAATCTTTCTTTGCAATGGCAGCGGAAATTGAAAAAATAATAACATTTTTAGGCGTATAAGGTCCCTTTATTTTGGTTAATATAAAAAGTTATTAACTTTAATCTCCTTTACTTTAGAAGGTCGTGGGATGATGCTGCAACTAGCTTTATCCAACCGTTGGGAAGAGAGTGGAACATGCTTTTAAAAGTGAGGGTCGTGCCCCTACTTTTGTGCACTTAGTGGTTTTGTAATCAACTTCTTCAAATATATTGATTGTGTGTTAATGGTTCTTTCTACTGGTAAGTATTCTTACTTTGTTGACTTTACTGGTTTTGATCAATTTATAGGTTTGATATAGGGTCTCTCTTTTTCTCGCTTAAGGGATCTTTACTGCCCATTTGGTGGTCTACATTCCCACTTTTGAGGAGTCTTTATTTCTTATTTAGTAGTCCTCAATTCTTTGATCTAGTACGTTCACAAACTTTCTTATCAACACACGGATTGACTTTCTCCATTTTGAAATTTGGGAAGAGTAAAAATGAAATTAGGCATTAATTTTTATAACAAAAGAGCTTTTCTTTTCTTTTCTTTTTTTTTTTGCAAGGTTGATAGATAAATCATGCATGTGCATTACTACCGCTTCATTTGCTTCATCATTCACAGCATCAACTTCTCCAATTTCGTCCTTGTGCTAAAAGTGGACACTTTTCCATAATTTTCTCCCTAAGTTTTGATTCAATCTTTCTTATTAATGGCGAAAGTGAAATTATGGAAAAAGAAACGAGGGTCATGCTTATTTCTTTTTTTTTTCCTTTTAAAAAAATATTTTAAGGGAGAAAATTTCAAAAAACAGGAAGTCAAATATTGATTAAACATTATTTGTTAATTTTTTTTTTATAAACTAGCATTACCATTTAGCCGCCCAATTTAAGTCTTAAATTCTATTACTATTGTACACACACACACACACAAAAATAAAATAAAAATTTGAACAATGTCATGAGCAACGCGTGATCATTCACGAAAATTATATTTGATGAGGTGGTAATTTTGTCCGAGAAGATAATCCAAATTCTGGTGTACTTGAAGTAGTAGTTGAACCTGACTCGGTCTCAAAATCACCATACAACATAGAAGAAGTCAAAGGCGACACAAAGTGTTTCATTGAAATCCATGTCAAAATTCAAGAAAGTCAAACAGTTTCTTTTTATTAAAAAAAAAAAGGTGAAAAATTACATTATTCGGTGCCGTGCAAGAAGAGTATAAGCTGGTCTGTCAACATGGAAACACAGTTTTAAGGCAACGTGACAAGATGCACACACATATTTATACAGTCACAGCTAATCACAACATGAATCCCAGCTGGGATTTTGCTTTCTTTTAAGCTAATGCAATAATGATATGAAGTTCCCTTCCCTCACCAGCCCCTGATCAACCAATCAATCAGGACCCACCCTCGTCAGAAACGAAATACAGAAACGCAATCATGGCCATCCAACCATTGCTCCTCCTTAGGGTCCCACTTTCAACTTTCTCACTGAATTACCTGATAGCTACCCTAGCCCTTGTTGCATTTAACTTGCTTTAATTTCCCCTCCACCGCAATAATTTTGAAATAAATGTATTTCCAAAAAGCAAAGTTTAAAGATAAAATAATAATAATAGAAGCTTCCTTAAATTAAAAAATACCAAAATATAAACTGCTGGTAATTCGCTTAATCATGTATCATAATAAGGGCACGTGCCCACGTGAGGGTAATCTGGGAATAAAAGGGTTTGCAAATTTGATGGCCCGGATTGTCAAGTTGGCCCTCTTGGACACGTGTGAGATGCTAGTGGTGAGGGTATAATTTTGCTTTGCACATTCTTCGTAGTGCTTGGTATTTCGCAAGAATTAAAATAATATGAATAGTTATGTAATGGTTCTTCCGGTTACCGGTAACATCTGGAGAGTGTTTGAACTAATGAGAGAAGAAAATGTGACTGGTTTTTGGACCGGGGGTGATGGAGTTGATCTTCTTCAATGGTTCATTGAACAGGTCAGTCTCTGTCTTTTTCTCTCTCTAAGCTACACTAAAATGTGGCTCTTTTTGATGCATCATATATTTTGTTGACTAAAGATTTGAACCTTGTGGTTGTTTTGGTGTACATTTTTTTTTTATGGAGTTGATCTTCTTCAATGGTTCATTGAACAGGTCAGTCTCTGTCTTTTCTCTCTCTAAGCTACACTAAAATGTGGCTCTTTTTAATGCATCATATATTTTGTTGACTAAAGATTTGAACCTTGTGGTTGTTTTGGTGTACATTTTTTTTTTTAAAAAATTACAAATGTTCGAGGTTGTCTCAGGGTTTTCTGCATGATGTTTCTATTATTGGGAAGCTTGCGGGTTGTTTTGTTGTCTTGAAAGTTAAGAACTTTTGAGCTTCAGTTTGAGAATTCTCATGTGGGTGAGGGTGAGTTTCTGTTTTGTTTTGGAGGTTCTGCTTTGTGTTTTATTGCTTTCTGTTCCGCTTCCGGATCTGAGGAAAAAGTTCGAAAAAAGATAGGCAGCTTTTATTTTACGTTTTGCATACATGTAAAGGAAATTTAAGCATTCAAACCATAGAAAAGGAGAACATGGTATGGGAGAAAAGAAATATAGAAACCATAGAATTTTGGGGTTTAAGCAAGTTGTCTGAAATTTGAAAGTTCTGCTTTGTTCAGTAGGTAGTAGATGTTGAACATCCAAGAATCCCATCTTCGTAGTTTTGGCAATTGGTGGGTCTATCCTTTGTTGTCAATATTGTTCATGATATGAGCTTATTTAGTGATGATGGGTTACGCTCCTTTTGGATGTCGATTCAGTGAATTATTTTGCTAAAGGAAGATGATGATTAGATAGTATTGAGACTTAAAAGCAAGTTGTTGATTGGTGGCTTCTTATAATTAGAGTTGAGCATTATTGGTATGGACACAAACAATAGTGAAGATAGTAGCCAGCTTTCAACACAATTCTGCAACTGTTACAAAGTCTCAAGCCTTACTGAAACCATTTTGGATGCAACCCAGATCTCAAATTTGAGAGATCGGTATGTTCTTGGAAAGCAATTGGGATGGGGGCAATTTGGTGTCATTAGAGAATGTTCCGATAAGTTTACTGGTGAGGTTTTGGCTTGTAAGTCTATTGCAAAAGATAGATTGGTTACGGTCGAAGACGTTCGTAGCATCAAGCTGGAGATTGAAATAATGACTAAGTTATCAGGGCATCCTAATGTTGTAGACCTCAAAGCAGTTTATGAGGAGGAGGATTACGTACATCTGCTGATGGAATTATGCGCAGGTGGGGAGCTATTTCACCGACTTGAAAAATATGGGAGGTTTTCTGAGACTGAGGCTAGAGTTATTTTTAGGCACTTGATGCAAGTGGTTAGTTATTGTCATGGCAATGGAGTTGTTCATCGGGATTTAAAGCCGGAAAATATTCTCTTGGCTACAAAGTCCTCATCCTCTCCAATTAAATTAGCAGATTTTGGTCTGGCAACTTACATAAAAGCTGGTAAGGCCTCTATCTTTTACTGTCTCATTTAGTGCGGATCTATAAGTGTGTATGGTTGCAAGTTTTCCTATGTAAGTATATTTGGTTTTTGTCAAACAGGCCAGAATTTGCATGGGACAGTTGGAAGCCCGTTTTATATAGCCCCTGAGGTACTGGCAGGGGGCTACAATCAAGCTGCTGATGTGTGGAGTGCTGGCGTTATCTTGTACATTCTTCTCAGTGGGATGCCTCCTTTTTGGGGGAAGACTAAGTCAAAGATTTTTGATGCTGTTAGTGCTGCAGATCTACGGTTCCCTTCTGATCCCTGGGATCATATATCTGCATCTGCCAGGGACTTGATCATGGGAATGCTTCGTGTAGATCCTTCCACTAGGCTGACTGCAGCAGAGGTTCTAGGTATGTCAGTTATGCAGTTTTGTCAGTAAAGTGGCTTAAAAGTGACAAAGAAGTTATTAGATATACTCTGGGTTATTGCGTGGCAATTGAAGTAAATAGCAACAAATACCTAGTGAACTAGTTTTGTGCTTGTTCAATTTGTGAGTTTGTTGACTAAGAATTTGATTGCTGTTGTATGTGGTAAAAAGTTATGACATTGTCAGTTAAATGCCATTTGTGATTATTTACACAATAGAGCTGTTTCTTTTCGGTACTGCATATTAAATGTAATTTGGTTCTTATTGCAAAGCAATCTTTGGATGTCACAAAAGATATGTTTTCGAAATTTCTACACCGAAACTAACAATATAGTTTACTTTTGCAGCCCACTCCTGGATGGAGGAATGTGAACAAGTAGCACAAAAACCATGCAAGCAAGATGACCTTTGTTGCAAACAGCTGGAAGCGGGTGGAAGTTCTTTCTCTGCCACATTTATCTCCAGGAATATGGACTGTAGTTTCGGTGATGGTCAACTGGAACAGTCACCTGCATTCACTTGTAAATCATCATTTTCTGCTTTCCTCGCTGATGACAGTACTCCTTGCTCAGGATATGGAGGTTTTTCTTTTAGCAGCTGCTGCAAATCAAGTGCGGCTGACTTCTCTTCACCAATCCCTTCAATGCCAAGCTTTTCTTTCTTCAGCCCAATTTCTGCAGTTGAGCAAGGAAATGCTTCATTAGGACATAAAGTCAACATGACAAAACTGGACGAAAAGCATGGAGGTATATATGTTCATATGATTCCTTGCCACAGGCTTTGTAAAGGACCATTGCATAGTCTAATAGTTAAGTTTGGGACCAAATATTTAGGTTCATGTCTTGAGTTAATTGTTCATAATCACATTGCTTTAATTAAATATAAAATAGAAAGGATCTAGGAAACTAATTAGAGGATTGATATTTGTCAAGTGGAACATGATGACAATGGCTGGTTCTGCTCATTATTAAAATCAGTGCACCACAAGTGATAAGTAACACACGCATAACTTCCTACTTTGTTCCTAAAGAGAAGTTTCCTTACCTGGCTGTGTTCCTTTATTGCAGATTGAATGCACTAATGATTACTTGAAAGAATTACCAAAATAATCTAGACCACTTTTCTCTTGGTTGCAAAAGTAATATTGACAAATTGGGTTTCTTCTCTGCAATAACCCTTAACCCAAGCATTTTGGCTTTGCATGTACAGAATCAAACTTGGGAAAGCTGTTTGTTCTGCCAGGTTCCTTACTTCCTGTTAGGCGTGAGGTAAGGGAAATAGAGGACAGGACAGAAGTTCCAAGAGGTGGCACTACTGCTTCAAGGGCTTCAGGCATCCACAATAAACGGAATCGCACAATCGGACTCGGTGAGCTTGATCAACTTAATCTCGTGGTGACCGAATCAGTCATCCGTTGGGCATCATGCACGCACATCCCAACTGCCCCATCCCTTAGATTATCACTTGTCTGTTAGAAAGGGATATGCAATCAATATTATTGGGTGGGTTTGAGCCTTATCACTTGTCTGTTAGAAAGGGATATGCAATCAATATTATTGGGTGGGTGTTTGAGCGGGGAAGATTATTTATACTGACTGAAAGAACTGTATGCCTGAGAACTGGAAGCAGAGACAGAGATTGGTTCATCCGAGAAGCTGAACTCCTATATATAGGTCCTGAATTGTTTAATTTTTTGTGATGTGATTGAGTAATGATGCTTTTCTGATCAGGAAAATAATTGCAGTGTATTAGTTTGAGGTTACTAAATTCAATTGACTTCCTAAAATTCAGCACAAAAGTTTCAACTCTAATTACTAATGCAAATGAAGAGGATATAGCTGCCATTTGTCTATTTAAAAGCCTTTTTTATGTGCACCGAAATTTTTTTTTATTACATGTGACTATTGTTTAAATTATAATTCATATTACATGAAATTATAATTGATATTTACAAATTAAATTATTATTGAGATCAATTTATATCAATGCTTATAGAGCTCTGTCCAAATTTTAACGAGGGCTGACTATTTCACTCACATTTAAGTAGGATAGAAGACAATCTTCTCTCAATTATACAATATAATTAAGAAAGAAAATACGCCTCTTAATTTTGATTGACGAAATTAAATCAATTATATCATTTTATGCATCAAGCTGAACCGATTAATCTTGAACCTATTTGCTTATCCACCTGGTGCCAGGAGTGCAGGCTTTTATATAAGTTGGATAATTCCAGTCTTAAAACATCCAAATTGCTTGTTATCGAGCATCCTAGTGCAAGATGGGATAAAATTTGTTCTCTCATAGAAAAGAATCAAAATAGTGATGTATTTAACTTCTGAAACTGCACTATATTGAAAAGAAACCTGACAACAAAAAGAGAGAATACAGGAAAAATTGTAAGATAATTTTTTTAATCATAAATATTAATCAAATATCATGCCGACTATTCTCTTATGATACAAGTATATAACCTCTTAAACGTACGATCATGTCGTAGGTCTTAACTTATAAAAACTTACCCCGTTGCTCTTGAGCCTCAAATAGGAAAACAGAGGCCTCACTTCATCATACAGCAAACTTGGGAAAATTTAAGTCATAACAATAAGGATAATGCCACTATTCCAGGAATAATCATTACAATTTGATACTGTCGCCTAATGCTACACTCACGAAGCAGGTGCATATTCTTGGATGGCTGTTGCAAGCTTATTACGATCTTCCTCCGTTTTTGTCCTGATTAAGAAGGTACGTGCTGCAGCACTGCCATTATTGCCACCACCAGCATCATCGCCCTACAGAACCCAAAGGAAGTTACTAACTATAAATTACATGATATTATTAGCATAAATGCTTAAACATATAACTTAAGGACCTTTGGTCCCAGATGAACCCGAAGGGCCCTAATGTTTGATCCTAAAATCTGCATAGGGAAGCCTTGTATTGCATCTGTAGTTGTTTGTCAGATCTAAACTAACCAACCAAAACAGTATAAATTAAATGCCAAAAAAAAAATCATATTAATATGATTTACCGAAGTATGAAATATTGCAACGATGGAATTCTTTTGTAAATTTGTCTTCATTCCTGGATAAAGCAAAGCGTTAAGCAGCACCCTTCCCACCTGCCGTAAATGAAAGGTTAATAAACGTGGAAGTATATGTTGAGTAAATAAAAATCATGCATGAACATCAAATAAAAACAAAAGAAGATGAAGAAAAATTAAAAAGAAAAAAAACAAAAGACACAACATGAGTTATAAAGTTATTACAGAAACAGTGGCAATGTTAGGAAAATGAGCAAAATGAGAGAATTTTCCTTAAGAAGGAATCTAAAATACCATGACAACACATAATTTTTCAACAGGAAATAGACACATGTTAGGAATAATTGTATTTTTAAATCACATTCTCTACAAGGAATATTGAATTGAAATATTATATCCAATCTAGTGGTGACGCCATTTTCTTTATTTTGCTGTTGCTTTCATTCTCCACTAAATGTACCTCAAGAAAGACATTGCCTGAAGCTGTTGACTAATGATCTCTCCATTCAGTATTCTCCACCAACAATCCATGCAAATGTAACAATTAAATATTTCCCCTTGAAATCCATCACTTAAAAGAAATGACTCATATTGTCTTTCTAATTTAATGAAAAACAATTAGCCAGATAATGGAGATGGTACATTAATGTCACTGGATTTCAGGCTTTGATAAAGCCTTGAAAGAATTAAATTGACGATCAACAAGTTTTAGAAATCCGATGCCCCCAGGGGCCTGGCTGAGTAGATTTCTAACAGTTTCATTTGACTGGTCAACCCTTTAAAAAAAAAAAGTTTAGAAATGCAGTTGACATTCTGCGCAATTCCCCAAGCCACAAACATAAGTACCTTGATTCCCCAGGGGCCTGGCTGAGTAGATTTCTAACAGTTTCATTTGACTGGTCACCCCTTTAAAAAAAAAAAGTTTAGAAATGCAGTTGACATTCTGCGCAATTCCCCAAGCCACAAACATAAGTACCTTGATTCAGTCTCCATATTCTTAAATCTATCAGTCTAAAAAACAGAAATAATAAGCAGTAGCAAATTTATAGTTAACTGAACAAGCTGTCACACAAAATTAATTTCACACAACAAAATATATAAAAGAGGGAACATACATCATTTCGAACAAGAATTGTTGGCTTGGACTCTTTTGTACCCTTGCTGATACCCTCTTTGCATTTTATGGAAAGCCGCCCTGTGCCTCTATCTTTCCACGTATCTTTATCAGCAGGATCACTCGACTGAACATATCATACAAATAAAAAGCAAAAGATATAGCTGTGAATAAGCTTAAGAAAAAACTATCTCTTGAGAAGGGTAAGAATAAACACCATGTATCTGACACTTCGAGGCATAACATTGTATAGGTTTTCACAAGAAAATACCTTGACATAAAGTTTGCACTTGACTTCATGGACTACAATAATGCCCTTCTCTTCTGACTTCTTCAGAGATGGGCTACTAGGCTGCGGTACTTCATCTTCTGATAATCCAAAAACAGGGCATTAATTATGCTTGTGAAAGGAGAAAGAAATTCCCGGTCAATAAAGAAATATTTATAAAATTATCCATTGTAGAATTCATGGTTCTGTGAAGGTACAAGCTGTCAACATAAAAAAGGAGAAGACATCATGAAAACTGAGACCCTGAACCAGAGAATAAAACCATAAACAAAGGAAAAGCAACTCTACTACTTTTTTTTTTTGGATAAATACTACGACTGATTTCAGTAACACAAGAAGTCAGAAGTCACAAAGGCAGGAAGCTCAATTACATCAATTCTCGGAAACCAAAGGCACAGTGCCAAGATGGTAAAAACAACGAACCAACAAAGTTTCATTACTGAATCTGCCATTCCTTCATAAAATCATTTTGATCTAAACAACTTAATCAGAAGAATAATGTGAGTATTTGCAACCTTATGAAGAGAAAAAGATTATCAAATATGTCATGCAAGTGAGTGTGAAAATGCACAAATGGTTTAATGAAGTGATGGGTTTAACAAATCAAATAAAAAATATACATGCATACATTTATGTAAGTATTAAAAAAAAAATCAACTCACCACCATCAGCGTCATTCAAATCATTACTGTTTTGGAGAAGCGAGCTTTGATTTCCTGGAACAAAAATATTGAAGCAGCACCACTAGAAATCATATAATCTCCCCAAAAAAAGCAAATGCAATCAAACGTCAAACACATTACTCCTTCATTTGTATGTTTCAAATTGAACAATCAAACCACACCCTACTAAATTATCATCCTTTTCTAGTTTAGTGTTAAAACCAGAGAAGGCAGATAATCTAGCAAATAGTGCAGAGATCATTGTAAACAATCCGTTATGGATTATTCCAGATTTTACCATAACCTATTATAAAGTGTTTCCACCTTTATTATTCAACTAAAACTACTTTCCATATCATCTAGAGAATACACATGTAGGAATACAAAAATTTAATAACTCAAATCATCTAAGTACACAAGAGAACACTTACCAAAGAAAACAGGCGTTTGACTGTTGGAGACAGCTCCAGAGCTCCATGAGGCTGCACTGTTGGAGATTAGAGAACTCCCTGAGGTTGCATTGTCGGAGAATAGAGAACTTCCTGAAGTGCCATTGCTGGAAAATAGTGAACTTCCTGAAGTTGATTTGTTGGAGAACACTCCAGAGCTCCCTGAAGCTGCATTGTTAGAGAATAGTCCAGAGCTCCCTGAAGCTGCATTGCTAGAGAATAGTGGAGAGCTCCCTGAAACTGCATTGTTGTTGGAGAACACTCCAGAGCTCCCTGAAGCTGCATTGTTAGAGAATAGTTCAGAGCTCCCTGAAGCTGCATTGCTAGAGAATAGTGGAGAGCTCCCTGAAACTGCATTACTGGAGAACAGTCCAGAACTCCCTGAGGCTGAATTGCTGGAGAACAGTCCAGAGCCTCCTGAAGCTGAATTGTTGGAGAATATTCCAGAGGTCCCAGAAGCTGCACTGCTGAAGAATAGTCCAGAGCTCCCTGTAGCTGAACTGCTAGAGAGGAGTCCAAAGCTGCCAGAAGTTGCAAAGCTTGTGGTTGTGGTTGCCGGAGTAAATGTTTTCTCCTGAGATGATTTTACGTCATTAATCTTGATTTCAGTTTCTAATTTCTTTTCCTTTGCAAAAGGTTCGGCAGCAGATGAATTTCCTGCTTTTAAAGTATTTGCTTTGAGCCAGTCGACAACATCACGGAACTTCTCCTGCAAAGGGTCAAAGTTGCACATGAATGGAGTTAGAAAATCAAACATAATGTCTTCACTTACATTAGATCATATACGGACAGAGTATTGACTAGAGGCTAATTTTAAAAACAATAATGAGCATGAGCATTTCAAATCACATTGTCCCCTGAAAAGGTGCTTAAAACATTATTTTATTGAGAACATGGCCTTAAAATTGGCTGTTAATTAAATCACAGCTAATATTATATTGTTCATCATTTTGCAGATCCTTATCACTGTGGCGAGGTATGTCCTAAGCAAATATGCTTGATTGCTAGTTTGCTACACAAGTTATCCATAAAACAATTACTAGAAACTAAACCAATTCAGTTTGCAA
Source organism: Citrus medica (assembly GCA_002013955.2). Classification (NCBI taxonomy): domain Eukaryota; kingdom Viridiplantae; phylum Streptophyta; class Magnoliopsida; order Sapindales; family Rutaceae; genus Citrus; species Citrus medica. The sequence goes on along the minus strand of MKYO02001116.1, from coordinate 457,438 downwards.
ACCAAGGGGATATATATTAACACTTTCCAAATGTGCCAAGAGTTTGCCAGAAATTACCATTATCTTTGAAGCATGAGCTAAGTAGTCTTGAACTCCATCTTCCCAAAGTTCATCAGGGTGGTTCTTCAATTGTGTTTGCACCCAACTATTCATGAAAAAAAAAAGGTTACATATTCAACTGTCCAAAGATTTCCTGATTTCCATATGACATAGTCATGAGGGAAAGAAATAATAATGAATCAAAGTCCGCAATTTCTAGGACAAAAACAAGGAAATTAAACTAAACTACTAAAGACCAAAATACAAATTTATTACTCTACAAATACAGTACAATATATATTTTTTTCTTGAAAAAAAAATATAAGTTAGTTTGAATATGAAATATAAGACAACATACACAATAAATTTGACGAACGTATTAGTAGTACATGCAAGTGACCTCATGAGCTAGTCAATACCAACCACACGAGGAGGGAGGGGGGGGGGGAGGAAGAATAACATACTACTCAATGGAAGTGCAGTTTATGAAATAGGGAAATAAGGAAGGGAGATAAAGAAACAGACCTAGCGAATTGGGTATTGAGCGCCCTGACATGCTGTCGAGACGACTCAGCGCGTTGCATATCCAATGGTTCTGTTGTCATTGACTGTTGTTGAGATGGCTCAGCCCTGTGAACATCAAACAGGGATCCTTCCATTATTCTTTTATTTCCAAACTGCATCAACATTGAAAAGTTTACAATAAGTCTTCACATGATAGTAGACATATAAAACACATGCAAAATATGCACCCAAGACTAACATGAGAGAATTCAAATATCATTTACCAGAACTTGAATAGTTCTCTGGAAGCCAAAGCTCCATTGTGCTACAGTTCAAAGGGCATTGTGGATATTGTAAGAAGCATTTGAATGTTGTAACAACCAATAGAACAGAGTTCATGCACAACTAAGTCTTGATCCTAATTATTTCAGCTTCCACTAGCATTAAGCCACCAAATAACAAATAACTAGATTCTTAGATCTCCTCATTTGCAGTAAAGAAGATAAAAAGAAAACCCCATAAATGCAACCAAGCAAGGTTCTCTGAATTGTAACAAAGATAGCCAATTCCAACATAAGCTAAATTCCAAAATCCTCAAACAAAGATTTTCCATAACCTAAATTCATTAAAAAAAGAAAAAAGAAAAAAAGAAGAAGCACCATGTAAGTTCACATGATTATAGATTTTCATAACTAGTACTCAAATAACTCGATTCATCATGTTACTCAACAACTTTCCAAATAAATTAAGCTGACAATGCCAAAATAATTTGAAATTTTCAATATTTCTGAGTTTACATTGTTTTGAATTTAATAAACTAAAAACCAACCAGCTATATACATTGATCATAATGAATAAGCTAGGCAATTTAAGCAATGTTTTCAATTTAAAATTAAAAAAATCAATAAACCTACTTCAGTAAAGCTTAATTGAGTGGAATTTATTGCTGTCAAACCTCATAATTTCAATAAATACGCAAAACGGAATACTAAATAGCTTAGGGCTTATAATGAATGCGGAAACAAAAAAAAAAAAAAAAGAACTTACAGCTGAGTCGTTCGTGTCCTTGGCCGAATCCGACATGGCGAGACGTTTCGTTCCTCTCATGATTTATTATTTATTTTTCGTAATGGAACTTTATTAATTTTAAAGAGAAACAAAATGAAGCTGCAACGGGTAAATTTAGGGTTTTGGTTTGAATTTTCTTATTGCTTATATTTGAGGCTACTGTCTATTGGTACAAAAAAAAGAGAAGGGTGAGTTTTTATTTATTTTTTTAATTTGGGGAGTAAATTAATGAAATACGGGAGAATTGTGACCGTTGGATCAAGTGGGGAACTAAACATTTAATTGGGACCGTTTAACGAAGAGGCTGCCATCATTTGTTTGTATTTTTTCGACATGGGCCACGTGCTGTTGTGATCATTTACTGAGGTTGCCCAAGCTCATTGGGGCCACCATTTATATACAATTGGGCCTGCTTTTTTATCGGAAAGATGCAGAGTGATAAACATCTAAATTGTAATTAACTTTGGTGTTTTTTTTTTATATTAAATAAAATACAAGCATAATCTAATGGTGCAGACTCCAGAGTGACAAACATCTAAAATGTAATTAATTCTGGTTTCTTATATTAAATAAATAAACAAGTATAATCAACTGGCACACTGCAAAATTAATTAAGGTTAGTCATCAAAATCTTTAATGATTATTATTTCAAAAGTTACCAAACTCTCACGCATTCATGTTCTTAGTTTTTGCAGCAATTTTAGTATGTATATGTGTGTGCGTGCGTGCGTGCGTGCGTGCGTGCGTGGGGTTCGCTCGCGCACATGATCATGACGTGTTTGTTATGTCCCTGCAAATTTAGAACGGAGTTTTCTCGCCAACTTTCGCAACGACACTCACTCCCGTGCGGAGTCACACGAGTCACTTCCCCTGTTTTCTTGCACAAAATTGGAAATGTATTCAATTGATGCATGCGGTCGCAGTAACTAAATTGAATTACCAATTTTTCAAAAGAATGTAAATTCATCAGCAACAAAGAACTTTACATTGCAAATAGCTAGCTATTATTGCCTCTGCTTCTTTGCTGATATTCTACTTCTATGCCATGGATGTACTAGAAAACCAACGAAATGAAATGAAAGTTCAAAAATAAAATATATAAAATAAAATAAAAAAGACGGAGAAAAAACAAATAGACCTTTGTATAGTTTATACTAAGGGTTGTTTCTCTTCAACTTCTCCGTTTGTTTCAACCAAGCTTTTCTCTTCTGGCTCAGGGGACTTCCTGCGCTTGACATTGTTGTGTGAGTTTGGTCTGTTGTTGGCAGGGGCTTTATTTTCTGGCAACATCTTCAATATGATTCCCATGGCAATGAGCAGAAGCCCAGTTCCATGCTGTTCGGTTAATGGCTTTGTAAATATCAAGTATGAAAGAAACAGTGTGACTGCCTTTCTAGCAGTGGTTATCTGCAAGTGAATGCAAAAGTAAGATCCAGCAATTAGAGGTTTTTGAGAGAAAAAAAAAATCATCATGAGATCCAATAATATACGACGTTGTCATTTTCAATGATGTTCAGATGGTTCTATTTGGAGAACAAATGTAGTGTGAACATAAAATGTTAGGAATGCTATCGTAACAAGAAAATATCAGATGAAAACAGGGAACAAGATGAACATAATCGAAATCTTCATATGCCTTTATAAAGCCTTTTGCAATGCAGTTTGGCTATCAACATAACAGAATCATTTCAAATCCTGTTGATGAAGTAGATATTTAGATAAGCAGATAGAAGATGCACTTACCATGGCAGTGGTAGCAGCTCCAAAAAGGGCAATGAGAGACAAAACAGACACCTGACCCACAAATGTGGCCATGGCTTCAAATACTAACACTCCATATACATATAGATGCTGCAATACATTGAAACAAAAAAGTGGAATTATTACTAAAGACGGAAACTAAATACATTGTAGGAATTGAAACCTGATTCTAAAAGCAGACGTATTAATATTCCTAGGTGACTTTGACAAGGATCCCACCAATGTAACAAGAGATATGAGTTGCAAAAGACAAAAAGAGAGAAAGAAAACACAGACAATGATCAGTACAAATAAAAATAATGGATCAGCTTCATTTGTCACTAAACGATTAATTAATCTGATGGGCCAACTGTAGTTCTCCTAAGACCAGCAAAAAAAAATGGAAAAAAGAAAAAAGGGGACCAGCAGAAAATATTCCTGCTTGACCAAGTTGGAATATAGTATTAAGCATTAAATAAACTAAAGTAGTAGACATTCTACTTCCCCCCCCCCCCCCCCCCCCCAAAAAAAATAATTTAGGCCGGCTTTCTTTATTATAAAATTCACATTGAATAAAACCTCTCCAAGGAGAAGAAGCAAAAGAAGAGAGAAAGAGAAGGAAAAAAGAAATAATAAATATATCGAAAGGAAATGTTCTTTACTTGTGAACATGAATTCCAGGCCCTAATAAGCTCTCCTGTTAGAATCATAGGTGCAAGTAAAAAAGGCAAACCAACTACTGTAGAGCAAAACAGCATCTCCATCTGTCAAAGAAATATTAGAAATCAATAACAAGAGAAAGAAGATACATTTTTGTGACAAATTATTTTTGTATTCATATGCTAATTGTAAAGGATGTTTGATCACCTGAGTTGTGTCAGGATTCACTGTGAAAATTGCTTCTTGCAAATTTCCCAGAAAGGAATCCATAACTAAAGCACCGGAAATCATTAGGACACCGATCAAACTAAAATTCGGAGAAGTTTGGGCATCCGCCATAGTGAAAAGTATCAGACCAAAAACAAGAAGCAGGGCCGCGACATATTCATGAGCAGGATACTTCCTTCTCAAGCCAGGAATAAAGGCCCCCATTATCATCACCGGCAGTACCTAAATTCTCAAATCACATGAGCTCTCATAAGATATAAAGTAAACCACAAGCAACCAAATATGCATCTCATACTCATACATTCCCTAATGCAAATTGCAAAGAGTACAATAAAGGTTTAAACTTGACAAAGACAGCAATAACAAAAAGTTATAAACTCTATCTATAAATTTACCTTTGTAGATTTGAACATGATCTGTGCCGGATAATTAAGAAAGGCCAAGGACCCTTTGGTTAATCCATGAGAACCCATTAATACCGCTGAGAGTTTCACATAAGTCTTCCACGGATTCACCATCTGCTTGGTGGTGAAACCTTGCAAGTATATGAGTACCAAGTACACAAATCCTTGCACAAAAGTGAAATACCAGCCATAGCTGCAAAAATCAAATATTTAAGTAAACAAACAGACCAAAAATGTTAAAGTAGCAACACCATTGCGAATTTTATACCTAAATTGAAGCCGATTGTATACATATTCCTGAAAATCAAACAAATGAATATGTAACTAATCAGATAATAAACGCAAATGATTTAATTATGACATGGATATAAGAATTCAATACGAATAAAACAGTAAACTAAGAACAAGAGAAATGACAATTCCATTTCTTTTATTTTCCAAATTTTCTCAGGATCCAAACAGAGAGCAGGGCAGCAAAATCAAACACGCAAGATTAATAACTCAAACAAAAAAACATAGCCAATTCAAAAAAAAAAGAAAAGAAAAGAAAAGTTTCCCACAAAATATATAAATCAAATTTAAACCCTCAGAGAAATGGGAAAAAAAAAGAGGTAAAACAAACCTCACAAATGCCATTAACAAGGTAGCCAAAGAAGAAGCCAGAAGAGCAGATGAGGAATTGCTGCCACCTGGGTCGATCAGAAAGAGAGACACCGAACAGAGACCTTGCTTGCTCTTCGTGCCTCATCTTGTTAATGATCGTCCGATCAAGAATCAATCAAAAAACAACCAGGAAAAAAAAAAAAAAGTCTATCAAGATTGCTTGCAGTAGCGGTGCTGCATGGCGTTCCTGTGTTTAATATTATATTTTATGAGTAGTAGCGAATTTGGTTAAAAAGAAAGGTTGGTTTCGTGACATCAAGAAGAAAAGTATCGAAACGATAATCTAAGTTAAATATGATATAAAATAATTTTATTAACGGAGGTTGCCGGGTGTTTGTGCGATTTTGAGCTTGAAACTAGGGGGTTTTTAAGACTGGGGCAAATTCATTCGAGAGTCACGACGCGTTTGGTGGTTTCCAAGAAAAGTTTCTTCCCGGTTTTCATTTTCTCGCGAAAATTTTGTTGAAAAGGAAAATGTTACTAGGATTTCGCTTTGATGTTTCGCAAAAATTTCCAATCTCATCACATGGGGGAAAGGGGCCTGTCTAAGTCTAACCCTTCGATCTTAATTTGACAAGTGTAAAGTACTAATCCTCTCTCTTTTCAGTAATTATGAATTTTATTTATTTTTTTAAATAATAGTGAACTTCGATTAATTAAAATTAATGATAAGTGTGGAATTTTTTTTTTACATTTGTCAAATTCACATTAGCTGCATGATCGTAAGACTCTTTCTATTTGGTTAAAGCTGTCATTGGGGAAATTTATAATTTTTTTTATTTTCTCCTTAATTTTGACATATATGATAGATTCATCTAAAATAACTTTAACAATTTAATCTATGGGTGATAAAATATATATTTAATATTACTTTATAAAAAAATCTTGAGTGCTCTTAAAATTTTTTTTTTTAACTTTTTTATTACAAGTACATGAAAAGGTAGAATCTAAATGAGGTTGGTTTATCAAATTACAATTCTCTTTTCATTTGGCTATAATTATTATCAAATAAGTATGTAATTTTTTTTAATTTTGATGGTCAATATTTAATACCTTCACCTAAAAAATATAAAATGTTTGAATAATCCATAAACGTAAAAGAGGGAAATCCAATTGTTGTTAAATAAATTATTAATATTTACCATCGCATTTAATCTTACAAATTAAGCACATAATGTGATCATATAAAACATTATTCATATTTATATTGTTTTTCAATAAGATTGCCGCTGTTTATGCATATGGTTAAAGAGTATGGTATAATCTACTCAACTCATTTTTAATAACTCGCGAGATATTGGACGAAATGATGAACTCGTGAGTAGTTTTAAGTTTGACATCATTTATTCATTTGCACGGATTCTCATGACATGCCGCGTGTCCAATTGACTGCTTACAAGCAGGCCATGGCTAGCAATATGACCAGTAGAGTGTTGTTGATGGTATAGAGACCGACCTGCTGACCGAATTTGCTAAACAAAGTGGAAAACGACACCGTTTTTGTCTGGCTCTCATTTACTCTCTTTAAAAATTTTTTTTAAAAAAGTGCAATATTTAAAACAAATTAACCCATACATGTAAATGAAAGTGGAAACAAGAAAATAATGTTGGTCTGCTTATGCTGGATATGTGAGGAGGTATTAACTTGTTTTGAATATTACACGTGTTTATTAGTTGTGAACGAAAGTAAACCAAAAATAGGACCGTTTTGCTGTTTTGTCAGCAAATTCGGTTTATTACCTTTTTAGTGAAGTGAAAATTTATAAATGATTATAAAAAGAGTGATAGGTGACAGTTGATTACTGATTTGAAGGCAAAATCTAAGCTGGGACGTAGTGTGCATTCCTTCTTTGGGTACTTACTACAATGTCAATTGCGTTGAAGAATGGTTTATCATATTTGTGACGGAGCGGTGGTCCGTTTAATGGGCCTAGGAAAAAAAGGGCTTCAACTATTAACTCAGCAGCATAATCGCTTTTAACGGCCCAATAAAATCTTTCTAGAGTTTGACTATTTGCACCCCTCTAACCTTCTAATAAAATATTAATTTTATTTTCAATTTTTTTTAAAAATACACTTCTAATTTTTATTATTAAAGCTCAAAATGGTATTGTGCCATTTTTCATTTCTTTGCAATCTTATTATTACACCATACACAAATTAAAAATATTATGGGCGATGAATTTTTTAACGTTAACCATCAACTAAAATTACACATATTTTACATTATAACTTGAAAGCAATCTCAAATATAAAAATATTCAATCAATGAGAAATATGAAAAAAAGAGTTCATTGTTATAAATTTGTAGAATGTATTTTAATTAAATAAGAAGCAACGGGTAGAGAGAGAGATAGAGAGAGATTAAGAGATTGATTATGAATGCAAGTAATTTGTTAGGAAAAAAATATATGTGTGTTTAATTCTTATTTGTCCTTAACTATAATTTTATTTGAAGTGGAGTTTTACAATAGCTTCATTCATCTCTATAACACCTCTTTTGAATTTTATTTAATTGAAAAAAATAAAATGTATTCGTTAAAATTAACTATCTTCTCATAAAATTTTATCTAAAAAATTATTTTTTAATTTGCATAAAAATAATAAAATATTAAACTCTATCTTAATTTTTTTCTTATTGTATAATTTTTATTTTCATAACTCTAAACTCTTATAATTTTCGCCATAAATATTTTTAATTAAGATTTAAAATATAAATATAAATTATGAAATGAGATGCGTTTAAAAATTTTGTTAAAGAATAATTTATCCATGTGTTTAACTGAATTTTCATTCAAATTAAATTAATTAATTAATGTTAGGTTATTTAAGTAATTTCAGTTAAAAAGGCGTTTTATGAGGAAATTTGAGGGGTGGTGTCAAAGCCTAGTCTAATTGAATTGGTCCTGGGCCGGATTACATCACATCTGATTCTGGTCCTTGATTCAATAAGGACTACATTAGTGGATCCAGGAAAAATGGTTTGGGCTATGCTAATGTTGCTAACAGTAAAACACGTTTAAAAAACGCTAAGAATTTGGAGCCGCACTGAACAGTATTGTATTAAGCTGTATTATTAACCACTATTATAATGATTATATTATAAAATACCCGCATTTATCACTAGCATTGAGCCGCACATTTTATTAAAAATCTAACAAAAATACCAAAGACATAATAATAATATACTCATGAATTAAAGTAGAAATCTTAACATAAAAATATAAAAAAAGATCAACAAAAAATACGAGAGAGATCAAGAAATTATTGTGCAAACCGAAGTTAACATGAATGTGCCAAACGTGACTTAAACTGCCACCAAAACAATAGTCCGATGGTGAACTGGTGTTGTTAACAAAGTTGAGGATGTTACGAAGGGTCTCGATAGCAAATCATTCTCTCAATAACTACGAGATAAAATAGACATATATCTTGTTAGGTATGATTCTCGAGTCTACTTTTAATGGTGGTATAATGTAACTAACTTTTTTTTTTTGTTTGAAAGTTACTAAGCTAATGAAGAGGAACAAGGAACCTCATCTATTCCCCTTGATATTTCAAAACTTCTTGAACCAATTACCAATATTCCTCCTAAGAAAGGAGAACAAACTAAAATCTCTCCATTACAAAGCCTCGAGGTGGTATTAGTCATTCAAGCCAATTCTCTCCCCGCTTCAAAATGACTAAAAACAACCCCGAGATTTCCCAATATTCTCACAGACTTTGTCGCAATTACTCATCGCCCATCAAATAGAATCACCAGGAGAGATCAAGAACAAACTCATCCATCAAGCGATTAAAAATCTCAAGCTCCAAAGCCAAACCCACCTCTTGTTTTTCCTCTTCATTAGCATTTGTGTTTAATTCTTATTTGTCCTTAACTATAATTTTATTTGAAGTGGAGTTTTACAATAGCTTCATTCATCTCTATAACACCTCTTTTGAATTTTATTTAATTGAAAAAAATAAAATGTATTCGTTAAAATTAACTATCTTCTCATAAAATTTTATCTAAAAAATTATTTTTTAATTTGCATAAAAATAATAAAATATTAAACTCTATCTTAATTTTTTTCTTATTGTATAATTTTTATCTTCATAACTCTAAACTCTTATAATTTTCGCCATAAATATTTTTAATTAAGATTTAAAATATAAATATAAATTATGAAATGAGATGCGTTTAAAAATTTTGTTAAAGAATAATTTATCCATGTGTTTAACTGAATTTTCATTCAAATTAAATTAATTAATTAATGTTAGGTTATTTAAGTAATTTCAGTTAAAAAGGCGTTTTATGAGGAAATTTGAGGGGTGGTGTCAAAGCCTAGTCTAATTGAATTGGTCCTGGGCCGGATTACATCACATCTGATTCTGGTCCTTGATTCAATAAGGGACTTCATTAGTGGATCCAGGAAAAATGGTTTGGGCTATGTTAATGTTGCTAACAGTAAAACACGTTTAAAAAACGCTAAGAATTTGGAGCCGCACTGAACAGTATTGTATTAAATTGTATTATAACCACTGTTATAATGACTATATTATAAATTACCCGCATTTATCACTAATATTGAGCCGCACATTTTATTAAAAATCGAACAAAAATACCAAAGACATAACAATAATATACTCATGAATTAAAGTAGAAATCTTAACATAAAAATATAAAAAAAGATCGACAAGAAATACAAGAGAGTTTAAGAAATTGTTGTGCAAACCGAAGTTAACATGAATGTGCCAAACGTGACTTAAACTGCCACCAAAACAATAGTTCGGTGGTGAACTGGTGTTGTTAACAAAGTTAAGGATGTTACGAAGGGTTTCAATAGCAAATCATTCTCTCAATAATTACGAGATAAAATAGACATATATTTTGTTAGGTATGATTCTCGAGTATACTTTTAATGATGGTATAATGTAACTAACTTTTTTTTTTTTAATTTTTGTTTGAAAGTTACTAAGCTAATGAAGAGGAACAAGGAACCTCATCTATTCCCCTTGATATTTCAAAACTTCTTGAACCAATTACCAATATTCCTCCTAAGAAAGGAGAACAAACTAAAATCTCTCCATTACAAAGCCTCGAGGTGGTATTAGTCATTCAAGCCAATTCTCTCCCCGCTTCAAAATGACTAAAAACAACCCCGAGATTTCCCAATATTCTCACAGACTTTGTCGCAATTACTCATCGCCCATCAAATAGAATCACCAGGAGAGATCAAGAACAAACTCATCCATCAAACGATTAAAAATCTCAAGCTCCAAAGCCAAACCCACCTCTTGTTTTTCCTCTTCATTAACATCACTCCACCTCCCATTATTCTCCATATCGTTAATATAAGCCTTTCTCCCATCTTTCACCTCCCATCCCTGCAACAGTTCTTGGGGCTGTCCGTTAATCCAGTCTTCTGCTTCCCTCAACAAGTCCCGCTCCGTTTTCGCCTTATTTTCCGCAAGCTTTTCTCTGAAAAAGTCTGAAAGTAGATCCTCTGCCTTGCACATATTGTAGCTATTAGATGGTGATGTCGATTTCATAAGCTTAAGTAGCTCCTGCACTTTTTTAGCTGTTTCGTTTTCGAATGATTGCGTTGATGAGGATTCATGGAATTTATCATCGAGCTGGAATGATGCTATTCGTTTCTCTAAGTCGATTGGCTCCAATTGAGCGAGGCTTTCAAATCGTCTGAGCTTTTGCATGAGCTTTTGTTTTGTTCCTGTCCTCAAAACTTCAGTCGTCTCCGTTAGCATATAAAGTTATAAACTATCGCATTATATTTATGCTTGCTTGATTTATATTGTACTACAATTTAACATATTTAACTAAGGAAAAATGAAAAAAAAAAAGTAACAATTTATCTAGAACTAAGAAACCGAGCTCATGTAGATAAATATAAATATAAACACACACACACCCCATACACAAGACAGAATGAGCTTCAAGTTGTGATACCTTCCATGCCGGCAAGTCTATGGTCGAAAGGAGGAGAGTTAATGTCTTTTTCATCTTCAAAAGGACAATCCAGCACAGATACTGGACTAAACTGCTCCTTCTCTTCCTCACTCCGCCAGTCCTGTTACAATCAATACATCCAATCAATTAGACCAAATAAATCTTCACATTAATGGAAAATGTTAAGCACTTAATTTGAAGTGTGACCATATATATGCTTTTATAATGCTGGTGGTTCCATTATTAATTTTAATTTAATATCATACGGAAGTTAGACAATACAACCTCACTCAAATTTACATTTTAAAAACGTGTGAGTTCAAGCAATATAGACGATAGAGCGACTCCTAAAACAATGGATTAAGATTTTATTTGGTTAAAAAATAATTTATCACACTTTTATCCATAATTTTTTGGATTTTGTTACTTTTTTTTTAAGGTGATGTTATATTTAAAGGAAAAATTATAGATTCTCCCTTCAAATTTAAGTTAGCATTTACCTCAAAACTTAAATGGACTATAATACTTATCCATTCAAATTTAAAACGCCACACTTAACCCACTTTCCCTAACAATTTAATTTATTTTACAATAAAAGGTCCATATAACCTTTAATCAATTCAAGTTATTTTACAAACTATAAAATCCAGCAAATTACGAAATATTATGTATCTATATCATGACAGTATTGTCTTTAATAAGTTGACTTAATTACTTGATTTATGAAACTTTTTATTTTTTATTTTTTGACTTAAAAACTGAAAAATACAAACAAATTGAGTAATGCATTATTTGAAGGTTTTATGAAGCTTATTTTATGTGCTATCAATGAAAGAATATATTATCTTATGTAATAAATAAAATTAATATATAATTCATGATGTGATGGAAATGGAATAAAATGAAATTATCTTATTATGGAACAAAACTTTAAAAGAAACACCAATATATAAGGGTCCGGCTATGTTGCAACTGTGGTACCGTGCCACAGTTGCAACCGGCCATTAGATCCACTTGAATTGAGGGGTGCAACAGTGGATCCAATGGCTGGTTTCAACTGTGGCACGATACCACAGTTGCAACATAGCCAAATCCAATATACAAATAACTTATGACGATGCCAAAATTTTAATTTAAAAAACTCAAATTAGCTAATTAAATTAACTTATCAATTGCAATTTATTGTCATATTATATGCAAAAAAAAAAGATCATTTTGATGAATATTTACTGTTTGTAAAATAACTTAAATTAATTAGGACAATATGGACTTGTTCATTGTAAAATAAGTTAAATTGTTAGTGTAAAGAGGTTAAGTGTACCATTTTGAAATTGTTGGTGTAAAGAGGTTAAGTGTACCATTTTGGAATTTGAAGAGGTAAGTGTCAAAGCTCATTTGATTTGAGTTTGGGTTAAGTATTTATGGGAAAATCTGTAATTTTCCCTATATTTAAAAAAGTAAATAAATAAATTGATCTTATAGGTGATTTTCAGTAATATCCTCTCAACCATCTCCAACCAGACCAAAGGTTTAGTTTGCTTGGTTGTTACTATCGAGGGCAATTTCGTAACGTCATAAACTTTCTTGAAGCTGGCTTGAATATATGGTCAAATGCATGTGCTTTCAAATGGCCTTTAATTTGAAGAATTATGAAAAATGTTTAAAATTTTCATAAGACGTAATTTTTTTTCAAATAAATTTAAACTTGACGCAAATTCTGAAAATTTATTTCAATATTTGATGATATGTAGGTGCTTTTAAATAGATTGAAGTAAAAAAAAAAATCAGTTCAATTTTTATCAAAATGGAGGTATCGTCAAATGACTTTACACTTAAAGAAAGTTTGAAAATTTACTCTAATATTTTATTAATGAAAGTGTTATACTGTTATCGGATTATTTTTTTATTGAATATATCATTTAATTAAAATTTAATTTAATGCAAATATGAAATACAAAAGAATATAATTTTTAGTATTATATGACTTATTTTATTAACCAAAAATTTCCTTTTTGACTTTATTTATATTGCCTCATTTTTATTTTTTATTTTCACATATTACAAAAGAATCACCCGCATAAACATCATTCTTATCCATTGTAGGTATTAAATTTTGATTTTTTTAAAAAAATTTCTTTCATAATTGTTTACTAAAAGATATTACTGTATTTTCCCTCAATTGTTATTACACTTAACAATCAAATGTTTAGATAAAGAGAGGTTAGTGTTATTTTAGACATAAAATCTATTTGTATGCGTGGGTCAAAAGATGATCTAGGGAAGGTAGTGAATATCACTCACGTTTTTATATTTCGACCGGACAAATTAATGTCAATACAGTAGAGCTAGAGCCTGAGCCAGCCGCCCGGGTCCCGGGATCAATAGAAGTAAATCCCAAGACCAATTGAGCTGGCCTAGTCAACTCACTAGGCGAGAGGGGCATGACATCTGTCCAATCATTAATTAATTGGGCCACTCAGTGTGAAATTACTTTTATACACCCAGTGGAAATTAATGAATTTAATGACCAATTCAGTCCAACGGAACGTGCAAACCACACCGGTAGTTGCATACACAATACTAATGACCCCATACCCTTTTGGCCACCGACCCAAAAACGAGAAAAAAATAATAATAAAGAAATGCCACCGGATTCTAGACTGCCCATACCAAATCCAAATTTCAATCCTCACATTTTAATTTGGTTCACCAAAACTTAACGACTCCAGTAAGTCCAACTATAAATCTCTTTTTGAGTTTTTTCCCCCCTTTAAATTAACTAAGTTTGACTAATTTAATGTCTAATTAGATTAATATGACGTTTGTTTATTTGTCTAAAATCTAAATAAATTTGAATTAGTTTGAATTTTGAATAAATTTAAAAGTTTGAATATAAATAATATGTTTATTTTTTCGTCTGAATCTCAGAAAATAAATATTAATTTGTTTTTTTAACTTAAAAAGCTGAAAATATATACTTTTACATTTGTATCTTTATTAAATTTAAATGTCAAATAAATAATATATTAAATACTATAATATTTTAACATTTATAAGTAAAACTATATTTAAGTGAATATATAATTATTTTAAAAATTTAATATATAAAATACCATAAATTTTATATTTTATCATATATAATATAATAAATAAAAATAGGGATATTTTATGTGGGGTAAATATCTATGTCTAAGTTTTGGGATAGATATGAAAAATAAATTATAAAATAGGGATATTTTTTATATTAATAAGTAATTAACTTAATTGAGATTTCTTCATTAAGTAAAAAATTAAAAAAATAATTTATTTTATTAAATTAAAATTATCTAAAAAATCTCATTAAATTATAAAAATAAACACTTCTAACTAACTTAATTAATTAAATTAAATTACTTTAAATCATTAAGTTATATTAAGTTAAAATTATCTAAAAAATCTCATTAAATTATAAAAACAAACACTTATAACTAACTTAATTAATTAAATTAAATTACTTTAAATCATTAAGTTAAAAAAAACGCAACCTAAATTTAGTTTCCTTCAACAAACAAATTTGAATTTACTTTAAGGGCATTAAAGTAAATCATGCATAATTATTTGATTTAGAAAACAAGAGAGACAATCTAGTATATCACGTGTTCCTTGAAAGTTGCTGACCTTGCAAGTTTCATCGCCGTGGATCCAGCACGCATGACAACATGTGGCGAGATCCTGGACCTTGAAACACTCGACCGAATTTAATCCCATAGTCTCGAGACGTACTCTTTGATTCCCAAGGTATACCCCACGGGCGAAACTCATTAAATTCCCAGTCCCCCCACATACAAAAGTTTAAAATCCCGGATATATCCCCCTCGGTGGGGAGATGATAATAGATTAACAGCCAATCAGAGAGAGCCACGAACAGACAGAGATATAACATTTAAAGTACACACGCGATGCATTAAATAAAAAGCTTGCAACGCACCTTTCTGTTTTCTTCCGAGCTGGTGTCCGAATCCTCACCGACTGGTACGCCCACCGTATTGCCGCCGACCGGTTCCTTATCTGGTGATGGTAAATATTTTTTAATCTCCACGGAGTCATTTTCACTTGAACTCTCTGAATTACCACTCGATGAGTGTAAAACATCCGCGGTAAAATCATTCTCAGCCCAGCTGCTGTTGCTCTCACTCTTGCTGCTAGTAGTACAGGTAGAAACCCTCTTGGGAGTCAAGCTTGTTGTTATCTGATCACACGGTTGGTGTTGCTCTTCAAGATACTCACGAAAAATTTTGCACCGTTTGATTGTCCCCTCTTTCTCATTAGCTTTTCTCCAAAAGCTCCTTTTTAACAGCTTACGCGAAAGACTTCTAGGTAGAGCAAGCCCTTTCTTGCTCCTCTGGCTCTGCGTCTGCTGCACCGACGATGACGGAGACTTACCGGACGGAAACGGAATCAGCTTAACGGCGTTACGGAGAGCCCCCGAGGCTCTCTGCAAGACAGAGATTGTCTTAGAAGCAGCTACTTTTGAACGGCTTCGTTGTAGGAGCTGCTTAGTATTACTGTAGTCTTTGGCTTTGAGATCGACCTTGAGGAGAAATCTGACGGTTGTGCAGCATTGTCGACGTGGAAATGATTTGAAGCCACTTGATGAGCACGAACTGAGATCATCTTTGAGATAGTCTTTAAGCATCAATGGCTTTCTCTCCATTGATAAAGTCTTAACTAAAGCCATAATGTTTTCGAATAATAAGAGAGAAATAAAAGAACTGATGATCAATGTTGATCAGTAACAGAAGGGACCATGAAGTGACCCAAGTTGAATGCAAGCTCAGAGGGGTACAGAAAGCTAGCAACTTTTGGCATGGGTTAAGGTGAAGATCTCAAGGTGAAATGTTAATTTGAAGAGGGAACTGTTAAGAATGAGAAGAAGAAGAAGAAGCTCGGAGGATGCTTCTACTGTGTTGAGTTTTTGAATCTAAAGTTTGGTTATTTTAATGCTTTAGTTGTAGCGAGGATCACTGAGTTTGAATTGTGAATTATTAAATGCGGTTGCAGAATGTAATGCGAGATTTATAAATTTATTGCAAGGAGGGGGTTGTGTCTGTGTGAGACTCTGTAAGTTTGATAATTAGGTTTTTCTTTTAGACCAATGTAAGAGGGACAAGGAGTTGACCTTTGACAAATCTTGAAAATGATATGCCATCTTCCATGCAAACTGAAACTGGCCATTCATCACGCGCCGGGGCACGTGTGCATGTCGTTAAGTTCTATACGGAATCCCAGTGAACCAGAGAGAATCTGATCTGGGTTTAATGACCCCTTTTTATTTGTTTAATTTATTATTATTGTATAATATATTTTTAATTGTATCACAATTCCATCGAATTGTTTACTAAATAAAAGCTATCAAGAGTTAAACTAGTTGTACAATCGAGCAGTGCAAATAATATTTATAATTTAAGCGTAAATTTTATCATTTTTTAAAAAAGTTAAAATAAACTAACTCTCACTAATGCATCATGGATTTCCCACTGTTTTGCCTTCATTTTTTAAAAAAGTTAAAATAAACTAACTCTCACTAATGCATCATGGGTTTCCCACTGTTTTGCCAAAATTTATTATTATTATTATTATTATTATTGTTACAGTTGGGGCAGTAATCATGGAGGTGCTAATGATTTTGATTTGCCGGCCACAAAATTCGAATAAGTAGACACTAATTAGTACCAGGTGCATATGATTGATGGTTAATGATTTTTTGTTTGTTTAATTTGGCAATCATCTATTGTAGTACTGAAGAATGCATGATGGATCGATCAGTTCAGTGGTGTTCAAATTTTATTTGATCAATTAATATACATTTGATAATAATGGCAAGAAGCCAAGAGTAATTTGAACGGGAACAGAGTATTGTTTTAACTATTTTAGTGCATGACTGGTCAGTGATGAATCATGACGATTCACAACTTGCAAGCTAAAGTGAAAACAACATGAATGCATTCTACAATTTTTACAGCCACTTAGCTCCAGCCCCGCTGGCAAAATCATTACATAATGTGATACGTGTCGCTCCCTGGCTAGCCACAAGCTAATGTCCATTCTATTCCTCGACGTTGCATTGGCCAGCAACTCCGGTCAAAAAGTAAAAAACTTACTGAATGTCGGTTGCTTGTTTTGAAATTGTGGGCTTTGCTGATATTAACCTCAACATTATATTTAGTAAATGGCCACCGACTCACCGTGCATACATCAACATGACTTTATATTACTTCCTTTTTCGATCAAAGTCCAATTCACATCCCACAAACAACAAAAAAAAAAAAGGACAAATGCAGAGCAACTAATGAGCATTGAGCAGCCTTTTTGTTCAGTCTGTGATATCTATTTAATAAATTAATAATGAGACATCTGAGCAATGCAAACAATGCACTAGAATCCAAAAATACAAAGGTGCCATTTTTTTTAATATTATTATACAGAATTACAGATATTATAATTAATATTTATAAATAAATTTTATAATTGACACATTTTTTGTAGCATGTACTTCTTTAAAACACTGTTCAAATTCAATTGTCCACTCCACTCACATCTCGTGAATGATAGACTGACTCCACTCAATTATTTAATAATTGAGGGAGAATTATAAATAACCCCCATAAATATTTTTATGGAAGTTCGAACCCTTACACTCAACATTGTAAATATAAAGATTCTCCCACTGGACCAAAGACCAATTGGTAAAGTGCCATGTTTTTGAAATAACAATGCTGGACGAAAATTAGCAGCCTATGCGTTATACTTATAGGGGGGTAAACATTTGTTTATTTTCAATATTGCGATTTAATTGTATGTTTATGTCTTATATGTTAAAAAAATATATTTAAATACTCTTGTTGTTAAATATATTACACTTTACTTTTAGTTTTTTTTTATAATAATACCCTTATAATAATATTTTTAGAGAAATTAATAAAAAGGAAAAATAATAATTTCTCAAATTAATCAGAAAATTATGTAACATAACAACTTACACGTATTTTACTTTTAAGATTAGTTTGGTTAATTAATTTTTTTATAAAATAATTATTCATAAGATTGTTGTAAATAAATCAAACATTTCTTTAAGTTGGTTGATAGTAATTTATTTGTAAATAATTATTACTAAAATTGTTGTACATGTACAAAAAATATTAGTTCTTCCACACAGATATTTACTGATTAATTTACTCATAAATAATTATTAGTTAATTGACTAATTAACTTTTTATAGATAAATTAATTAATATCAAGAATATTGTTGGACGATATTATCATAAAAGCAAAGAAAAAGTAAAGGTGAGAATATAACATATTTAACTATAAGAATAGTATTTTGAGGTTTTTTTTTTAAATATAGAAACTAAATATATATATTTGAATCAAATATAGAGATTAAACAAGTATTTACCCCTTATAGAGTATATCATGAATGAACTCACCATATATTTAAATATTAAGAAAGAGTGGTTCTCACCTCTTTAGCCCTATGCCTAAATTTGAGGGAGCAAATTCGATACTATACCAATTCAATTTAGTAATTAGATTAAGAGTAATGATACAGCTACAAATTTTTGTACAAACTGACGTGTCATTAATTCATTGGTTGAATGAAAATATAAAATAATAAAAATAAACCATGTGGGCCAAGTGATATTTAATTCAACAAATCTTATCGTGCCGCATCAGTTTGTACAAAATAAGTTTGTACAAGAGTTTGTGGCTGTATCATTATTCTTAGATTAATCCTAAACATTGAAAGAGCGTTTTACGAATTTGGAACTACAAACAATTAGATAAGAAATAAAAAAAAACCAGTACACTAAAGTTGTATTCGATTTTAAACGTGAAATTAATCAAACTTATTTTTTTAGAATCTTTTGTTGTTAGAAATCAGTTAATTAGTTAATCATGACTCTAAATCATTGTGAAATGAATAACTAATTAATATACTCTTTAAATGAAAGGGATTAGAATCCATCGTGAATAATTATTATATTCAACAAAGAAACAAAAATACTTAGGTAATCATAGGAAATTCTATAATGTCATGATTAAAATTACAGTATCAATGTTGTAATAAAAATAAATTTTGTAAATAATTATACATAAAACTAGTAAATAAAAAGTAAAATAAGCAAACTAACATAATAGTGGTAAATTATTGTTTTAAAAGTGTAAACAAAACAAACCCTTATAAAAATAACATAAAACTTATAGATCAACACTAGACTTTTAATTTTAAAAAATAGTTTTTATTTAATTCATTTAAGTAAAGAAAAAAAAATTACTCATCATGTGAAAAAAATATTGTATTGAAAATAATTGGAATAATTTTTATTAAATTGGTTTAACCATAAATTTTATATTCATGCTAGGAAATGTATATATATATATATATTCATTTTATATCATAGTATTTATTACTGCACAAGTCAATTAAGCAAAATTATTTTTCTTGATGTGAATCAAGTCAAAACAAAATAAAAAGGCATTGTTATATTACTAGACTAATATGAAATATCAATAAAATTATATCTAAATTTTAGTTTTATATATATTTCATTTAGTTTCAAAATTTACTTCTTACTTATACTAAAAGATCATTTGGGGTTACTTCTTACTTATAGTAAGAAGGATGCAAATTCAGTTATCTTACATATAATTTTAAAAAATACGAAAAAAGTCTTCCAAAATCAAATTTCACATAAATCATCACATGCATTATATAAACACAAGACTATCATTGTTCAATTTAGAAATACAAACAAAAAATATATAAGGTGATCGTTATGATAGTGACTTTTCATTTTGCATTTGTATGTTTTTATTTTTTCAATAATTGTTATAATATTTACTTGTTTTACATTTTATTAGTAAATCTCCTATTTCATTTACATAATTTATATATCATTTTACACTCAATGTTGAGTTACAGTTATGTTACATTTGTAAGATTGTATTTTGTTTATCACTAATATATCATTTTACCACTTTTATTTTATTTACTCATTTTACTTTATATTTACAAGTCTTATATTTTATTTACTTAATTTATGTTTTATTTTACATTTAATGTTGATTTACAAGTTTTTTATTACATCTGTAAGTTTATTTTTTGTTTACCAATAGTACATAATTTTACCACTCCTATATTAATTTTCTTGTTTTACATTCTATTTAGAGGTCTTATATTTTGTTTACTTAATTTGTGATTTATTTGATACTTAATTTACAAGTTTTATGTCATATTAATAAGTTTTTGATTTTATTTACCAATGATATATCAATTTACCACTCCTATATTAATTAACTTATTTTTCCTTTCATTTATAAGTCTCATGTTCCATTTACATTATTTGTGTTTTATTTTACACTTAATATTGATTTACAAATTTTATGTTATATAAATAAGTTTTTGTATTATTTATAAATAATACATCAATTCATTGCTATTATATTGATTTACTTGTCTTATCTTCCATTTACAAATTTTATGTTCCATTTGCACAATATGTTTTATTTTATGTTTAATATTTATTTACAAATTTTATGTTACATGTATGAGTTTTTATTTTATTTATTAATAATACACTAATTTATCACTTCAATTTTAATTTACTTATTTTACATTCCATTTATAAATCATATATTAAATTTACATATCGTATATTTTATTACACAATTTATATTTAATTACAGTATTAATAATTTAATTTTAATAATGACATTACAAAATGACCCTTACACGTGTTGCGATATTTTCAATGAATATATATATATATATAAATTATGTAGGGTAAATGATATTTAATTCAACCAATTTTATCATGCCACATCAATTTATATAAAATAAATTTATATAAAAATTTGTGACTATATCATTACTCATTTTCAAAAGTTCAAAAAATTCAACCCATTTTAAACATGTTTTAGTACTTCTTTTTTCCCTTTCCTAGGTAGGTTAAAAAATTCCGACCTGCCGGATTCGAACCAGCGACCTAAGGATGTGCTGTGTGATAACTAACTACAGTCCTCCGCTCTGCCAACTGAGCTAAGGTCGGTTTGCATTAATTGTGCTTATTCACAAAATTAATATCTTAATTGTCCATAAAATTAGTTTGGGCCACATTGAGTCTATTTGGGCCACATTGAGTCTAGCGCACTTGTCTTGGACAAGCCTTCAGAGGTTCACATAATTGTTTGTTTGTTCGGTTTTGGTTTTTTGTACTTATTTGTTATTCACACGCACCAATATTTAACGCTTCATGCATATGTGCAAATTAGATTATTTTTTCCTCCAAATTAATGTGAGGGGCCACTTGATCCTTTGATCTTTTAGTTAAACTATATAAATGACTAAATCAACCAAGGGAGTTATATTGTTGAGTCTTCACAATTTCCTCAAAATGCAAAAGGTTATAGCTATACTCCTTTTCAATTTGGTTCTAATGTAAAGGTCATGACCCTTAGGATTTGTCCATGTGGTTTTCAAACATCATTATTTAACTCATCACTTGAATTGAAATCGTATCGCGTTAGGGTTTAAGTTTTCCTTAGTCAGTTTAACTGAATGGTTATTTTAAGCAATTTTATTTATTTGACCATCTAAGTTTGAATCCTAATAATAATATGGGCTAAAAAAAATTAATTTGTACTCTTATCAATCCCTATCTTTATAAAAATAAAATAAAGATAATTCAATAATTGATAACGTATATATATTTGTACTGAGAGTACCAGAGTCTTTCTCAATCTTAACAAAATATCGATACAATAAAAGATAAAAATAATCCCATGTTATTCTCAGATTCTCACAACTAAGCAATCTGAATTTTATTTATATGCAGAACTGCCTTAGCTAAATTTAAATTAATCTAAATGCATAGTAAATAGGGATGGCAAAAATCCCCACGGGGACGCTACGCTCGGGGATTTTCTCCATTCGGGGAGGGTATAGGGATAATTTCATACCCAATTTCTTATTCGGGGAAGGGACGGAGAAATTTTTTTACCCAATTTCTTATTCGGGGAGGGGACGGGGATGAGGTGGAATGCCCATTCCCTACCCATTTCCCCATTTTAATTTTTAATTTAATTTTTAATTTTTAAAATTTCTAGTAAATAAATAATAAAATTTGAATTATAAAATTATAAATATTGGTAAAAATAACAAATATAAAAATATTTATATTATTAAACTTTTAGGCCTAATTAACTAATTAAAGTCCTAAATTTTTATTTAGGACATTAAAAAAACCAGGTAAATTCTATTAGCCCAAAAAATTTGTTTTTATTTTAATATTAATTAAATATTTAAAACTTAAATCTATTATTTATTTATTTTTAGATGTTATAATTGCCCACATGGAATCACAATTTTAATATCTAATCTAATATAATCTAATCTAATATTTGCTCTTGATTTGCTTCAACTTAACTATTGTGTTGTAAAGGGAATAGTCCACATTTATAAAGTGCCCACGCCACAATTGAAAAAGTTAATTTTGAATCTAAATTCGATTTTATTTGTAACAATTTTGTATTTGACTATTAATTTATTCACGATAGTTTGTAAAAGAAGTTTGTATCTCTTACATGCTGCGTTACTTACTGATTTAATGTATGTGACTTTTGTAATGGATATTAATGTAAGATATATTTCAAACTTTACTTTTATTTGAATTTTTTATTTTAATATGATTAACTCAAAATCGAAAACAAAAAATGTACTTGTTATTTGGGGATCGGGGACTCTTAGGGATCCCCTGTTATTATTCGAGAGGAGATAGAAATTCTCTCAAGTAATTCTGATGGAGACCAGGACATACGCAAAATATCGGAGATTGGTACATAGAGATTAGTCCCCTCCCCTCCCCTCCCCATTGCCATCCCTAACAGTAAATACACTGGAAAAATTAAAGTAAAAAAAAAAAAACTACGGTAGAAATTACTCGTCAAATTGAATGACTCCACAACGACACACAGCCATCACTTTCCCCGTTATTATGATAATCCCACTTCATAACATCATCATCTCCAAAAAGTAAAGGTGGTGGTGAAAGAAGCAAGCCCTCCGCCATGTCCGCAAGCAATCCCGGCATATCAAACACCGCGTGTTCATCCATATATAACACATTTTCTGGCAGCAATGTGTTTTCTTGCATCGTTTTCTGTACTTCCTCAAGCTTCACATGGTGAATATTGCTTTCTTCAAGTTCATCGTCACGAGGTCTAAATGCTTCTGCTGCCTCAGCTGCAGCTTTCCTTATATCCTTAGCATCCGTGGAAGCCGGCACCGGTAACCTCCACACTGAGTCAGCGAAATTCAGGCAAGCGGATTTCCCTCTCAGTGCCAGCGCTGCCACGTCATGTGCCCTTGCAGCCATTTCTGGAGAAGGATAGGTACCTAGCCAAATGCGTGTTTGCTTGTTGGGTTCACGTAGCTCACATACCCATTTATTATTGTTTCTCCTTCTGACTCCTCTGAAAATCGGATGACGTGTCTCCTTAAACACTCTCCTCCCCGCCCGCTTCTTCGGCCTGCTCGTTGCTAGCAGTACTACTTCCTCGTCTGAGTGGGCACCTCGCCTTGGCGGCGCCGTGCTGGCGGCATCTGACTGTGTTGATGACTCCGGCTTATTGTCAGTCAAACCAGGATCAGAAACTTGGCCGAATAATATGTCCATGGTTTGAAGTTAGAAAGTGCGTTCGAGTTTGACTTGTTCTTGGTTCAGGATTCTAGGTTAAGGAACAAAGAGAGTGAGAGTGAGCGCTGTATATATAGTTAAGGTGAGTTAAGGTTTTGACACGTGGGCGAGAAATAAACACGCACACGGGTCTAATGGCTGCTATCTCAGGTTGGCTGAGCCGCTATTGGGCCACGGTTCCCACGGAGTAAGATTGACTATTTGACTTTTGCCATTCAGCCTTCTACTAATTATGGAAGAGGAAAAAAATGCTGATTTGAAAAAAAAACGAAAAAAAACAACTGACTGACGCTGTGCCTGCCCAAGTGTAATTTATTTTATTTTGTTTTTTCTTCTTATTTTTCTTCTTTTGCATTTTTTTTCCTTTTTTTGTTTCACAATGTGCTCCCATAATTTTTGTTTGATGTGGCATCTTAAGAGTTGAAAATAACACGTGTAAAGTAGTTCAAAGTACAGTAAGACATGTATGGACGCACGATTCTCGTACTTCTTGTCTGCTTTTCGATGATTGAATTAGAAAAGATGACACCCGAAGGATTTGAATCACGTGGGAGATTTATTTTCAAACTAATTAAAGTAAGAATGTTCTTTCGTAACTGTTACTATGAAGGATCTATCCAAAAAAAAAAAAGAAAAAGGATAGTTCCTTTAAAGTTCAATTTTAGTAAATTTAGGAGGAAATAATGGTCTACTTTTTACTGGCCAGAATAGCATTTGCACACATACGGTCCTATAATAAATTAACTTGACAAGCTTATACGATTCCTCCTGAATAATTTTGAAGAGGCGAACAAATTAGATAAGGCAACTAGAGTTGGGAAATTGAGAATAATTACTGTATGAGTTTCAACATTGCATGGAATAGTATAAGCGCACATAATGATAATATCTAATAAATTATTGTCACATCACTAACGTTATAAAATTAAAAATTTAAGAATTGGTTCAGTTTTGTCAGTATCAATTTCATGCAAATTAAAAATTAATATGGTGCTCATTAGCTAATGGGCTTGTACCCCATTGACAATTCATGCCCCCTTTGATTACATGAGTTCGAATTCCCTTAATTTTTCTGGTTTATTTAGTTCTCTGCATTGAGGATTCATATTAAAGTAAATGTTGTTGTTCGGACTGTCTCAATTGATGTTTGATTTTGTTGAGACTCAAACTCTCCTTTAATAGGAATTTATTTAACTATCCGCTTTAGGAATAGAATAAATTTCCCTCACATATTAAAACGATAGTTGTTGTTTAAGTTGTGTCATTTTAAAATTATAAAAAAAAGTTTTGATATTTGATTGTGAAATATCAATAGAGTACTTATCAATATATATATATACACACACATACTAGTCTCTAATTCAGCGAATATGAAACTAAAACTGATATAATCAATAGATTTAAATTTGTTCAATTTTGTTTCTTTAATTCCTACACGTCATGATATCACTCAACAAAAAAATCAAAGATCGTGGCCCATTAAATAGTTATTCTATATACACTAATTAAACAAATAAAAAAACATACGCTGAGCATAATGGTCAGGTTGTCCAAAGAGTCTCATTGGTCTATTATAAAATTAACTAATTTATTCAAGGATGAAAACCAGAAATTTACACGTTTGCCCCGCAAGTGGAAAAAATAAATATTTGCTAAGATTTGGAAAAATAAAAATAAAAGAATTGAAATTTCACAGCGCGTTTGGAGTAGCAAACAAAAGCATTTGTCTTGTCATAAATGTTTTTTAATTCGAGCAACAAAAGTGACAAAAACGTTGGGTAAAAGCTGTCAGTGAGTCAGACGAGGGTGAGTATCTACTGCCTACGTTTTAATTCGAGCAACAAAAGTGACAAAAACGTTGGGTAAAAGCTGTCAGTGGGTCAGACGAGGGTGAGTGTCTACTGCCTACGTAATTAATGCGGCGTGATCCAGAAACATTTGGCAAAACCTTCTTGATTAAGGAATACGTGACATCGCATCACATCACATCGAATCATCGTCAGCCACGAAATTGAAACGGTTTTAACCACTGGATCCTGCGGACCAGATGCGAGACCTGCTCATCGTCAAGGCGTGGGATCGGTTCATCATTCGGCGTTCACATTGGCAGAAAGCTTTATGGTGGGCTTGGCAATAATTCCGGATCTGCTACTACGAACACCCCCGTAAAAATTCTTATAAAACCCCAACTCTTAGGACTTACCCTTTATTAGCCATCAAAATGTCAGTTCCAACGTTTAACCTAAAGCCCTACAAACTTTTTTGTTTCTCTACAAACGCCAATTTTACCCTCTCTCATAAGGTCCTGACTGCCCCTCTTTTCAAATTACATCCCGAATTCTTGCGTTGCCAATGGATCTTCCTTTGAAATTGGCCAATGAATCTTCCTTTAAAATTGGACGGACAATCTCGTACGATAAATGTATAAGTTCTTTTAATTGGGTCCGTCCTCAGCATGCGGCTCACCTTGCGGCTACCTAATTAGCTGTAGAATACTACGGTAAGCACCCCAGGACCAAACCGTCTACACCACACCACTCTTCATTATAAGGCACGGTTCTTTTATTGCATAAAAAATAAGAATTTTGAAAAGAGCAGTGACATTTCACCCCTCAATTTTTCTCTCCAGCCCCCACATTTTTATTAATCATACTTATGTTCACAATTATCCTTATTAAATAATAAAAAGAACAATTTTAAAAAAAACAACAAATACAATTCCAAAAACACTAGCCACCTCCTGGCTCCTACCACCTCAAAGCAATTGTACCGCTATCCCTTAGTTGCCGATTGACCCTAGTAGCAAATTCTCCGACAACCATCAACCAAAGACCATTGTTTATTTGAATTGATCTTATCGAGATTGATATGATACTATCAAAATCAAAATAATATCCAATAAAAAGAGTCAAAGAGTAATTTCAGTATAAGAATCTAGAAATTATAAATTAATTTGAATGAATGATAAATAATGAAAATGAACTAGCAATAAAGCAGTCGAGATTAGGATGAATAATAAAGAATGGTGACTTGAAGTAGTAACAATGGTGGTAGAAGGTAGCTAGGGTTTATGGAATTATTTTTTATTCTTTAATTAAATTTTTATTTTTTAATAGGGATAATTTTATAAATAAGTGAGGTTGATTGAATAATGGGGACTAATGAAAGAAATTAAGAGGGTCAAATATCATCACTCTTTTGAAAACCATACGTTGCCGTGAGCCATTTTTACTCTCAATGTCCACACTCTTTCTCTCTTATTGCCATTACTACACAATTAATTTTTTTTTATGAAGTATTACGCAACTAAAATGCCAATTTTTACAAATATTGAATATTGAAAATTTTCATAGATACATAAAAAAAATCCTGTTAAAACATCTTAAGCCTAGTTCATTACCTGTCGGGACTCGGGATACATCTTATGCATAATATTTATTGTACAAATTTGAAACATGCTCCCTAACGAAAGTGAAAAATTACTCCTCATGTATACATAAAGAGATTCAAATCGGCCATAACTATTAGGTGAGAAAAGATCTACCACTTTGCTAATTACTAGTTTGTACTATTAATAAACCAATTATACAATAACAAATACAAATGAAGGAGTATATACTAGGGCACTTAAAATTTTTTCTGTACTTAGATCGCTGTTGTTTGTGACTTTTATGGACCTAACTTTTCTCTGTTTATAGTGATATAAACTCTTATACAATTTCTTTTTGGTAAAAAATAATATGTCAATATACTATTTGCCGGGTGTTTTCATAGGTCAATTCATTTGTTACATTGAATTATATATATTTTAATCATACTCATACTATATTGACATATTAATTTATACAGAAAGAAAATTATATAGAAGTTTGTAACCCCATCGTTAACCATACAGATTCTTTTCTTTGCTTTAACATTAACATATATATTATTGCAATTATGCACCAAGAATGTGCAATGATTTAGGTAAACATCAATATCTTATAACTTTGTTATAGACCAGCATTGAAAAATTATAGTTAATTAACAATTAAGTTAAACAGACAGAATAATGATTACTAATAATTAACACAATAGTAAAAGAAGAGAAAGAATATATAGTTACCAACTAGCAAACCAAAATAATAATAATAATGATGGAGATCACTAGGGAGACAAAGCTTTGGTGGACCACTAAATGCTAAGTTTGAGACCTTTTAGCATGTATTACAAAAGAGGAAAGATGAGATATTTAGAAAGAGAGATTAACAAATTTATTTCCACCTAACATGTTTTCCCTTCTATTCATAAATTTATCCAAAACTAAACAATTTGAAGAATTTGTTTAAGATTAAGGTGCTTCGATTTTTAATCGTAGATTGTTAAATTTATAACATCTTACTGTTTAAAGAAAAACTAAAATTATTCACCAAAAAATATAAAATATTATAGATAATTGAGGCATTATGACTTTTAATACACAGCTATTGTGAACTAAAGTTACTGACCTGCAAGAATTTTAGAACAACATATAAGATAAAATTATTCAAAAATCTATTTAGTAAAATATTTTAAAAAATAAGCTAAAGTACAATAGATATAAGTGTGCCTTAAGTTAATTAAAGTACCTATGAATAATGTGTTTGTCCTTCCATAAAATTTATCTTTATAGCTGGTTAGCTGATGTTGAATTTCACAGATTGCTCAGAAGGAAGAGAATGCTATTATTTTCTCTAAAGATATATAAAAGCGTTTTTCCATTGTCCTTATATAGACAATAAGACCAATCGTAACTATATATTATAATAAAGAATCAAAATAAGACTCCTGCTAGTAATTTCTAAGAAAAGTAAGCTTCTGAATCTTATGCATTAGTATATTTATTAATTTATAAAATCAAAACAGCTTTTTTTTGGTGTAAAGTATATAATGCTTAAAGATTTATTAAAATAAAACAGCCAGCCAGCAAAAAAATAATTTAAAATGCATGATTTACTTAGTAGGGAAACGAAAACGAAAATTCATTATTTCTTGAGATTTTTTATATTGGTAATAATTAGCTCAAAAAGGGACTATAAACGTCAGCTTCATGGTTGATGATTCTAATGAACTTATTATACATCTAATTAATTATTTTGCGTGTATTATGTGTGTATGCGCTTTATTTATGGGAGAAGAATGGCGAGAGGGACGCATCGACAAGAAGAAGAAGAAGCAACAGTGACTTAGAAAAAGAATAAAAAGTGGAGTTGGTTTTGTCGGCCATATATGCCAAACCAATGGATGGATTAATTGCCTTATTGATGTGCCATTTTTAATTTCTCATTCCAAATTTCGGCTGCACAAAGCACTTATATATTAATAATACACATGCACTATCTTTCTTTTGGCTTTTGGATTTCTTGGCCGACTTGCATCCATGCATCTTTTTTTTTCCTTCTTTTATTTTGCACATGGTATAAAATATTTTGAAGAAAACTAAAAAAAATAAATTATAATTTAATTAATTAAATTTGGGATGAGAAGTGTCCCTTCCATTTTGAGGAAGGATAATTGAAGCAGCAGAAAGTAAGTCAAATACTAGCAACAGTTGCCTAAAATTGCAGATTGACTTTAATTTTAGTAAAGGTGACGGGTCTACACTCTACATAGACCTTAAGGATTAAGGGTCCACTTCTAGATATAACAATATATGATTGTCGCCTTAAAGTGAAGAAAATACATGTGGGGCCTCACAGTCACAGTATTGATTTGATCACAGCGCCTCAAATCCTGACTACGTGTTGAAAACGCATTGGCTAAAACCACTTTACACTTATTCAAATCGTTTGATACGTGGATTTTACGAGTATGTTATTAAGATAAAAATTATTATGCCCTAGCACTTTGACTTAGTGATTTCATATAATTTTATTTAGTCAATCAATCCAGATTTGGTTTTTGATGAATATGGAACACCTTACCAATCTCCACTTAAAAAAATAAAAATTCCCATATCAGCAGAGTTTTAATCTCTAATGTTACTAAGGATACTTGTATAAAATGTGGCGGACAAGTATTATGAGTATGCCATCTGCCAAGCATGAAGATTTACTTGTAATCTGAAGATGATGATATTCAATCACCAACTTATTCAACCCGGAGTATGAGCTGAGATTGCTTAGCAGCTAAATAACAGCAGTAAAAAGAAAATATAGACAAGCAAAACAATCTATCAAAACACCCCCACCATCTCAAAATAAATTATCAGCAGTTAGTATTACAAAATTTCCTTTATTCAAGCTATCCATATTCACCTTGCGAAATCTAACATTCACTTCCAAACTCATAATTTGGTTAAGGCAATACATATATGTGTACTGTATATATAAATTTCAATCAAGTGCGTGAGTCGCATATCAATTTATTGTTGGTAGAATTGTGTTATGGGGTCCACAACTCCACTAATTAACGAACACCCACCACATGAACAGTCGCACACGCGCGCGCCTTTATTGTGGACCCTATAAATATTAATGATGACTTTTAACCACTGAAATTTGAGGGCTCCCAAACCTTGTCAAATAGCACCTTTGTCATCCATAAAATTGAAAAACTGAGACTTTAAAGCTTTAGACAACAAGGCGGTAGAATAATAAAGTCAATATCCTATTGACATGTTACTTGTGTAAGAAATCGAAAATTCACTATATTTCTTCTATGAAATGTAGGTTAAATTTCTTAGTTTCTATAGCATGGCTTAATTCTGGTGACTTATTACTTAACATGGATAGTTATCTTTTTGCTGGCTAGTGATGATGAGGTTGTAACTCATGGAGCATTCTAAGAAAATTTCCTCCTAAAGCAATTAAATAGTCGAGCAATGATGAAAATCATTCAAGAGATAGAAAATTTTTCTTTATATGTAATGATTGTAAAAAGAATTAACACAAAAATTTTATTAACTAATTGAAAATTGACACATAAAGAACTAAAGAAAGGGACAGAACAGTTGCCCATGATTGCATTTGTACCCAAGACATAAATTAGTCTCCAGTAATTAATTCTTGCTACTTCAAATCCACTTTTAATCTTTCATAGAAAAGATATTGACATTTTAGTGGGGCCCCTAATATTTTGAATTTGATCCACAATCTCAAAATTCCAAAAGGATGCAAAGACATAGTGAGAGACATGATTAAAGAACCTTGTCTTTCAATTTTGCTTAATGTATGAGAGGGAGAGATAATTAAAACTTTTCATGAATTCTTTCTGTTATTATTATTATTTTTTCTTTCAATCTCAGCAACGTGCTTACCATATTACCTCCATATTATTCAAAGCTGCTGCTGATTCAAATCTCCCGTGGACGATACACAGTCATATAATTTTCGTTTAAAAAAAGCAAATTAAACTATTAAAGTATAAGAAGATCGAAAAGATAGAACAGAATTGTGTAGAAGACATGAGAATATGA
Source organism: Citrus medica (assembly GCA_002013955.2). NCBI lineage: Eukaryota > Viridiplantae > Streptophyta > Magnoliopsida > Sapindales > Rutaceae > Citrus > Citrus medica. The sequence goes on along the minus strand of MKYO02001116.1, from coordinate 426,013 downwards.
AACAAGCGGCGGACCGTAACATTACGTATATAAATTGATACAGTGTATAATTAATAAAGCAGGAAGCACACAACATGATCAGTAAATTAATTTAAATAACTCTACGTCCTGAGACTCACTGTTTCTTATCATAGACTCGTGAATTATCCTATTTTTCGTTTCACCTCTCTCCTTTTTTCAAGATATTATTGAATTATCTTATATTACATGACCATATCAAACCGTAACGAACAAAAATGCCATGTTAAGTTCATTAGGAGCATTATCAAAAGTAGCTCCACAAACGTTCTCCATCAGAATTCTCCGGCGAATCATCAGACGGCGAAGAGTTTATTCTAGGCGGGGACACCATCATTCCCTCTGCCATGTCCACTAGCAAATTAGGCATGTTCAAAAGGGCGTCCTCGTCAACAAATTCTCCAATCACATCATTGCTGCGCGACTGTTCCATTCTTTGATTCTCATCAGGATCACTTACACTTTCGGCCTTTCTTCGAGCACAAGAAGCAGCCGCAGCTGCAGCGGCGTTACGTATGTCCACAGAAGAAGAAGAAGCAGGCACCGGGTAGGTTGAAACAAAGTTAGGGAAATTGAGCACAGCATCACTTCCTTTTAGGGCTAGGGCTGCAACATCATAAGCGGCCGCTGCCATGTCAGGAGTAGGATATGTACCGAGCCATATGCGTGTGCTCTTGCGAGGTTCCCGGATCTCCGACACCCATTTGCTGTTCCGGCACCGGATTCCCCGGTACGAAGGGTGTTTCTTGGTGGAGCTTGACGGGGCAGCGGCCATGGTACTGGTGTTAGATGATGGGGGAGCTAAATTTTCACTTATGGGAGAAGGGTAATTTTGACACGTGGAAGTATTATTGGGAAGGGAATGTGGCCCTCGAAGTTGAAGATAGTGGTCTAATTCGGATACGTTGGTAGGATTTTGAGGGTCATGATCACCCATATATAATATAAGGGTTTTAGGAAATATTGAAGATAAATATATATATATCTGGGGGATTAGTATAGTTATATATGTTGGGTACTTAATTAAGGTGATATAACAATACATATTTATAAAAAAAAAGTGAAAGCGTGGGCAATTCGCGGGGTCGCTTGAAACTCGTGGTAGCCAGTAATATTGCTAGCTGCTAGCTAGGGTTTTCAAGTCTACTTGCATGTTTTCTAAGTGGAAAATGATAGTTGACACTCTAATATATATGCATACGTATTTTTATGTTTTTTTTTTTTTTTGGGAGCTATATGATGAAATTGATGGAGAGAACGCACGCTTAATTATACTCGCACGCTATTAATTAGTTACGCTATTGCCTTACATAACAATAGCAAGGCCAAGAATTGTGAATTCCGCTGTTCGTAATTAATGTAGAAGTACTTCACATAAGCACACACGAATAATTCACGATTAGAAATATATGAGTTTGATGCTGAGATTTTTATGTACAAGTCATGATACTGGTCAGGAATTTTATCGGGGGGATTTGCACATTCAAAGAATATGTATGTATAGTTGTGTTCTGATACATAACTACATAGACTATTATTGAGTTTCATTCGTTGAATGTTCTTAATTACCGGATTCTAGGCAAATTTAAATTAAATCTGGTAACCAAAAATTAGGTAGTGGTTCGATCAAATTATATTTATAATTTAATCAAACAAGGCAAAGTTACAAGTATCTCATAACCTAATGACAATTAATGAGTGACAACTAATCTAAATACCACACACATATTCCCCCATGGATGAAGGATCCTAGCTAGCTTCAATGAGATCAATCTTCATGATTAGTCCGCAGGGGTCCCATTTTAGTGCTTGCATCCTGACCAAAAAGGGCCAGAAAACTGCAGACAGAGCAAAAGAAGTTTCTTCAGATACGATTATTACAGTCAAATCCATGTTCGGTTTGGGCGGCTGGTACTGGTACTTTCCTTGGACAATATTTGGCCAACAAGGAGTTTTTGTTTTGTCCACGCCCTTTAACAGCCTTATTAGTTTCTCTTTGTCACATATGATTTCAGTGTCTGATTGTGTCACTTCCTTTTCCTCATATATGGAATCCTTAATCTTTTGGGTACGGCTAATACCTTTTCAATTGTTAATGTAATGTGTGCTATTTACTGAAGAGATTTCAGATTTGAAGGTTTCCTACCATTCAATGTACTCTAAAAAATCTTTTGTTGGGACCAGAAATATGTTGTATAATTGAATGATAAGTGCGTGTGATGTTATTGCCCACTCGTGGAATTTCCCAGCAAATCTGTGTCACTAGAGTCTTGAATTGCCAACAAAACTGAGTGGATGGTACCTTGTGGTCCTGCATACATTATTGTTCTTAGAATTAAAAAATTGTTTTCTTGATTAGCAGTTGCTAACTATTTAACAAGATGTTTTTGAATATATTTGACTATATATTGTTTCATTGATAAATTTTCCTATTCTATCGTGGTATGCTAAAACCTATGTGCGTATGACATATATATATTTTTTTCTTTTTTAATTTTCTAATCCATTAAGCAGAGTTAGTTAAGGACCTAAAATTCCTTTTTAACCTCAGCTTCTTTCTTGTCACTCATAATTAAGTGCTTACTTGCTTTACAGGAGAATGAGTGAAGAAGTGAGAATTAAATCTTTCCAAATATAAGTGGCTATTTGGGTAGAGAATTGAAATTCTTTTATAAATCTAAATATGAACCTAGATTTTGTCATAGGCCCAGTTTGGGATTGCGAAAACTGATGAAATAAGTTGCGGATTAAAAAGGTAGTTTAGTGTTTTGGTAAACCGTGCTATTGCGGTTGTTGTGAGTTTGAAAAGTAAAATATATGTGTTTGATAAATTTTATTACGAAAGTGTTGTTTTATTATATAATGACCAAAATAGACATAAGTTTTAATTATTATTTTTTTAGAGTATGTTTAATAAATTGTTTACACATATTTTTTTTAATATGTAAAATTACATTAAAAAACTCAATTAAAAAAACAAAAGAACTTTATAATATGTTACATAAAATATGATAAAAATTCATAGTTACACATAATCTAAATAAAATAAAAAGTAATATGTATTACATTCACAATAAATTTTTTGCAATAAAGTTCCTCAAATTTTCCATTTCTTGGGATCCAGACCCATTAGTATTGTGATACTTTTTTTGAGTGTTATTATCTCTTTCTATTCCTTCATCAAATATTGAAGTAGGATAATTTTCGATGTTATCAAAATGAAGATCACATTGCACATGTCTTCTTATATAATTGTGTAATGTCATGGTTGCAATGACTATTTTCACTTGTTTGGCAAACAGATAGCTAGGTATGTCTCTTAAAATCTTTCATCGTTTCTTCTCTATACTCCAAATGTGCGTTCAATAATGCTTCTGAGCAATGAGTGAGCATGATTAAATATTTCTTGATAACCTGTGGGTTTACTACCTTGACGAAACTCTGGAATGTGGTATTTTTCACTTTTATATGGACCTAAAAAAGCACTAATTTGGGGGTATCATGCATCCACTAAGTAATATTTTCCTGTTGAATAAAAAATATGTAAATTTATATCGTAATATTTTAAAAGATTAAATTAAAATTCAACTTAAATACTCTGTTAACTAAATATTTAAGAAATAAATTTAAAAAAAATGAAACACCTTTGGGAGGCTTTGGAAAATTCATTGTATGATTTCTAATAGCTGTTAGAAAAATCCTTGCATGCCTTCCCAACCTGCAAGTGCAAAAATAAATTGCATATCAAAACTACATTCAACCATTATATTTTGAGTCGGTATTTCTTTTCTATCAATATATGGTATTTGATCTTCTAGGGATATTGTGGTAAGAACATGCACACCATCTATAGCACCAATATAATCCCGATAATCGCATGAAAACATATTTATTACTAATCTGTAACTTTGAAAAACAAAAATTAAAAATAATTATTTAATTACCTTAAAGTGGGGGCATGTATTTCGAATCTCTCAATATTTCTTTAAGAACCTCCTTAAACTCAGGATCTTCTGGCTTTATTATATCTATTACTATAAGATACACAATATCTAATGCTTGCCTAAAATATCTACTGATAGTTTCACCTGAGTGTTGAAAGCGTTTTTGTGCTAACCTATTTCCAACCTCATGTCCCAAAGTACGCAAAAACTTTCCTAGAATCTCAGTAGCCCCCATTCTTCTTGAACCTTTTAGCCCATAATTTATTTTTAGATCAACATATAATTTAAAAAATACAGACTTTTCCATTCTAAACATCTTGTAGCACCAATTATCATTTCCTTCTAATACATCCTTCAACCACATAATTCCAGTTTGTATAGAATTCATACAAAGTTGTTTATAAATATATTTGAGATAATAGTCTTCTATAAGAAGTGCAGATATACATACAATTTGGTCGAACACCTTGTTGTGCAAATTTTATTGAACTCGCAAGCGCACGAATCTATTGTAGTATAGACTAATGGTGACGAGTGTCGATCCCACGAGGAGGTGGATTTTAATTGTGTATAGAATTAATTTTGTAAATGGGTGGTTGGATTTTGTGGTGAAGGTGACTTAAATTATCCTAAAATTGGAATTGAAATGACAAGAATAAATTGAAGAGAAATTCTATTGAAATAACATACGTGGGTATCTGGATCCGTATCAACATGCACCATGGGCTAAATATTCCTTATTAATACCAATTAAATCATGATGGGGGAATCCACACCTCATGAACCACACTTTAATCAATATGGTGCTAAGGGCTTATCGTGCCAAATAATAATAACCTTATATTATGGAGCCGGTGAAACCAAGGCGGTACTAGATAAGATTATGATTATTTGTCCACGAGAAGTCAAAACATCCACAAAAACTAGAGGGGAAGAGAAAATAAATTTACCAAATAAAGCCCATGACACATGTTGAGATTTCCCCTTCAACCCAAACTTGAAAGAAAATTAGCCACTCATAATTGAACTAGGGGCAAAATGAGAATTTATTAAAATACATAAAAAAAATACAAGATGGAGAAGGAATTATAGAAAATAGAGCCCAAAAATGGATTCAGAGATATCAAATTAGGGGGGGAGGTCCCCTTTTTTATAGATACATCGAGTAAATCATGGCCATCGGATTAAAAATAGTTTGGACGCTCAGGATTACGCCACGTCATCAGTCAACAGTACGCGTGAATAGTACGCGGTTTGACCACGCGAATGAACAGTAACACGGTTTGACCCGGGTTGAACAGTAACGCGGTTTGGTTAAAAATAATCATGTGTGATGCATGTACCGTACACGAGATTTTTTGTCCACTGATATGCTGCCACGTCACCATCAACAATACATAAGAATTTTAGTCCAACAGGATTGTGACACCTCATCAGTCAATGCCTCATCATCGGTCAATGCCACGTCATCGATCCATCTATATGAACAGTGTCGTGAACAGTAACGTAGACATCTTCAGCACAAAAAGTTAGCAACAGTTAGTTTCTACAACAAAAAATTAGTAAAAACTTAATCAAAATTCCACAATTATCGACTATTCCCTCCCCATAACCAGAACGAAATATTGTCCTTAATGTTTTAAAAGAAAGAAGTAGAGTTTATAAGACATCATCTGGATGGTGCAACACAAAAGAAAATATTTACATGCGCAGAGTTAAATCTAATTTGTACTTCTTATTGCGGCTACTGTTGCCGTCATTATTTGGACGCTCGAACATAAAGGTCCAGGAGTCTGGCTCCGGTTTATAAGCTTGTAACATATCAAGTAGCTCATTAGCAGTGTGAGCACAAATAAAAAGATTTTTGGCATTGGAAGGAACAAAAAAAATTTTTATTGCATGGTTAAGAAATGCGATAAAGCCATCATAAAAATTATTGACATTTAACAAACCGATGGGTTTCTGGTGAATGTGCAGATGGGCCCAAGATGCTAGTGTGATAAGTGCCTCTAGTGTTGCAAGATCTCCTGGAAGGAAAATAAAAGCATCAGCATGATTAAGCATTTCAGTTATTCGTTCTTGCATACCTGAGACGACTAACTCTTCTCCAGTTGATGAGTCAGACGAACTGCCCAATGGTTTTAGGACTCTTGGGATGATGCCTAACACTTGACTTCCTTTGATAAAAGCTGTTTCTGAGACCATTTTTGATAACCCTCGGTTACCTCCTCCATACACTAAGTGTAAATTTCTCTCTGCTATGCTTCGACCAAGATCTATGGCTGCATCAACGAACTCTTTACGTTTGCCATAGGTAAATCCAGAAAGCACACAAATGTTCTTGAATTGTCTATTGGGCGTAGCTGCCATTGGAATATTTCTCAAAAATAATGTGTGAGTGTTTGACAAAAGAAATCACATTTAAGAGTCTTGGTGATAGTGGGTCACAGCTGTGAATGAGGTAATACGTCAGTGTCAAATAACGCGTGAAGCACATGGCTCGCGAGTCAAAAAGGAAACAGTAAAAAGGAAAAAGCAAACAGTAATAAAATTATTAAAGACAATAATGAAAAAAAATAAAACAACAGTGAAATGAAATAAAATAACAGTAAAGTAAAAGGATATTTACACGTAGTTGCGACTGTGGCTCACATCTTCCTCTGGTTTTACGTCCAGAAACGGCTTGAACGCCCTCTATGGGTCGAGGATAGGCTTCCCATCCAGTTTTCTTATAAACTGGCAAACATTGTCGTTTATAGTCAGATTCTCGAGACTATATCGTACATGCTCTTTCTGGAATAATGGCCATAATTGGAGAATCGCTCCTTGCACATATCCACTGGGATGCGTTTCAAGAGACAGAAGGATATCATCCAATGACTCCTTATTCAAGCCATCCATAATGAATTGAATCTTATCTTTCCGGTTATCAGACATCATTCCTAAAGAACATGGGTTTTTATCACAACTCATTTTGGCACACTTATGACAAGCAACAGAAATTCTTCGAGCTCGTCGTTGTCTTGCATAATTTCCTTTACCACAACCGGGCATGTATACAATAAATTTTGGAGGCAACTCACCTGCCAATCGTACTTTAGCTTCGATTAACCAACGGATGTCAGTAGGTATGTTATTCCTCATGAGCAATCGCATGCGTTCAAACCGAGCTTTATAAATTGTAAGGAGGGCATTCTGAGGCAGTGAAGGGAATCGCTTGTGAAGCTTCGCTAGAATCTCGTTTCTGTCTATACCTTCGCCTCAGAATATCAGTTACTATAGGAAACTGAAGTAACCGACTTGATTGTCATGGAGTACCGTTATCCGCCACTTCATCGGGGTAACAAACTAAAGCACATAAACAAAAAAATAAATTAAAACACACTAAGAAAATTAAAATCGTCATTTTATTGAATTTACCTCAAGCTCCAATTGGATGTCGTAAACACTTCTCTCAATGTCTCTAAGTTGGTGTTCTAAACCCTCAACATAGGATACTAACTCTGGTGGTTGCAGAGCCCAAATACGATGTGCTTTACAAAATTGAATCTGCCTTTTGAGATGAGTTTTGATACGTTGAAATGGTTTAAGAATGTTCAGGAGGAACGGTCTAAGTATGGTACTCATGATTAACAATGATAAAAAGAGAAAAAAAAATTAATGGTCAAACAAACACACTTATGCAAAAATAATTTTAATTAGCAAAAGAATAATAAAAAGAAAGAAAGAAAAATCAAATCATAAAAAAAAATCAATTCAAATCTGGTGGGTCACTCAAATTTATTTTGGTGTCTTCTCCATGTGGTTGGTACTCTAGATATGGCTTTAATCTTTGACCATTAATTTTAAACATGACACCGTTCTTTGGGTCCTTAATTTCAATTGCCCCATGTGGAAAAACAGTATGAACAATAAAGGAGCCAGACCATCGAGAGTGTAATTTACCTGAGAATAGGTGCAAGCGAGAATTGAATAAAAGCACTTTCTGACCTGGAGTGCACGATTTTCTCATAATTTGCTTGTCGTGAAAAACTTTCATTCATTGCTTGTAAATCTTGGCATTTTTGTATGCATCATTGCGAATTTCTTCAAGTTCTGCCAGTTGTAATTTTCTTTCTGAGTTGACTTACTGCATGTCAAAGTTGAATTTCTTAATAGCCCAATATGCACGATGCTCGAGCTCCACAGGTAGGTGGCAAGCTTTTCCATACACTAGCCTGTAGGGTGACATCCCAATCGGGGTCTTGAAAGCCGTTCTATATGCCCATAATGCATCATCAAGTCTTAATGACCAATCTTTTTTGTGTGGCCTCACCATCTTTTCTAATATGTGCTTTATTTCTCGATTGGAGATCTCAATTTGACCACTGGTTTGCAGATGATATGGGGTCGCCACTTTGTGAGTGATTGAATATTTTGTCAAAAGAGTTTTGAATGCTTTATTATAAAAGTGGGCACCACCATCACTGATTATTGCTCGAGGGAATCCAAAGCGTGAAACAATATTACTTTTCAAAAATTTTATCACAACCTTATGATCATTGGTTCTACATGGAATTGCTTTTACCCATTTCGATACATAATCAACAGCAACCAATATGTGTTGATGGCCGAAAGAAGGAGAAAATGGTCCAATGAAGTCGATACCCCATACGTAAAAAATCTCAACCACTAAAATTGGATTTAGTGGCATCATGTTCCTTCGTGTAATGCTCCCCATTCGTTGACACCTATCACATGAAGAACAGAAAGTGTAAGCATCTCGAAATATAGTTGGCCAATAGAAACCACATTGTAAAACTTTTGTACTGTTTTCTTTGCGCTGAAATGGCCTCCACAAGCTTGTTCATGGCAGAATGAAAGAATATTTTGAATTTCATTTTCTGGAACATATCGTCTGACAATTTAATCTGCACAATACTTGAACAAATACGGGTCATCCCAAAAGAAATTCTTTATTTCTGCAAAGAATTTAGCCTTGTCTTGCTTGGTCTAATGCTCTGGAAATTGACCTGTAACAAGATAATTAACGATATCAGCATACCATGGTAATACTTTCACACTCATCAATTGTTCATCTGGGAATGACTCATTCAATGGTAATGATTCCATAATTGTGTCAAAGTGGAGACGGGAGAGATGGTCTGCCACAACATTTTCTGTGCCTTTCTTATCTTTGAATTTCAAGTCAAATTTCTGCAACAGTAACACCCAACGAATTAGTCTAACTTTTGTATCTTTCTTTGTGAGAAGATATTTAAGAGCAGCATGATCAGTGAACACAATTATTTTACAATCAATGAGATAAGATCGAAATTTCTCTAATGCAAACACTACTGCTAGCATTTCTTTTTCAGTAGTTGAATAGTTCAACTGTGCATCATTCAATGTCATACTAGCATAATAAATAACATGGGGAATTCGATCAACTCTTTGTCCTAATACTGCTCCTACTGCATAATCAGATGCATCACACATGAGCTCGAATGGTAAGCTCCAATTTGGGGGCTGAATAATGGGTGATGATGTCAACAACTGCTTTAACTTTTCAAATGCCATAAGACATGAATCATTAAAGACAAAAGGTACATCCTTAGCAAGTAGATTGCATAAGGGTCTAGAAACTTTGCTAAAATCTTTAATGAAACGTCTATAAAAACCAGCATGCCTAAGGAAAGATCTTACTTTTCTGACTGTTTTGGGTGGAAGAAGATTAGAAATGAGATCCACCTTGGCTTTGTCAACATCAATACCTTTGCTCGAAATGATGTAACCGAGAACAATACCTTGTTTTAAAATAAAATGTCATTTCTCCCAATTTAAGACTAAGTTCTTCTCGATACATATCTGCAAAACTAGTGTAAGATGATGTAAACATTGATCAAACGAGTCACCAAAGACAGAAAAGTCATCCATAAAGACTTCAAGGAATCATTCAACCATATCAGAAAAAATACTTAACATGCATCGTTGAAATATAGCAGGTGCATTACATAATCCAAATGACATCCTCCTATATCTAAATGTGCCAAAAGGGCAAGTGAAAGTAGTTTTCTCTTGATCTTTTGGTGCTATGGGAATCTAATTATATCTTGAGTAGCTATCTAGAAAGTAATAAAATTCATAGCTTGCTAATCTATCAGGCATTTGATCGATAAATGATAAAGGAAAATTGTCTTTACGTGTGACAGAATTCAACTTTCTATAATCAATGCATACACGCAATCATGTAGTTATTATAGTTGGTATCAATTTATTATTGGCATTCGTAACTACTGTGACTCTTGACTTTTTGGGGACAACTTGTACATGACTGACCCATGAACTATCAGAAATTGGGTAAATGATACCTGCGTCTAATAGCTTAAGGATTTCAGTTCTAACAACTTCTTTCACATTAGGATTTAACCGACGTTGCATTTCCCTAGTAGGTTTAGCATTTTCATCGAGGTGAATGTAATGCATGCAGTCTACTGGGTTTATACCTTTTATATCTACTATGGTCCAACCTTATGGTCCAACCTAATGCTCCTTTATGCTCTTTTAAAACATCCAACAACTTACCTTTCACTACAACAAATATGGTCTTTGGTAACATTATATTGTAGCATTTTTTTAAAGAATGTTGCCAAATATTAATTTATTGTAATATTTTCTAAAGTGATGTTACCTTTGTAGTATGAAAGCCATTACATTTTGGTTTTAATGACACTTGATAATCACTAGTAGCATTTTTGTATATGTTACATATAATATTGAATTATATAGCATCTAGGAAATGCTACAAGATAAGATTAAAAAAAATAGCATTTGAAAAATGTTAAGGAATAGTAATAAATGTAATAATATTTTAAAATAGCATTGGTAGCATTCTATTGGTAACATTTTGATTGATAAAATACAATAACATTTGAAAATTGCTACAAGACAAAAAGATTGAAGTATTAGACCGTCAATGTCTATTGGTGATATGAAAATATGCTAAATAGAATATCAATTAATAATTTAACATTCTAAAAATCCTACAAGATAGTATTAAATATAATATGTGTTAGGCATCTCAGCATCTAATTCTCAATTTGAATCTCAACAGATGTGGCACTCATCTATTTAATGGCGAATAATTAATTTTATAAGTTATGAAATTCATCATCGAATAAATGTGTGATAAATAGTATTAGGTCTCAAGTTGAGACTTAAATACTAGGATCCCTAATATTATTGTCAAATATAATAACATTATTTTTTGTGAGTAAATATAAAAGCATTTTAAAAATGTTATAAAATAGTGAAAATTATAAAAATATAAAATGGACTGAAAATTAAGCTAAAAATATGCAAAACGGGAAGTTTTAGTAAAAGGTACTTTATAAAAAAAATTAAAAACGCCCATTATTTTATTTCACTTCTCGCGGTCTCTTTCTAGAAAATTCCCCTCTGCTATCTCTTCTCCACGCCCATTGTTCTCTCCAACTCTAATTCCAACTAAATCTATAAAAACAAAAAGATAAAAGTAGAAAAAGACGAAAACGATTCCATGGGCACTTCACGTATGTTTGCTAATTTGAGAAAGATTACTTGGCTTTTTGGATGATTTAGAAGTGGCGTCATTGATTTGGTAAGGATTCTTACTCCGTTACTCGTGCAACTTCAATTTCAGTATTCCCATGGTCAAAGCAAATGCACATCCCCAATCTGGGTGCTTTTTCTTCCATCCACTTGAGTAATTAATGATTAAATTATTTACTATTATATATGGGTCTGATGGTTGAATATTTAAATGGAAAAGTCATGTTATCTTGTTAATTGGTTTTGAATTATTGATAGTTTTATAGTT
>MKYO02001116.1:400961-411834 GCA_002013955.2 Citrus medica | reverse complement strand
AAGCATTGTCCGATATGCGAAGTTTAGTTGAAGAGTTACAAAAAAGGCAGGCATGTACTATGTTTTACTCACTTTTATGTAGTTGTTATAATATTTAGTTACTGACTTTTTATTTTTCATTTTAGAGTCATTTTCATGAATCCGAAACAAATGGGAATCCTCCGAAAACACCTTTGACTTCTCTAATGGTAAGAATATTATTTACACTTTTAAGTTTAGTGAAAGGATGAAAAATAAAATGCTGAAGGCTTATTACTAATATTTTTTCTTAATTAAATTGTTCTTGTGTTGTTGTTAAAGAGTATGAAGGCAATCCCGAACATTATTAAGTGTAAAATGCTTGATTTGGAGGGGTCTGATACAGTTGTGGCTGAAGGGCGTTGGTCATCAAGTGATCCAAATGCACTTGTTCATCACATTCCTCTTGGTTCTAACGCTATAAGAGTTTGGGTGGATATAGCTAGGCAGCCGCTAAAGTTTTTGTGGAAAGTAACACTTTATATGACAACAATTGAAGAATCTGTTGGGAGTACAATTGCATGGCCAGCTGATAGAGTTATCTTGTTTGCTGCCAACTAACTTTTCTAGTCCATCTATTAAGGTATTCATTTACGTCCTTTTCTTTTTTCCAATGAGCTCATATTTTTAAGTTTACTTGCAAATATGATCTAGTTTACCACTATGAGAAAGTAATTTTGCATTTTTCTACTTTGAGAAGGTTCTGATTTTATATATTTTTGTATGCAAAATTATCCTTTTTATGTTATCTTCTTGGTTCAATTTTTCCTAGTGTGGTTATTTTGAAAAGTAGCTGTTTTGTTCATTTTTATTAGGAGCCATACGCCAAGGTTTCACTATTGCCATATGTGTTTGAAATGTTAATCTTGTTGGGTTGTGATTTGGCTTATTGCTTATCATTATGTTATTTCATTTTTTTCTTGATAAATGAAAAATAAAATATTTTCCTCTTATGATATAAATATTCAGATTCATTGCTTTGAATTTTCAATATTGTTATTTTTATTTTTATTTATTAATGAGTCATTATTTTATTTGTCATTCTTAAAGCATTATTATTAATTCTTTTCATTATCATAATGTAACTATGCTTTTGTTTTAATTTCATGATGCAGATTGTAAAAATTTAAGTGTATTTTGTAAAGAGTAGAAGGCAAGTTGTGGATGTTATGGGTAACATAACAGGTAAAAACCTGCAAGTATGACATGAACATACTTAATTTTTTGTGTACTTAATTTTTTGTGCAAGTCTCTTTGTATACTTTGATGTACATGATCATGTGATTTTGGATGCTTATATAGTTACAGTGATGAAATAGATGGTATCTAATTTTTTTTTTTCATGAAATGAATAATAGATTACACGTCAAATGGTTTGGCATTGGAGACTTAAAATTATATTTAGTGAATAAACATTTTGATATGAATTTATCAACTAAATTGATGATATTGAACAACCATTAAAAAAATACTTTTTTATTAATCAACATTCATAACTTTGTACAAATGCTACTATATAAAGATTTAAAATCTTCCATAGCATTTACTAACAGCTACATTATATATATATTGTACTAGTTGTAACATTACCGAAACGTTATAATTATTAGTAAAATTGCATTATCAAAGTGCTATCAAAGACAAGTGGTAGCATTAGTAAATGGTTCAGTAGCGTTTTTTTAATGTTAATATGTAATTTAGTAGCATTGCATAAATGCTACACATTGCACAATGATAGCATTTGCACGAAGCTGTAAAATAAGATTTGCTAGCCATTTTTAAATGTTATATATATGAATTGTTAGCATTCAATAAATGTTATTAAATAGTAAAACTTTTAGTTACATGGGCAAACTTAGCGTTGCCTAAAATGCTACCGATCACCTTTGGTAGCATTTTTTGGATGCTATTATATATCTTTTTTATTGTAGTGTTTTTATTCGTCATTTAGGGATAATGAGATGATTACCGGCAGAGTGCTTTCTTCTCCAAAAAATGCATATTCCAAAGTGTTGAGCAATGGTTTGAGCTCGAGTTTCGATGGTGATTCTGATGATGGGGTGAGTTTCTTCTCTGATGGTGCTAGTTGTTCAACTCTTGACTTCCATTTATTAGTGTCCATGGATGGTGCTAAGTCAAGTAGGGCGTTGACCTTATCGACCGATCTGTCAATATCAAAATCCAAATCAAAGTGAGTTAAACATGTTTGTAAAGGATCATCACTGAGGTTTGAAAGAAAAGTGTCATCAACTAATGCTTCTATTAAATCCACATCAACAATTTCATCATCTGCATTATGAGGTTGTTTGGCAATGTTGAAGATGTTCAGTTCCATAGTCATGTTGTCGAAGGACAACTGCATATTTCCAGTCCTGTATTGAATGTGAGCATCCGCAATTACCAAGAAAGATCGGCCTAGAATAATGGGGATGTGCTTTCTTGAATCCTGTATTGGTTGAGTGTCAATTACAATGAAATCAACAGGAAAATAAAACTTGTTTACCTGGATAAGCACGTCCTCCACAATACCACGAGGTATTTTCGTGAACCGATCTACGAGCTGTAACACCACTGGAGTTGGGTGTAATTCTCCAAGTCCAAGTTTCAAAAATACTGAGTAAGGCAACAAATTTACACTAGCTCCTAAATCCAACAAAGCATTCTCAATTGTATTGTTCCCTATACTATATGAGATAGTGGGGGAGTCTGGGTCTTTGCATTTTAAAGGAATTTTGTGTTGGAGTATAAAACTAACATTTTCTGTTAAAAATGTCTTCTTTTGAACATAGATATTTCTCTTTTTAGTACAAATATCTTTAAGAAACTTGGCATAAGATAGAACTTGCTTTATAGCATCAAGTAAAGGGATGTTAACACTTACATGTTTGAAGATTTCAAGAATCTCACCTGTGGATTTTCCTTTCTTTTCTTTAGCTAACCTCTGTGGAAATGGAGCTTTGGGAACATATTCTTATGGGCTGGTTTCTTCTTTCTCCTCCAATGGTGAGTCCTCAACATTCACAGGTACAATTTGATTTTCTTTTGTCACCAGCATCTCCACTTTGTTGTCGACTTCTTTTCCTTTTCGCAAGGTCATGACTGCTTTGACCTCTCCATGCTGCTGTGGTGAACTGGTACTTGCTTCATGCACTCCTTTAGGATTAGGCACCGGTTGACTTGGAAACTTGTCTTTCTCAACAGTCATTGCCAAGGTCTGAACTGAAGAAGCAAGTTGTCACACCATCTTCTCGAGGCTTGAAACTGATTGAGCTTGTGAGTTGAAACATGCTCTCAACTCATTTCGTAGTCCATCAATTGTGCGGTTCTGTTGCTCAATCGTGGAGTGAGTAACATTCTTGGGATTCTGGAATGAATCCCCCCATGGTCTGGGTTGTGAGTAGTTCTGGTTTTAATTGTATGGTCTAAATGAGGGCTGAAAGGCTTGAGGAACTTGAGGAATTTGTTGCATTGGTGGAGCTGGAGCTGCTGGTCCATTTTGTTGGAATCCTTAAGACCATGAAAAATTGGGGTGGTCTCTCCATCCAGGGTTATATGTATTGGAGTATGGGTTGTAATTTGATGGTTTTCTCAATACACCTATGGCATTGGCTTGATCTGAGTATGAGTCATGGTCATGTGGCTCTGTTGATTTAGCAGTCGATAACGATGCTATTTGTCGAACGAGACCTTCAACCATCTCCTTGACTTCTTTGATTCTCAAAATTGACTTATCAATGTGAACCTCATTTACTCCCTTAATTCTTCTAGTATTCCTGAGTGATTGACTCCGTTGTTGGGAATTATCCGTTTGTCGCTAGAAGAATTCCCAAATTTCTGATGCACTTTTTGACATTAGCTCTCCTCCACTTGTTGCCATTAGTCATTCTTACACATTCGGCAATAATCCCTCCAAAAAGTATTGGCATTGGTGTCATTTCTCGTACTCATGTTGTGGACACTTCAAGAGTAGCCCAGTGAATCGCTTCCATGTTTCGAAAAATTGTTCGTCCTCTCTCTGGGTAAATTCTGAAATTTCCCTGCGAATAGCATTAGTTTTATGCACTGGGAAATATTTATTTAAAAATTTAGTTACCATTTGTTCCCATGATGCAATGCTATTAGCAGGCAATGTATTAAGCCATGAACGAGCTCTATCCTTTAAAGAAAATGGGAATAGTCTAAGTTTTACATCATCATCTGAAAAATTCTTATATTTAAATGTTTAACAAATAGCATGAAAATCATTCAGATGATTATATGGGTCCTCATTTTCTAGGCCATAGAATGTGGGGAGACAATTTAGCACACTAGATTTTAGTTCAAAACTCCTAGCAGCTACATTTGGGTATATTATACATGATGTGCTCAAATTAACTAAGGGACTAAAATAGTCCTTAAATGGCCTCTCCTGTGGTTGCAAATTCATTTTATTTTTAACGTATTTGTGTGTGCGAAGTATTTTCTCAAGTTCAAAGTCTATAGGTTCAAGATTAGGTAATAATGACTTATGACCATGCATGCAAAACAAATAAAATGAAAATAATGATGGGTACAAGACAAATAAAAATAAATAAGATGGAGAAATTATGATATTAATCTTATTGCGCTATTATAACCTTACTATAAAAATACACAAAAAAATACATGAAATAAATGAACTAAAAAAAATTAGTAAGATAAATAAAAATCAAAAAGAAGAAATAAAAAAATAATTTGAAAATTAAATTACAGAATTTTAAAGAAGAGAAAAAGAAAAGAAATATTAACCTTTAAATGTAGATTTATTTTTTTAATTAAAAAATACAATAAAATAATTTAAAAGAAATTATTCACAAAAATTAATTCTATGAACTAAAATTACTTACCTCCCCGGCAACGGTGCCAAAAACTTGTTGTGCAAATTTTATTGAACTCGCAAGCGCACGAATCTATTGTAATATAGACTAATGGTGACGAGTGTCGATCGCACGAGAATGTGAATTTTAATTGTGTATAGAATTAATTTTGTAAATGGGTGGTTGGATTTTGTGGTGAATGTGACTTAGATTATCTTAAAATTTGAATTGAAATGGCAAGAATAAATTGAAGAGAAATTCTATTGAAATGACGTACTTGGGTATCTGGATCCATATCAACATGCACCATTAGCCACTCATAATTGAACTAGGGGCAAAATGAAAATTTATTAAAATACATAGAAAATACAAGATTGAGAAGGAATTACAGAAAATAGAGCCCAAAAATAGATTCAGAGATATCAAATTAGGGGAGAGGTCCCCTTTTTTAGATATATCGAGTAAATCATGGTCATCGGATTAAAAACAGTTTGGACGCTCAGGATTGCGCCACGTCATCAGTCAACAGTACGCGTGAATAGTACGCAGTTTGACCACGCGGATGAACAGTAACACGGTTTGACCCAGGTTGAACAGTAACGCGGTTTGGTTGAAAATAATCATGTGCGATGCATGTACCGTACGCGAGATTTTTTATCCACTGATATGCTACCACGTCACCATCAACAGTGCATAAGAATTTTAGTCCAACAGGATTGTGACACCTCATCAGTCAATGCCACGTCATCGATCCGTCTATATGAACAGTGTCGTAAACAGTAACGTAGGCAGTACCGTACATGTGAACAGTGTCATTTTTCCTTTTATACTCCTCCTAAGGTTTTCGACCGTCTTGAGTTCAAAAGTGATGTATGTTTTACCGTCTGATCTCTCGTTTATTGTGAAATGACTATAATGCCCCTAAAACACATCAAAAACTTAATTAAAATAAAACACACATAATTAAATTATAAGAAGCTTAAACACATAAAAGTAAGGGTTGTTAGTAAGACTTGAAATATAAAATGACGGTTTTCTCCTTAATAAATATGAATTTTCTAACATTCAACATACCTCATCATCAAATACATCCATTTCTAAAATAAACCTATAAACAATTATTCAAAAATTATCACTAAACATGTAGTAAAATTAAAAATAAAAAGTAAAAATAAAAAGTTGTTATAAACAATTATGAAAATCAATCATAATTATTATTACAACTAATGTTTAATGAAAGGTAGTATGAAAACAGTATCAAAAAATTAATTGTCCATGAAACACCTTATTCTCAAAAGAAACTAAAATCTAAAAGCCTAAAGGAAAATCTAACATCATCTAATGAGATTACTACAAGGAAAATCTAACATCATCTAATGAGATTACTATAATAACATATTTTAAGATTATAAACCGATGATTTCTCAAATTGAAGCCATTTAAGCATTGGTTTTTCATACCTTTATTTTGTATATATAAAAAAATATATTGTAAATGGTAAAATAATCAGCATTCACACCTTTATTTTCTTCTTCCACCACGCTTCAGAAGCATCAATAGTCTTTAATATGGAATTCCATCCTAGACCAGTTTCTTTCCCCACAAGATCTTTCCATAATTTCCAATTACTTTTAAGGGCATCCCACTTATTTTTCAAGTGTCTTTTAGTATACGTTTTTTTCAGTTGTCTTAATGAAATTTGCAACTAAGATTTCCCATCCAACATTAGTAAAATGAGTTACTAGTGTGCCTTAATAAGTTGCGCATTAATGGAGGTTTCAGTAGAGTTGGCAATATTGTTATTCTTCATCTATAACAACAAAATGTAAAATCCAAAACTCATTCATGACAGTCATGGCAAACAAGCAATAACGGATATCAAGCACTCAAGAAATCAAACAATTATATCATTAATGAGCATATCACAATCAAAAGCCACGTTCATACAAACATGGCTATAGTGAAATATAACTATATATTAAAGTTAGACATTTTGTGATTATAAGAAAAATAGGTCTGGAAATATGTATAAAATACAAATTTAGGGTGCGTTTGGGATTGTGGTTGGGCAGCTGTAGCTTAAAAGATACAGTACTAAAGTGTTTGGTAAACACTAACTGTTGTAGTTTTTAAGATATGTTGATATGATTTTTCACTTGTATAATATAAAATTTATTATATGTTTAATAATTTTATTAAAATTATTATTTAAAATTTATATTTATTATATATTATTAACTTTTATTTTATAATTACAATTTTTTTTTTCACAGCAGCTGTAGCTTAAAAATTACATGACTTCAATCTCAAACACATCCTTAAATTATGACAATAGATTAAATACTTACAATAGATATAGAACGCTAAATTAATACCAATGAATTAATGCTTCGTTCAACTTTTTTTCCCGCGTTGTAATATTTGTAAGAAAAACAAAAACAGTAAAACGAAGAAAGAGAGAGGGAGAGGGGGCGAGGGGACCACTGAATTAATTCACCCATTCTTTTAATGCACCCAATTTATTTTGGAAGCATAAATCAGGGAATTGTGAATTAATAATGCACCCGTTCTTTTTCTTTGTTTTTTTTTCCTCTCAATTAATTTTTTTTCTCCTCTTCTGAATTGCATGACGGATTTTTCTTGAAAATTCTGATATTGACCCAAAAAAAACCTCAGTTCCCTGACAAGACACACAAGCAGGCTTCCATGTTTCAAATTTTGCACAAACAAAAAGACGGATTGTTCTTTTCAAAACAAATTGCCAGCAAATTTGAAACAATTAATTAATACAAAATATAAATATATATATAGATTAAACTTTAAAAGCCATAATTATTAAATTAGAATGTGAACTTATTGGATCAAAATTGGAGAGAACGTACGTGGTTATGACGATAACTAAATTATGACGATAATATAATATCTAATGTTTTATATATTAGAGTTTATGGATAAGTAATATACAATTGTATTTTTTATTAAAATATAATGTTATAATAGGAAATTTTAAAAAGTGTGGTAGCTTAGTGAATAAACTGCTTATGAAAAGTAACTCCCTATTTTTTTTAAAAGCTGCTGACAAAATATAAAAAATTATTAAATAAATTATTTTTACAAAATTTACCAAATATTATTTTTATAAAAGATATGAAATAAATAATTTATTAAATTTCAACCGCAATCCTTAAATAGCCCATAGACCGTCAAGATCCATGTACTGATTTAAATAGTTCACACGTACTCTCATGGTAAGAAAGATGACCTCAATATTTGGTTAATTTCTCTTACTTAACGATGCCACTCAACTGCTTGATCAATTATTACTCCAAGAAAGCCACGAGATAAATATAATTATGGAATTTAGGAATTTTCAAAATGGGCAAAATGATATTGGGAGATAATTCATAAGCAGTAAGGATTCAATGATTGATTTCTTTTTAAGTATTTTCTTTATTATTTTTTTAATTTCCCTATCTACCATTACTTATTAATAAGAGAAAAACAAAATAACTTAACACCAATATTTTGTTAAGGCTATGGTTACCTTGGAGCTGCCCTAAAGTAGAGCACGAATCATAGTCACACATGAAAAGTGATACATAGTTAAAAACTTATTATAATTTTGATAGTTAAAAACTCTTTATAATTTTGATTGTGTGGTTATGAATGGATGCTCTACCTTAGAGAATTTCCAACATAGTCTGGCCTGTTTGTTAGTGGTAGGATCTTCACCCATGCCCCTCAACTTTCAAGACACCGGTTCTCCAAGACACAGATTCTCCAAATGGGCAAAGCCTACTAATTTTTATGATTGTTACTTTTGATATCTAAACTCGAGTATTGATAGTTGATCCACTTAATTTATCTCACTAGCCTCAATTTTTTAGTGATTCTAAAATTACCCCTTATAAAACAATAATTAAAAATTTAATTTATTTGTTTGATTCAATCAAACTAATATCTCTAGTAAAAGCTTCTTCTTCTTCTTTTTCTATCAGTACCTTCCTCATTTCTAGTTCTTACTTCTTGAGAGCAATTACTTTATACATGTTTGGTTTGACTTATCTAAATGTTTATAAGTGTTTATTAAATCTCATAAGTTTTTTTAAAATTGTTTTTGTTATTGTTTGGTAGCTTTTTTAGTAGAGCTTTTAAAGATTAAACAATTTTATTTTTCCTCTGCTAATAAAACCTTAAATTTTGAGATTTAGGAATAGAGATTGAATAGTTTTTTATAATTTTAAAATATTTAAAATATTGTTTATTTATTTGAAAATCTTATTTTATTTCGTTCATAACATAACTTTAAAAAGTTTGCTATTAAGTAACTTTTGTAATTTTTAATAAAAGCTCTTATTGACAATCAAACAACTAATTTTTTTTTTAGTAAAAACTCTATTGGTAAAAGTTCTACTACAACAAGTTCTATTTAAATAAGTTTTATTTGAAAAAAAATTATATAGAGCCTTTAATATCATTGGAAAACACCTTTACACCCAAATCATAATTATAAACAGAAGCACGTAACAATAGCAAAATTAATTAATCCAGTGAACTTCAGCTTCAATATTAATTAATGGGGAAGAATATAAATTCCACCTGTAACAAAACGTTATCAAAAGAAGGCTTACAATTCGTTTGAATAGGTCCATACATTTGGGCTCCAAATGGGCCTAGAACAAAATGTGCTGGAGTTGTTAGCCCAATTTCAAATGTCTTTATACTTGTTTTAATTAATAATTAGAATTTAACAATTGTTTGATTTGTTATAAAAAAAAATTGTTTGATTTCCTTCACAAAGGAAAAGAAGGATTAAAAAAAAAGAAAAAGATAAAATAAAATATTTGTTTCATCCTAAATTTGAAATGAATATACGTTTTTCTCTATAAGGTTCTAGCGAAATGAAGTTTGTAGATGATGTATGATAATTAATGGGATTCGTGGAATATTAATGAAAGAATGCAATTGCAAGCCCACAAAATAAAAACCAATAAACTTTATGAATAATGTTGGACATCCTAACATTTAAGTTTTAATTTGAATCTAACTTGACGTGTCATTTATTCATTGGATGGTAGTTAAATAATTATATAAGTTATGAAATTATTTATCAAATAAATGAGAGACACATAATATTAAGACTAAAGTTAAAACTCAAATATATATTAAGATCCCTAACATTATTATAACTTTATTAAGACTTATTATTTAACTTACAGCAGCCTCACGATTGCTCTACAAAAAAAAAAAGGGTCTGAAGTGTCAACCAGCACAAGCTGAAGCTGCCGACATTAAATATGAGTTGGCGGTAGTTACGTTATCGCCGGTTGCGTCACGATTCAATTCGACTGCCGCTATCAACGCAAACTGACCTCGGCCTGCTTTTCCTTATACGACTGCTGTGTTGACAAGAAAAATTAGAGTCATCTTACAGTGCAGCGCTGTATCTTATACAGCCGCTGCCAAAAACTAGAACAACCGGTATTTTACCGGTTGTTCATTAAATAATTTTTAAAATTTGTTTTTAATGTTAAAAAATATAGTAAAATGAAAAAATATGAAAAATTTAAATCTGAAACATAAAAAATCAATTAAATGAGAAAAATATTTTAATTTTTTTAACATAAATAAATGTTAAGAAATTATAAAAATAATTATATTCCAATTTTTTTTGGTTAAATACCAATTTAATGGGTGGATGTTTCAAGTTTATTTTGTATGTCTCTAATTTCGGTTAGTCCTTCTCATTTATTGGTTCATTTATTTCAATTTTTCAATCCATTAGTTTTATGTTTAATGTTCCAACTAAATTCATTAAATACCAATATTTTGGGTTAAATTACAAGTAAATTTCAGTTCTCGTAGGATGAGTTCCTAATTTTGGTTAAGCTTTCTCTCTTATTGGTATAAGGGTTTCAGCTAATAATTTCACTAGCTTTGTGTTGAATGTTCTCATTATCTAGGTAAGATTTCAATTATTTGGGTTAAAGTACTAAATTACTTTGTAGCGTTTAATTTTT
>MKYO02001116.1:365141-397760 GCA_002013955.2 Citrus medica | reverse complement strand
AAAAAATATATATACCTAGTTTACACTAATATAAATAATATTCTCACTAATATAGACATTACATGTTTCAAAGTAATTTTTTCAGCCATAAGAAAATGCAAATTTTTCATTCTGAGGAGGGTGTCTTTGACATTTTCCTAATTTAAATTGATAATTGTGATATTTAGATAAAATTGGTGTAGCTATGTGATAATTGCTACTGATAGTTGCCAGTTCCCACTTCCAATTCTTTCGTTCGGTAGCAGGTTTCGTGCGTAAAAAATAAAAGCCGTTGGATTGCTTTTCTAAGCAATCCAACGGGGAATAGGTTTCAAAACTAAAAATAAAAACGGCTGTACGGCATGCAGTGGCTGTATTATAAGCGGACCCAGAAAAATATTTATCCCCTGTCAGTCTGCCACACCTCTCTAGAATCCTTTACACGTGAAATTTCATGCAGTTTCTGCGTCTACATTACGGTAACAGTCTGGTTTGAAACTACGTAATGCTACCCAGCTTTTATCAAACGTAACCGACGATGCCGACATAAGCAAATGTATACTTTTTCTAGGGAAATTAGTGCAAGATTTTCTTAATTTTGTTCTGAACCTTCGTAGAATTTTCTTCACTCGATTACATGACATGACTGGTACTGTTGTGTCCACTTGTAGGTTCTAATTTGTCCAAGCTAGGCTACGCTTTCAGAGCTGTGCGATATACAAAGAGTCAAAAAATCGGGACTAGGGAATGTTTTGCTCTTGGTTTCAATCTAGGTAGCCTAGCTCCCAACGTAATTAATTATATAATTACCCTTGTGTTCTCCACTCACCAGAGCTTGTTGCACGTTTTTTTTTTTTTTTTCTGGACAAGTAGCGTAATAAAAGGTGGAATGGAAGTACTAGATTTCGATGGAAAGAGTCACTACCCGAGTATAGTCCAAAGTCAATACATTCATTCATTAATCTTTGATCAGACTTTGTTTCATCAGTTTCATCTTATATAGGGTGAGTTTGATATTGGGATTGGATAATTGTAACTTAAAAATTATAGTATTAAAGTGTTTGATAAAAACTAACTATTGTATCTTAGAAGTTGTGTGTTGATATGATTTTTTAATTATATGATTGAAGATCTATTATATCTTTAATAATTTTGTCAAAATTATTATTTAAAATTTATATTTACTACATACTATTAACTTTTTATTCATACTCACACCTTTTTTAAACAGCAGCTGTAACTTAAAAACTACAGTACCTCAATCCCAATGAGGACTGTAATCTTATACTTTTGTTTCCTGATTTGTAAGAACATAATTAGTTGGGTCCTCTCGGAACATCATGCAAAACAAAGTTAGATCATGAAGTTAATCATGAAAATTCATCGTTTTCCTTTTAAAGGTAAGAGGGGTCGATGGATAAATTCAATTTAATTTCTCAGTCCCCTGCCTATAACCCATAGGTTGTGTTTGGGAGTAGAACAAAATGTGGGATTAGACTAATTGTTTGGATAATATATCTAATCCCATATTTGGTAAACACACTAAGATTAGATTAAGTGGATTAAATTCAAATTTAATCCCACAATTATAGGATTAGTTATCCTCATTTTCACATGGGTTTAAGGAGGATTAGACTAAACAATGTTTGTCCTTTTTATTGATTTTTATTTGTGGTTTCATAAAAATTAAGTAATTTATTTTTTATTTTACTTGTAACATCTTCTTTCAGTTATTTATTTATTTGCACTAATATTTAATGTTAATTAATTAATTAATAGTATATTATATGTATTAACAAAATTATTATTAAGAAACATCCCATTTATCATTTGAATATTATGTAAAACGTTAACATTTGATAAATGAATAATTTTATATTTAATTGTTTAATAATATTTTATTTAACAGGCAAAGTATATCATATATAAAAACATATAACTTAAATAAACTTAATTATTCTAATTAAATACTATTTAACTTCACTTGTATTTAATTTGATGTAGTATAATCCGATATTAATCTTATCTCGTACCAAATATAGAACAACATTATATATAATCCAAGTTAATACAATCCAACCTAATTCAATCTAGTTCTTATAGTCAATTTAATTTAATCTTGCGTGCCAAACGTAGGTTAAATCTTCCGGGGGAGGGGGTGATTTGGCCGTTCACATCCAGTTCCGTTGGCCTATATTGTGCGGTTTCGGGGGTTCCTGTGGGCAGAGCAAAAACATTTCAACTATTAAAAATATTTGTTGAATACTTGTAAAAGTTTTGAATATTCGAGTTTATCTTTCGAGGGAAATCGTTTATTCTTGAAGTTGAAAGAATCTGAGCAAACGTTGACTAGACCAAGAAAAAAAAAATGGAATCGAAGGAATATCCACCTAGCATTTGAACTACTATTTTTAGGCACAATGAATGAGAGAGCACGTTATAAAGATGTCCGTTGTATGGGTAAGAACGTATCTAGCCAATACAAAATGCTAAGAGCAGAACAAACAGGAACCATAAAATACAATTAATTGACTCGATTAGCTCGTTGTGAGCCTTCATGAGCATGCCTGATCCACTTTTCATTGCCATCCCTAAAGACGAGGGTCATATAAGAATCTCAGTATGGGTATCAAAACGACTAGTTTATATATTGTTGAAGCAGAAAACAACAGAAAGAACACAAAGTTCTGAATAATATGTTATTGGTAAAAGCTGTGCAACCATTTATATTAGCAATAGAAATTATTCTTAAGTAGTCCTGATGGAGACATTAGTTTATTTGATCACATTTGAATTTTCTAATAGGCGAACAAACCGCCAATGACGGATGATCAGGTGGCAGTTAGTTTCAGTTTCTCGTAGTGGGTGCATGCCCCCAATTGATTTAATTTGTGCCACCATTATTGAATTTTAGCCCTCAATAGAAAAGAGTTGACGTCGAAGACGACGGTACGGACAAAGAAGAGTCGTGCACGAAGGCTGCCCCCTCGGCCACCGCCAAAAGGAATGGGCTAAATAAAATGGGACCGTATTGCTATTTTCTTTCTTTTTTTTTTTTCTTTAACGTCTATTAAAAGTTTCATGGTTCACCGTCACCGAGCCGACCCTGCTTCAGGACAAAATTCTGCCTTATAAACCCTAGCCCCATGTTGATAACATTTTAAATTGAATTCGTTATTTTTCAATGTCGCATTATTAAAAATAAAATAAAAGGTTTGTTAATGTGGTGTGGCAAAATAATTATTATAATAATAAGGTGGTTTGGTAATTAAGAATCTATTCATATTAGAAATATTTAATAGTTGAAAATACATACACTGATTATTTTTTCTCTACTTACTTTTAAAAATCTTATAATACGTATGTATATAAATAAATTATACATGATTTAAATGTTTTATTTTTTTTCCGGCAATAGATAAATAGATAGTAGGGTAAGTCAAACATAAAATGAGTTAGAAGATCTAAAATTTTTTGTAAAGATGATTTTCTTTTTCTTTTTGAAATATTTGAAAATGTATCCAATTTGTTTTGGGTCTATAAATTCACATAAATTGAGTAAACTCTTTAATGATGCAATCGAAATATGTATTCCAATTACACTGAATCGGATCTTCTTTAAATATTGACAGGAAATTTTTTTCTCTATACACACACAAGAAGACAAGTGCTCCTTCCCACATAGTCCAATGGTGATAATCCTCAAAGACACGCAAGGATCAAGATGTTTGATTATTTCACAGCATATACAAATATAGAATCGACTTATTTGAATTAACTTGGATAACGAATTTAATCAGCTATATTTTCACGACTCACCAATTGACGTGGTCCAAACTCCAAACTCAAACAAAATGTTGATGCTGAAACAATTACTAATACTAAACAAAAATGTTTAAGTCTTAAGTCCTTGCATTCATAATGGGTCCCGTTATAACCGTCCAAATTATATTAATTTGTCCAGCGTTGACTATAACCCAAGCACCCTCACCCGAAATGTTCTCCAAAAAAAAAACATACAACGAATCAAATGAAAATTTGAAGTTAAAATTACTAGCCATAAATACAAATACCCACCATATAAATACACGTCTCCAAATAAATAATATTCTTAACACTATCCATAAATAAATATTTGTCTCTTCCGTCAGCATTTGGTCCGTTCCATTTTTCAATTCCTTAAATACCACATAAACTCTCTCTATTCTTCTCTGTTATGGGAGATTCGTCTTGCAGGCCCCAACAGTGGCGCACACACACACACACAAATGGTTGATTGGTCATAAAAGGCCGCTTGAAAATTAAAATATTTCGGAGAATTTCAGTTAGAAAATTTTGAAGCTTAATTCTGTCAAGCATTATCCTTTTATTTACCTATTTTGTTCTCCTAAAGAGCCGTCCTAAAGTTCACTAATTCCATTTTTGTCCCTCCATCTTAAACCCTTTAAAGCTCCGTTCTTTATATCCCAAATCAATGTCATAATAATACTTAAACCATAACCCCTTTTAATTTCTCTCTTTCTCTCAAAAATTAAAAGTCCATAAACTATGTGCCAGTTACCTTCCTCTCATTCTTCCAAATGCAATTTCAACCAAGAATCCAACATGCTCTCTCCTATGATCTCTAAGAACCCAACAACAAATCAAGAAAATAATCAAAATGAAAGCACCCATTTGTTTCTTGCCATCAAAGAAGCAAGACGCATAGCCAACATAGCCTTGCCAATGATTCTAACCGGCCTTTTACTCTACTCACGCTCCATGATCTCCATGCTCTTCCTAGGCCGCCTTGGCGATCTTGCCTTAGCTGGCGGTTCACTCGCCATCGGATTTGGTAACATCACCGGTTACTCTCTCCTCTCCGGCCTAGCCATGGGAATGGAACCCATTTGTGGCCAAGCTTTTGGTGCTGCCAGATACAAACTTCTTGGTCTGACATTGCAAAGAACTATTCTTTTGCTTCTCTTAAGTTCAGTCCCAATAGCCTTTTTGTGGCTAAACATGAAAACGATCCTTAATTTTTGTGGCCAAGAACAAGATATTGCCCACGAAGCTCAAATTTACCTTCTTTATTCACTTCCTGATCTCATGGCTCTATCTTTTCTACACCCTTTGCGTATATATCTTAGAACCCAATCCATTACCTTGCCTCTAACATTTTGTGCTACTTTTGCAATCATTCTTCACATTCCCATTAACTATCTTCTTGTCTCTGTTCTCAATCTTGGACTCAAAGGCATTGCCTTAAGCTCGGTTTGGACAAACTTCAATCTTGTGATATCATTGATCCTATACATTATGATCTCTGGAGTGCACGAGAAAACTTGGGGAGGGATTTCTTTAGAGTGCTTCAAAGAATGGAGATCTTTATTGAATTTGGCAATCCCGAGTTGCATTTCGGTCTGTCTTGAATGGTGGTGGTACGAGATCATGATCTTGCTATGTGGGTTGTTGCTTAATCCACAAGCAACGGTTGCTTCGATGGGAATTTTGATTCAAACGACGTCGTTGATATACATTTTCCCATCTTCTTTGAGCTTTGGTGTGTCCACGAGAGTTGGGAATGAATTGGGTGCTAATTGTCCGAAGAAAGCAAAACTTGCTGCTATAATTGGCCTTTCATCAAGCTTCATGTTGGGCTTCACAGCATTGGTTTTTACTGTGATAGTGAGGAATATTTGGGCTAGCATGTTCACGCAAGATGCTGAGATTATAGCTTTAACATCAATGGTTCTGCCCATTATTGGACTCTGTGAGCTGGGGAACTGCCCGCAGACGACCGGCTGTGGCGTGCTCAGAGGCACTGCTAGGCCTAAATTGGGAGCAAATATCAACTTGGGTTGCTTTTACCTTGTGGGCATGCCGGTTGCTGTTTGGTTGAGTTTCTATTCTGGGTTTGATTTCGAAGGACTCTGGCTCGGCCTCTTAGCCGCCCAGGGCTCATGTGTTGTAACAATGTTGTTTGTCGTCGCTCGGACCGACTGGGACCTCCAAGCTCAACGAGCAAAAGAGCTCACCGGAAATGCTACTATTGATGATGAAACTGAAGCGCACGATAAGCATTCAAGCACTTATTGTTCACTGGTTTAATTAATTATTTTTTAGGCCTAACCAATTTTAGATTAGAGAAGTAATATTCATTGTCAAGAATATGCTAGCACATGACCAATTTTCTGATTTTTTTTTCTTTTTTAAATCTCGTAATCGCAATAGAGACATAGTAAATAATTATTTGTTGTCGATTTTGATATTGTTTTTGAGTTGCGGTTTGTTTGGATGTTTGACGCGTTTTAGTGAAACACACGTGCGTGAGTTGACAAAATTAATAGTAACCCAAAAATTTGAGCAAATTAATAATGAATGGAGATTGGTTTCAGCCGTGGGCAGTTCAAAGTTTTAACGTCGATGAATTTGACCAGTCAGCGTTTTGATGTTTTTTTTAAATTCTGTGAGTATCTATCTTGTGCGGGAGAAATTCTAAAATGTATCTGTCGTATTACAACCAATTAATACATGCATGATATGTGTAATTGAGTTTAATACAACCACCCATTGTATTATAGTTTACAAAACAAATGCACACATGATATTATTTACTGTTGTATAACTGACATGATACATTTAAAATATATCTGTCGTATTACAACCAATTAATGCATGCATGATATGTGTAATTGAGTTTAATACAACCACCCATTGCATTATAACAAATGCACACATGATATTATTTACTGTTGTATAACTGACATGATACAACAAATATATTTTAAAATTTATCCTGACATCAATTGAGAGTGATTTTCTTATTTTCCAAGTGTTTCATGGGTGCATTAAGGGATGAAATTATATTGCATTGAGCGATGCAGTCCCGTTTTTGGCTTGCTAACAGGCTGATGCAGCAGTCGTCGCATTAAGCAAAATTCGAACAATTTTACCTTGGCAAACTATATAACATTGCTTTGATAAATGCTCATGAGTCTTCAAACTTATTCATTACACCATCTCACGTAAATTAGTCGAGGTTCAATAAAAGGATTCAAAATCTTCCTTAATATTTAAATAAGATTTTCTCGAATACAATTTGAAGATTCATATACAATTTTTGGGTATGGATATCCATTGCCCATATCCACCTGAAAAATGTCCTTCCCAAGCTAAATGCACTTTGCAAGCTTCGAAGGTCCGCAGAAATAAAGACGGGCAATGGATATTATTTATCCGAATTTTTCTATTATGTTTTATGAACTTTTGCAGCATTGATGACAATGTTGTTATGGCCCCTGGATTCGAATACTTTTAATACGAATTACTCAACAATTAGTAGGTAATATTTAAGTTATTGACGTATGTGTGTTTATGGATATAATTTTATTTGTAATTAATTGATAAATATTTTCTAAATCACCCACAAAATATAAAATTATAGTTGCAAATACGCACATTAATTTAGATGTGTACAAACTAAATCTGAATTATTTAATGCTCAACAACACTTGATGATAGAGACCCTTTTTGTCATTTATAATTGGAACAATAAAATTTTAAATTCATGTTTTTTATTCATTGGCTATACTTTTTTTTAATTGTTTAATCTTAAAAAATATGTTTAACCAATTGAATAGCGAGCAATAACTTCTAAATAAATAAAACCAAAATATTATCCTAATTAACTTTCAATCATGTGTACAATTGATTAAATCTAACAGTATATTTATGCTACCAACGATGATATAATTTATTAACAGCGTCATAGAATGCCCATGTTCATCCAAAAACAGTGATGTCCTACACAAAATGGAGCACCATTATTGAATTAACCCAATTTTTTTTTCAAGAAAAAAATCCCTTCTGGTGTTTCGTCAAGGGAAATATATCAATTATTTTCCAAATTAAAAAAAAATATTGCTTTCCAAAAAGATATATCTCTTCGAAATATCTATGTCTAACGAAAGAATGGGATGTAACTGTAGATACCTGAATTTGGCGTTTACACTGGAACAAGCTCATTAACATCAAACAGTGCACATACATCTATGACTATGCTTTGATCACCCCGTGCAACTTCTAGCTCAACTTGCTATTTGATTCATAAACAATCACTTCACCAAATTGATCCCACTTCTACTTTTTGCTTCAATTTTTCTATGACAAATCATGACAACCAGCCACATGGCATCGTAGCACAATTTTTTTAATGTTTCAAGGGCAAAGCATAAGAGTTTTATCATTATCATTGTCATTATTATTTTTAGATTCATGATAGTGTTATCTTGAACGAAATAATTAAGGTTCCATTATTGAAACAAGACAAATTGTCCATTAAATAGAGGATCTATTGTTCACGTGTAAAAGTATCTCAATTGAAGTGCATAATTAGCATGTGCTTATTATCGTTTTGAAAAGGATCTATTATTCACATGTAAAAGGATCCTTTTTGAAGTGGTTAATTAGCATATAACCACTTGGGCTTAGCTCAAGTGGATAGAGCCACTCTCTCACAAATATGAGGGAGGGGGTTCGAGCCTCCGCAGACGTATTGTAGAGGTTTAATTTAAATATCCTTCTTTAGAGCCCCTGAACTCGAGTGAAGTCAGCCTTTCTCTCATGATGGGAGTTTGACGTCCCTCGAATATTTGAGAGGGTTAAAAATCTGAGTGGTGTCATATCAGCATTAATGTCAACATGTCTCAATATAAATATATGATTGTACATATCTGTTATACTCTCATATAATATAAGATGTAATTTGAGCAATAGTCTCATGTAATAAAAAAAATTAGCATATATATGCTAACTGCTAAAACAAGTGCCTCGATAAATCAATGTGTATACGTATTCGCTTACTGCAGCTATATAAGTCGGCGTGCATACATGCATGCTAGCTAGGTCGGCATGTATTTATGCATAGAACATCAAACAAAAATATACACAGAGGGGTTTTAGGATCCAGAATTCAACTTATCTAAACGATCAATCCGATTTAAACATATGCCAATTTTTAGTGATTTGTCAACGATTTTAGGTGAAGAATGAGCAAATTAATACTAATATATATATTCCCAATTAGAATTTCAACCTCTTATGTAACTTGTAATCATTGTTCTTGGAGGTGATTAAACAAATATATATGTTGCTTTACTCGATCGGAAGTGAAGGAAGGGTGATGGACTTCACACCACAATTAAAGCAACCAATATTAGTTATTAATTAAATGATTAATCTGCAAAATATTATCTTTCTCTTGTGTTTCCATTAATATATATATATATATATATACATACTTCAATTCGTAATTTGTTGCCGGCCTTTCGGACAAATGACCTCTGAAATTCGTGAACGTACCTGATCACAACAGTTGACTTTATCTCTCATTACAAATCTCTTCGATGTTATGTTGGGTTGACGAAATTATGATTCTTCGGCTCAAGAGCATAAAATAATAATGTTGATGCCTTGATACCCTCTTAATTAAGTTTGACTGGTGATACGACACTCACCAAAAATGTATGTCAACATGTTCATTTAAAGACTAAAGTATATTGAGGCAGCACTAATTAAGAGTGGCCTCAATTAAATTATACATCAGCTTTTGCCCTCGTCTTATTTTTCAATTATTTTTTCTCCACCGATAATCACTAATCTCTTTTGTTAATTTTCTTTGCTTTTTCTTCATCTCAACGACGTGTTTAAGAATTTAAGTTATTTGCTTATTAATCTCTAGGAATTCTTACGAACTAAGATTTAAGATTAAAATTAAAAATTATTCAATCATTGGATATTTATTTTCGACTTCTGTCTATTGCTATATAGTGGCTACCTGAAATTGTTTAGTGGCAACTCTCATAGATTAGAAAGAGCACATGATATCAAAACCATCAATTTCTAATTTTAAATTCACACGTTTGGGGTTTTTTTTCATGTATATTAACTTTTGTATGTATGTATGTATGTATGTATGTATGTATGTATGTACTGATTATGGAAAACTTGTTCTCATTAAAAAAATTAAGTTTTGTCGAGGACCTGAATACGGAGGAAAAAATAAGAGAAATTATCATTGCACCACCTTTTTTTGGCCTTATATTCATCCAACCACCACAAAATTTTAACATGTTCTATGCATCACATTTCTTTTTAAATTTGTATCAATTAGCCACTTTTGGACTAAAATCGTTAAATAATTTAAACGAAATGACAATTTTACCCCTAAATAAATTAAAAGACCATTTTTTCTTATAAAAACTTTGAAAAATAAAACAAAATTATAATTATAAAAATACCCCTACATTTAAAAAAAATAAATCCAAAATAAAGGTGCTCAATTGATTTTTATTAAATTTAGATTTTGCAAAATTTTATTTTTATTTTTATTTTTATTAAAAATTTATAAATTTGCTAAATTTTAATAAAAAATAACTGAGTTTATTTATTAAAAATTATAATTTTGCAAATTTTTATTAAAATAACTAAATTTATTTATTAAAAAATAAATCCCAAAAATTTAATAATTTAGGGGATTTTTATTAAATCCAAAAATTTTGTAATTATTTTTATAATTATAATTTTTTATTAAAATAATTTTTATTAAAAAATAAAATTTCTAATTTTTGGATTTATTTCTTTATTAATTGTAGGGGTATTTTTATAATTATACTTTTTTATTTTCAAAACTTTTACAAGATAAAATGATCTTTTAATTTATTTAGGGGTAAAATTATCATTTCGTTTAAATTATTTAACGGTGTTAGTGCAAAAGTGGCTAATTGATACAAATTTCAAAAGAAATGTAATGCAGAGAACATGTTAGAATTTTGTAGTGGTTAGATGAACAAAAAATATAAAAAAAATGTGGTGCAATGATAATTTCTCAAAAAAAACAAATTAGAGTTTATGTCAGATGAGTGTAAAATTTAATTGATGCAATTTGCAAAGAGAAGTATTATTTCATAGAATTAAAAAAAAAAGAGAATTATTATTTTATTATTGATTGTTTTATCTTGTCCTCAACAGTAATTTCCTTCAAGGGTATTATTGTAATATAAATTTTATTAAAACAATGGGTGCAAGGAGTACTTTCATTGATTGAAACAGCCTCACCCACTAATTAGTTATTGAATAATTAATTTCATAATCTTATGAATTTACTTTTCAGTACATTAAGTTGCGTATTACTCCTTAACAGTCTAACTTTGATTGATATTTAGACAGATTGAATCACAAAGCTACTTGAAACTGTAATATTTACGATAGTTGACCACCGGCCTTTCCAAGTGGCCGCCGCGGACTCGCCGGCGTTAACCGTTCAATGATTATATGATTATATGCAAAGATAATTGGTGATGATTATGTATTGTGTTAAAAGAAAAGCTTAATTTATTTGCTTCATTGCCAACGTGGATTGTGTGGGATGGCTAAGAATAATCTTCGCTAAAGAAAATCATTCTCATAGTAAGCCAGCTTATGAGTAGCTGGATTGAGCTTGCAGTCATCACCAATGAAAAGATTAAATGGTGGGGGGTGGGGTGTGGGTGCTGTCGGGGTGGCTGCGATTAATTATATCTATTCTAGATTACTTTATAAAGTAGGCCGATAATAATAACTCACGATTTTCATTTTAGTTCCAATTACATATAAAATACCAAGGTATTATTTCTTTTAATTATTTTTCATTTTACTCGTGCTATTACTTTTGTTAGTTGCATGCATGAACACATTCATGATCCAAATCTCTGCCTAATGCTGCCATTTGCTGTTGCTCATATATATATATATATGGTGTGTGTGTGTGTGTGTGTGTGATGCATATGCACGCATGCAGCCAGCCGTGTGATGTAAGACATGATGCATGCTGGCCGTCCTAGCTGCATCATCAACCATGGGACCATGCACATGTCTCTCTGTAAGTTAGTGCAACTAGAATGTATTATGAGTAAAATCTTACATTTGTACCATTAATATAATTATTTAATTGAGGTTACTAACCATATTAAATTTAGAGATAATGTAAAAGATAAATATATATATATATATATATACATATTAAAATTAATATACTACATAAGAAAATATATTGCATTAAAATTAGTATTTTTTTTTTTTTAAAAAAATTAAGTTTTGTCGAGGACCTGAATACGGAGGAAAAAATAAGAGAAATTATCATTGCACCACCTTTTTTTGGCCTTATATTCATCCAACCACCACAAAATTTTAACATGTTCTATGCATCACATTTCTTTTTAAATTTGTATCAATTAGCCACTTTTGGACTAAAATCGTTAAATAATTTAAACGAAATGACAATTTTACCCCTAAATAAATTAAAAGACCATTTTTTCTTATAAAAACTTTGAAAAATAAAACAAAATTATAATTATAAAAATACCCCTACATTTAAAAAAAATAAATCCAAAATAAAGGTGCTCAATTGATTTTTATTAAATTTAGATTTTGCAAAATTTTTATTTTTATTTTTATTTTTATTAAAAATTTATAAATTTGCTAAATTTTAATAAAAAATAACTGAGTTTATTTATTAAAAATTATAATTTTGCAAATTTTTATTAAAATAACTAAATTTATTTATTAAAAAATAAATCCCAAAAATTTAATAATTTAGGGGATTTTTATTAAATCCAAAAATTTTGTAATTATTTTTATAATTATAATTTTTTATTAAAATAATTTTTATTAAAAAATAAAATTTCTAATTTTTGGATTTATTTCTTTATTAATTGTAGGGGTATTTTTATAATTATACTTTTTTATTTTCAAAACTTTTACAAGATAAAATGATCTTTTAATTTATTTAGGGGTAAAATTATCATTTCGTTTAAATTATTTAACGGTGTTAGTGCAAAAGTGGCTAATTGATACAAATTTCAAAAGAAATGTAATGCAGAGAACATGTTAGAATTTTGTAGTGGTTAGATGAACAAAAAATATAAAAAAAATGTGGTGCAATGATAATTTCTCAAAAAAAACAAATTAGAGTTTATGTCAGATGAGTGTAAAATTTAATTGATGCAATTTGCAAAGAGAAGTATTATTTCATAGAATTAAAAAAAAAAGAGAATTATTATTTTATTATTGATTGTTTTATCTTGTCCTCAACAGTAATTTCCTTCAAGGGTATTATTGTAATATAAATTTTATTAAAACAATGGGTGCAAGGAGTACTTTCATTGATTGAAACAGCCTCACCCACTAATTAGTTATTGAATAATTAATTTCATAATCTTATGAATTTACTTTTCAGTACATTAAGTTGCGTATTACTCCTTAACAGTCTAACTTTGATTGATATTTAGACAGATTGAATCACAAAGCTACTTGAAACTGTAATATTTACGATAGTTGACCACCGGCCTTTCCAAGTGGCCGCCGCGGACTCGCCGGCGTTAACCGTTCAATGATTATATGATTATATGCAAAGATAATTGGTGATGATTATGTATTGTGTTAAAAGAAAAGCTTAATTTATTTGCTTCATTGCCAACGTGGATTGTGTGGGATGGCTAAGAATAATCTTCGCTAAAGAAAATCATTCTCATAGTAAGCCAGCTTATGAGTAGCTGGATTGAGCTTGCAGTCATCACCAATGAAAAGATTAAATGGTGGGGGGTGGGGTGTGGGTGCTGTCGGGGTGGCTGCGATTAATTATATCTATTCTAGATTACTTTATAAAGTAGGCCGATAATAATAACTCACGATTTTCATTTTAGTTCCAATTACATATAAAATACCAAGGTATTATTTCTTTTAATTATTTTTCATTTTACTCGTGCTATTACTTTTGTTAGTTGCATGCATGAACACATTCATGATCCAAATCTCTGCCTAATGCTGCCATTTGCTGTTGCTCATATATATATATATATGGTGTGTGTGTGTGTGTGTGTGTGATGCATATGCACGCATGCAGCCAGCCGTGTGATGTAAGACATGATGCATGCTGGCCGTCCTAGCTGCATCATCAACCATGGGACCATGCACATGTCTCTCTGTAAGTTAGTGCAACTAGAATGTATTATGAGTAAAATCTTACATTTGTACCATTAATATAATTATTTAATTGAGGTTACTAACCATATTAAATTTAGAGATAATGTAAAAGATAAATAAATATATATATATATATATACATATTAAAATTAATATACTACATAAGAAAATATATTGCATTAAAATTAGTATTTTTTTTTTTGTGTTTTAGTTTGTTCCACTTTAATATGGTCAAAGATGTCTCCAAAATTTGGCTAAAAGTTGGCAAGAGACGCAGCGATCTCATGGAGACGATTTCAGTTTATGATTGTTACTGCATCTGCATGCAATGTCCCATTTGATTTGGTAAAACTCTAAATTATTAATATATTCAAAAAAATATAAACAAGATTCGTTTGACAACTTACATTAAATTAATCAGGAAGAAATCTTATCATGCAGTAATCAATTTCTATTTGTTCTCAACATGCAATGTTAGATGGTTTCGACTCCCTTAAGAGTGCTAATTTTATATTGTGTATTGACATGCAAGACAACAAGAAAATGGCGAAAATCAATTAGTTATTGAAAATATGCCCATACGACCATCAAAATAATGTTGAGTGTGAGTGCAAAGTTGTTGACTCATAATCTTAACACGCTACATATATATACATATATACATACATATATATATATCGAATCGTACATTTATATTTAAAGATATACAATTGATTTAGACCATAAATCGGAAAAATTCAATCCATGCATGCATTTGTACATGTTGAGTCAGAAATGCCAAATATTTTCTAAATTTGCGGTTTTATTAATTCATAATTTTAACTTCAACAATTGTGTATACTTTTGCAAAAACATGTTATAGGATCACATATACGCAAAAACATGCGCAAAATGAATGAGAACGTACTTCAAAATTCAACAAGAAATAACGATATCAAATCTTATTGAGTCGTATATTATTGCAAGTTAATCCAAATTTTGTTTTTTGTTTTTTTTTTCAGAGTACACAGATTTGCCAACCCATGAACCCGACACGGAATATTTGTACACCACATATACTAATCAAGTGCATGCATACATCTTTTTCCTTATTCAATAATCAAATGCCGGCTTCTAGACAACACGGATAATATATTTGATTCTTTTCAAAAACACTTTTCAGTGCTGGTTTTTTACTCTTCTTTTCTTAGACGAGACAGCAAATTGAAGTACCATCCGGTGGTAATGTGATTTGTATCAAACCATATATGGAATACATGTGCAGAGTTCAGAACTGAGATTTAGCTCTAGTCGTACGAAGCAGCTTTCTTAAAATTCAAGTCTTCAATTTGAGTTTCAGTAAGTGTCTGAGTTTATACACACATACACACACACACACACACACAAAAGGAGAATATGTATAGGAGCGAGTTGCTGCAAGATCCATGAGAAGAGTATTAATGAACATTCTTTATTTG
The DNA here is from genome assembly GCA_002013955.2 of Citrus medica. Classification (NCBI taxonomy): domain Eukaryota; kingdom Viridiplantae; phylum Streptophyta; class Magnoliopsida; order Sapindales; family Rutaceae; genus Citrus; species Citrus medica. Next base: position 382,323 of record MKYO02001116.1, on the reverse strand, counting down.
TTACCGTTATTTAAAAATATTACATTAGAAATCTTCTCGGTCAACTCTATGCGATTGCAAATTATTGGAAGGTTCCTTACACATTCTTTAACTTGATAAAAATAAATAGCCATTCCCTTTAATGTTATCTAAGGTGGCTGAAAATGAGAGAACAACTATACTACAATGCTATCCGATACAACACCATCAACTCTTAATTACATTAAAAATACGTCCAAATTTTTCATTACGCTCCTAAATTTTTTTGTTACTAATTCCCTAAGCTCTGGTTCTCCACTCCCAACTGGTAATAAATTACGTAAGTACCTGTAAACTTGAAGTGCGCCATATTGCTGTTACCATGGCAGCCTGACAATCGAATACGGTTTAATAAATGGGCCAACCATATTAGCCCAAACGATATCCCAGGCAGTTGGCCCAGGCCCAGTGCCATCTCACTATCCCATCGATGAAAAACATTTAAAAAAAAAAAAAGAATCGACAGGAATAAGCAGGGGTCCCAAATTTTTTTCTTTGCTCCAAAGCTAATCAATAGAAAGCATCTAACAAGTTTAGAGAACCACAAGTTCTATATGTTGCTTTTAGGTAATCACTGTCTTTTTCTACTTTCATGTTGCAGAGAAATGTAAATCAGAATCAGATAATCGATTTCTGTTCATTTATTTTGACAATATCCAGGTAGGTGTAGGTAAAGATATAATTATAAAGTGGTGCTGCCACAATAAAAAAAGGCATAAAATGGGACGGGTCCGCACAACACAAGCAGCACCAGAGACGGACAATAGTCTACTGGTGGAATAATATATATATATATATATATATATATATATATATATATATATATATATATATATATATATATATATNGTTTTGGACATTATCAATTATGTTAAATAGTTTTATGTTTTGGACATGCTTGATTTAAATATACAAAACAATTTATTATTTAACCATAAAATCATGAAAATTTCCATAATCACACTAGACATATATAACAATCCCTAGTCCAAATTTCATAATCTTTGAAGAAGTCTAGTTATGGTAAAATAATTTCGTAATCAATGTTCTTGACTAAAATGAGAAATTTTCAAGTTTTTAGACTTGACTTCAAAAAATCGTAATTAATTGAAATCCTATCCGATTAGCTTGGAAAAAGTTTCAAAAATTCTGAAGATGTCTAGTTTAACATGTCCAAAATCAAGAATCAAAATCAATTTGTACAAATTTCTACTTCTGTTGCAATTATCTAATTATACTTTTCCATAACAAATTAATGAAAATTAAGAACTAAAACTTATCTCCAACCTTCTCTTAACAATATCCAATTCAAACCACGCAACTTGATCTCATGTGTTGCTCACATGAAAACCAAGAAGAAGACTTTCTTCTTGTTCTTCTTCTCTCTTTTTTTTCTTTTTTTTTTCCTCTCTTTTCTCTCCATCTCTTAAGTCCACTGCCATAAACTTATACCTAAATTAACAAGCTTAATGGCCTGGTCCCAAATTATACCGTGCACACAAAAAGCCATACATTAATTAAAAAAAAAATTCCCCAAAATATATACACAAATCCTCCACTCTTGTATCTCCATTATTTCTTTAATCACCATGTGTGTATATATAAATACAATTTGCAATAAACCATTTTCAACAACGCTTATTTTTTCAAGCCCCTAGAACGGTAAGGATTGAAACAAAAGCATGCCTCAATCAAAAGTTTCCCATTTTGTTGTCACCACAAAAGAATCAGAATCTCTAAATGGATGCTTCAGTTCTGTCAAATTCCTCTGCTTTGCTTGCTTTTGCAGCGGCACCGTCACCTTCCCATATGAACGTTCTTGTTTCTGCAATGGCACTTCGCCTGATTTGCTGCTGAGCTTTGTATTGCGTAGCTTTAACAAATCAAGTGTCTCAATGTAACTCTGTACTCTCTTTTCCTGGAATAATCAATAAACTGAATGATTTATGTAACAAACAAAAAAGCCAATGAAGTAATCACACAGAATGCCAAAATACACCTGCTTTCTCTTTTGCAGCTTCAAATCTCCCTCAACAACAATCTCGTCCAATTTCACTAATTCTGTCATTAAGTTTCCAATCAAATTATCCAAATGTTCATCTGTCAGTTCCACTCCTCTAGAAGCTATTGCTTCCAAATCCGTAACCTGCTAGCAGGTTCTTAGTCAGAATTCTGTCTCATTTTCAACAAAAAGACAATAAATCAATTATCAAAATGTGTCAGGAACAAAATTCACCTGCTGAGCAAATTTGTCAACTTGCAAGCAGATTTGTGCAATGGAATTTGAGTCCTTTTGAAACTTTGCAATTTTGAGCATCTCAAGGCACCGTCTTTCTCGGTTAATAATGTCTTCTACTAAGACGATTTTCGATCCATCTCTCACTCTTGCAACATCCAAATACCCTTTCGAATCTCTCTCTTTCTTTTTGTATATCAGTTTCTGTTCTTCAGGGTGTAATCCAGTTCTCTCCGAAAGCATTTTCTTCAATTCCCCTGCAACACAAACAAGGAACAAAGAAAAATGTAACTTGTAACGCAAGCAAAGAGAGAAAGAAAGAATGAAAAAAAGAAACAAAAGGGTCTCAGGAATTTGTATTACCAAAACTTGCTTGAGGACTTATAAGAACTTCATGATACGTAGAGCCAAATTTGACTCTAACTTTAATAGTGGGAACAGAAACAGAACTCCGATTACTGGATTCTGAATTTCTCATTTGCACGAACATTCCTCCAGGCCTAATTTCCAATTCTCCAGGATTATTATTATTATTCATATCAACTCTGCTGCTAACACTAGAGCTCTTGCTTTTTGCCAATGAAAGCATCCCTTAAAGCCTTAGAATGGAGGGCCTGAAACTAGAAAAGTGACAATTAAAATTTAAAAAAAAAAAAAAAGAAGAAGTGGGTTCAGGAGAAAAGATGAGAAAGAGGAGCAAAGGAAAGTTTCTGAAGAGAAGAACTAAAGAAAGAAAGAAAGAAAGAAGAAATATATATGAAGATGGGAAGTAGTTACGTGAACAAGGAAAAAAGGAAACCTTGGGCTCTCATAAGGAGATTGAGCTAAGATCTGGCGCATGCATATTTTACAGCCTCACAATGCAAATTATTATCATACTTCATATGCTACCAATTGAGCTGATTATAACCATACTACGATTATATGGATTAAAGGCGAAGTAGAAACAAAACGGCAGGAAAGGAAAGAAAAATCAAAAGGGGCCAAAGCTTGCGCCAGCGGCAGAACTGGAAAGCAAATAGCGCATATTCCACACCGAAATATCCCAAGCCAGTTGGCATCTGTCTGTTTACCGACTTCTAGTAGTTGGTTCAAAGGGACCGACTCCTTCGTGTCCTTTTCATTTTATTATTATTATTATTATTTTAATACTATGTGATTATAATTGTTTGTTATCCTGTATTTCCTTAAAAATAAAAATAAAAATAAAAATCTTAGTCATGATAGGTAATTATTATTTTTTATCCATTAGAATCATAAATTTACTATAAGAAAATCAAAGAATATATTTGGGCACGAGCGGAATTTACTTCTAAAATTAAACTATATTAGCACATGGAAGAAACTCGACCAAAAATTATTTTCATTCTTCGTGCTAACAACCCACCAATTTCACGATGCAAGAACTAATTTAAATTTAGTAGTCATTACCAACATTGCATGCACATGTAAGAGACTGGAATGCCAAATCAAAGAAATTGGACGGAGTTTTTCAGATGTGTTGTAGGCGTTATCACAATCAATTCCAATAATTGAAAAAAATATATATATATATATTATCCAATTCACAGGGGTTCAATTTCAATGGATGAAAACGATGGTGAAAGCAAACATTATGCTCAATGTTAGCCATTAAGAGCCAGTTTGATAATACTCTAGATTTTAAAATATTTATTATTAATTATTAAAAAAATTAGTTAAATATTTAATTAAATTTATTTTTAAAAGTACTATAAATTTTAAAAATAATCGCATATATTTAATAAATCTTACTCATCATCTCTTTAAAATTAATGATTTTATCACAATTGTTTATGTTCCACCAAACTTTTTTCCTTGGGTTAGTATCTTGGAATTAAGCCTGCATTTTCTAAAGGATAATCTTGGTCTGTATACTCTGGGGAAAATATAAAATCTTCTCAGACATTACTATGTTATTTTTTCACGTTATCTAATCAATTAATCATGAAAAACAAAATATGTTAGTAGGGAGGAGACTATCTAAATATAAAAAATGACAAAAGGCTTAAGGTTAAATTAAATTAAACTTTGAGCAGATTTCCACAATTTCAGAGAACAAACTAGTGTTACAAATCTCTTGGGGTAACAAGGTGAAGAAACCACACAAGCAGAGCTGTGTCACTCCAGGAATCTCATTTGAGGCACCTAAGCGACACTGAACTGTGGTTTCTATCTCACATTATCACTCATCTTTTCGAGTTTTTGATCTGGCAGGCTTTCCAGGTTTGATTACATAACTGAGGAGGATCAATACTATCGGAATGATGGTTCCTATGTAATACACACTCCCATATGAAGCAATTGTCTCGTGCAAGCTCAATACCTGCAGTGTACAAAGAGTAGAATTACAAGCTTAAAATTTTTTCCTGAAAAGGTTATTCCTTGAGCATATGTGCATGTGCCTGCATGCACAGTCTGAAAAAGAGAGAGTGAAGACTAACCATAAAGCCAACGCACGAATAGTTCAGAACTAGAACCGTGTAAGCGAAGTTCAAAAACACCATTATCTTCTTAACTAACTCCATTTTTGGAGGCAGGGCTTGCTGCCATCTGTAAATGACTGAAGAGAAAAACAAGGGTAATGTGAAGCAAAAGAATAGAACAAATTGCCGAGCCAAAGGATTACAAGGATGGGTAGATCAGTACCTCTGGAGCCAGCAATCATCAATGCTGACTGGACAAAGAATATTATGTACCCAGGATACAGTCCCTGTAATTCAACGAAAACAAGATTGGAAGGAAGAAAGTTACATCGAAGGAGAGGTCTCATTAAAAAAAAAAGGCAAAAGAAAATAATAATCCATGCCTATATTTAAGAGATAAAACACTTATCAATAAAAGGGGAACACATTGAAATTTGACAGGACTATTCTTGATCTAGCTGAATATAAGAATCACGTAAAAAACACTTTAGGTAGACATGAGATGAAAGTTATAACATGATGGCAGAACATGAAAAATATTAAACCAAAAAAATAATCAATAAATCTATTTAGAAAATTTAGAGAACACCAAAGAGTGATAATGTGGAAAAAAACGCAAATATAGAACTGTAAAGGATCATGATCCTAAGTAGGATTGCAAGAATGTGCATTCTAGTGATGAAATATCCAGCGGACATCTACCAAGGAAATTACATTATCATGATAGAATGCTCAATGGTTAAATGAATGAGGTACCACGATGTCCAGAAAGTAGTTCAAAAATTTATAACAAAACTGATGGTTAGTCACATCAAGGATTATTAATGAAGAAATGAGGTGTCACGATGTCCAGAAAAGTATTTCAAAAATTTATAACAAAACTGATGGTTAGTCACATCAAGGATTATTAATGAAGAAATGTTCACAATAACCAATAGGCATACTGCGATACTGAAAAATTATGAAATAAAATTATAGTTCTAGATAATAGCAGATGTATTTATCTTGAAAATAAATTTATGTTGGCTATTACGTAGTAAAAAAATAAAAAAGTGGTACCCAGGAAAACCCTGAATTCATTTGTAACCAAAGCATGCTTATCAATTGTTTATTCATCATACACATAGTAAAAGCAATCTCAAACTAAAAGTTGGAAATCACAAAGGTTAACGAATACTTACATGCCAAACAGCACTAACAGTCTGTGTAGCAAGCAGCTGGAAGAAGCCAGGTTTCTTTCCATTCTGAATTAGCCTATCATAAACATCTACAGTGATACAAAATATTAGACATATTACATGATTGAATAGGACGTACCAGTAATTAACAATCTCCACTCAGAGAAATCAACAAAGTCAGAATAAATCCAATTAAGGCAAGGCTTAAGATATATATATATATCAAGTCTTATCTTTTCTCAGGAAATTTTTGGAGCAGTTTTCAGGCATGCTTACAGAGATGATAGATAATTATGAAGACATACAATCTAAAGCCTGAGTTAAATTTTCTCACCATGGAGATGACAATAGCAGTAGCTTTACCAAACGTAAAAAATGTAAAATCATATACGATTGGCACAATTCAAAGGAGGTAGACACACTCACAATGACGAAGCCAGGTGCTGACTTGTATGTTCCACACAAGTGGAATCTGAACAGCACTCTTAGCAAACTCAACACCTAAAATGTCAACATTTTTTGCTCGATCCCATTTTGGCTTTGGTGGAGAAGATTCTGTCCATCCACTAAATCCCAGGCCAGAAATAATGATTGAGGCCTCTGAAATTGACCAGATGAAATAATATTTCCAACGTGCTGTAAAGCCAGCCATGTACTGATAACTCAACCGCTTCCAGAATCCCCATTCTTGGTATATGGGTTCGGTAAATCTGGTCAAGGGATACTGGGGCACCAGGTAAAGGTACAGGGCCATGCAAACACCAGCTTGGAGAATAGCGCGAAGCGTTGCTGCATAAGGTGATGGCCAAGGCCCACTCCAAATCTGAAGAGAAAGCATCAATAATAATCACAGAGACTGAATATTCCAATAAGTCAAAGAATAAAGAAGCATAAACTTAGAAAATAATAAACACACCCCTTTCCTTTCAGTCCACTCTAGATAATCCTTGATTTCATAAACTGGACCAGCAAAGTGACTGCCACAGCAGAGACAGTAACCAATATACTCAATCAATGAGGGCAAATGAGTCAGCCGATTTTTCTTCTGAGCTTCACGTAAGTTCTCTTCTGTCACTAATCCATCATTATAATTTATTGCACACGAGATGACTTTCAGCGTTAACACCATTAATGCTCCTGAATATTAGAGAAACCAGGTTTACAGACAATTTTTGGTAGTAATATGAAGTAGAAGAATTGTTGCACGCATAATAACAGAAAAAATAGTTGAATAACATTTATATATGCATATGCAAACACAAATAGAAATAGAAATTCAAAACAAGTCCAAAATTCCACTAGCCTAGTAGAAGAGAAACCTAGATGTTATAAACCAATAATCAGAAAACCTCTCATTTCTTTCACAGGTAGTACCACTCATCACAACTTAGGCAAGAGCAGAAAAGGGGTAGAACAGCTTCCCTAAAGAACTAAGTACCGAAATAATAGATGTTTTCTATCAGCAAATTTTTCAAATCAGAAGTTACATCATAAAATAATGAATCATTTGTCACTAATATAGTAGCCTTCAAAGAAGGAAACACGAGGCACAGAGAAAGGCTGCAAGTATGCTTACCAGTGGCATCAATACCTCCTTCCTTCCATGCATCTCCACTCATGTAGTATACGTGGCTACAAATTAAATGAATAGTCAAGAATTCCGAGAACAAAAAAGCATATGCAGATAAAATAAATATTCATTAAGTAATTTTTTTAAAAAAAATCAATTACAGCAAAACATGTTATGGAAAATCAACTCATCACTTCAAAGTAAGCCGGATGACTGTACGGACCCTCTTTCAAAAGTACATCCCCCTAAATTGATTTAAACAGCCTTATGGCCGCGCATAGCAAAGAAATTCAAACATTGGCTCACATATAAAATAGAGTCGCCAATCATCAGCAGCCTTGACTACTGCAACTATTAGAGCTTGTTTTATTTGTCATTGAATATCGCACTGAGAAAAAAACTAATTAAGTACACACTTTGATTGCATGCAATAATCTATCTTTAATGCAGAATCCACAAAATTCAAAAGCAATTACCAGCCAATGAGATACCCGAAGCCTAAGAAAAATGTTATGATTCCACATTTAGCGCGGTAAATCGCCATGGAGAGGTAACCCAACAACATTGGTACCAAAAAGTGCAGATTTGACGAGAATCCAAATGATAAATACGATAATAAAGCGCCCGAAGCGGCGGCGTACACGTGTTTTCCGGTTCGACTCGGTACGAATCGCCAGAGGAAACTCACTGGAATCGTCGCCACGTAGCACAAGAGGAATCTCAGCACCGCGACGGAAACCCCGATCGATCCAGCCATTGACTCCATCTCCAGTAAGGCCATGATTGAGCTTTAGAGTTGACTCAGTGCGTTGGGTTTCAAACTCACTGAGTTTATTTTCTCGGTTCGGAGGAGATTGAAGAAGTACAAGGACTTGTTCGAATATGGTTGCTTGGTGGGGCTGGCGATGACCATGAGAGGACGTTTAAATTACGGATTTGTCCTTTTAGATTTATTATTGTTGAGACGTTTTATTGTTTAAAAAATAAAAGTTAGCCAGCGCCCGTCACAAACAATCGCAAGTTAGCTCACCGTGCGGACTCGAGTTGTTGAGAATTGATTGTGAAGTCAAAACGTACAATGAGTAAGCAGCATGGGGTGCCGACAGACGACCAGACGCGTACGTTAACTGCGCGTGTGGGTTTCTCTTTAACTTCCTCGATGCCATCGACGGAGAAATTGATTGCAATGCCCATATGCATGGAGGGTGGTTGATAAACGTAACGAGACTGCAGCCCACTTGAGGGGCTCAGGCCGTCCGGTGTTTATAAAAAAACCCAATTAAAGTTGACTGAGTCACCACAAGGCTAATTCAAAAAATGGCCACCGATTCTTTCAAGGTAATGGCTATCTTTGTAGGTTATAATCATACGTTTTAATTTTAATTATGTGGTTATAAAAATATACTCTATCCTAAAATAATTTTAACATAATCAAATCTTTTTTTTAAAAAGATATTGTACTGTTCATTTTTTTATATTAGTGTATGATTAGAGTTTTATTATTTATACTTTTTTAATTTATTAACTATCAATTCAGAAAAGTATCATAATCACTATTTGAAGAGTCCCACTGTAAAAATATTTTTCCTTCTTAAATTTTTATCCCAACAACTTTTTCAAATTGTGAGACAATATAATTAATTTATTTAAATATTATAAAAAATACTAATTTTTTAATAAATAATATATCATTTCAGATGAGTATCATTATTTTTCTACCTACAACATAATACAACTCTATATGGTTGAGCAAAATTAGATGGTTAGATTTCATTAATTAATATCATTTTTAACATTGATGGGGCCACTATGGGACAAGTAGGGGCAGCTGCCATAGTTTATCCAAAAAATTCAAAGGACATGTTTGTAAGCTGAAATCATAACTATACACTCTCAGAATAATTAAATGCATCGAAGTTAAGTTCAAAATTATTTTAAAATCACACACAAATATCATCCATCTATAATTTATTAGTCCAATTGCATAATTTATATGCTCAAAGCGCAATTAAAACCGTTAAAAGCGAAGGCCTAAAGTCTAATTTGATTTAGCCCAAATACCCAACTTAATATTAAAAATCCATCATAACAAAACTTATTATTTACAAAATAAAATAAAAATATTGGCTTTTCAATCTTCACGATTTAGCGGCTTCCGTTAAACCTTTGGTTTCTTAATATAAGTGTAAGAACAAATACTAAAAGAATTAAAATAAAAAATAAAATAAGGCTGTAAGTTTTTTTTTTCTTATATTTTATTCGGTCATTTTGCCCTCACTAATAATGATTTTCTTGCTACAATACTAAGTTCACCCTAATATGAGGATCACGAATCAAAAACAGATTGCTCAATACCAAAATAGAAATACATAGTTGCATACTCGTATAAAAAGAGGAGAAAATACACAAAATTCAATTTTAATTGCTCCAAACTCTCCATTTTATATTTTTTTTTTTGAACCGTTCAATTCGGGATTTGTTGAAATTTGAAATTTTCAATTTTAAAACATCGATGGACGATGATCTATGGAAAATTGTTAACTTTATTATTTTAGTCAAATTAAATAAACAAAAATTAAAGTCGTAAAACCCATTGTCAATTTGTCAATAGCAGCAATACAATTTGAAAAAAAAAATTATCGTCTCGAAATTTCCATGTAACCAAAGTCTATAGATTTATCTTTTCAAATTGGAATTCTTTCTTATCATATCCTATTTTAGGTTATGAAATTTACGTTGCAAGTATATCGTTATTTTCAAAGGAACGTGGTCAAGCCCGTTTATGTGGAATTGGAATTAATATCGTTGAATATACAGAGTCTTATCACTTGTTTTTATTTTATACATATTTGGAAATCACAAATTTGAAGCATTGTCATTGAATGAACTTTGATGCCAAGATAGGTACACAGGGAAAATTATTTTATGACCAAATCTGATTTGGGGACATAATATTCCTTCTACAGCTAGCCCCATTCTTAATCACTAACACACAAATAACAAAGGGTAGGGGCGATCCCTTAACGTGAAAGTTTGACTGAAAAAAAAAAATGACTTAATTTTTTTTTCCAATGGGTCTATTTAATTCAATACTAATTTAAAATTAAAATGTAGTTTCTAATACAAAAGTATATTTATATGAACTAAAGTTTATCATCCTGTTACTCTTATTATAATCATAATTTTAATTTTAATTGTAATTAGTAGTGGTAGTTGTAATTGAATTTGTTATTGTAATTGTATTAGATGGTAAATAAGTAATCTTACAAATCATAAAATTCATTATCTAATATATGAATGACCCATAGTAATTAGGACTCAAATGTTGGAAAAAAAATTGATACGTTTAATAAACAGATGAATTTGATTCGATTCGTTAATTAAACAAATAGAATACAAATTTAAACTTATTAATTTGTTCATTTTGTTTAAGTTTGTTTAATAAATGGTCATAAACAAATCGAATGCCATCCATTCGTTTACTATTTATTTAATTAAATTACTTTTTGTTTTTAAATTTATTTGAAATTTTTTTTAAAATTCAAAGGTTAATATTATAATTTTAGTGATAATAAGATAAACCATATAATTTAAACAAGAGTTAGGGCAGCTGGCCCTAGTTTTCTCAATTCATTATTTCGCTCTTTCTTCCCCACACCTCTCAACTGCAGCAGCCTCTCTTGACTCTTGAATGCACACTCAGCAATTTGCTTTTCTTTTTCTCCACAATTTCTCAGCCGGCACCTCACCAATAACCTCTAATTCTTTTTTTTATCACTTTTGAGCTTTGTAGCTTCGGCTTTGGGTAAGACTACGAGGCTGTTTATTTTTATTTTTTACTTAATAACTTAATTTTAATTAATTAAAATTATTTTTTACTTATCAAGTCTGTTTATTTTTTCAACTTAATAAAAATTTTCAGCCATTAAGTTATTAAGTTATTAAACTAATTTTTTTAACTTTTTACTTAATCTAAAAAGTTTGAATGATATCATTAAAAGATATTATCTAAAATATCCCAATTTAATTAATTAATTTTTATCTTTACCCAAATAAAATTTAATAATTAGCAGTATTACCCTCTCTATATAACTTGTGATAATATATAGTGATAGACTATTATTATTGTTATCTATTTATTTTCTTCAAAAAATTATTTTCTTTATCTTCATAATTTTTTATGAATAATTTTCATATAAAAACATCATAAACTATAATAAAATTGATTAAAATAAATAATATAGAATATTAAAGAGTTGTATCAAATTAAATATGATTTATGTTATGATAATTTATTATCTTATTTATATTTCTTGAGATGTTTATTTGATAAGTGCATATGTTTCATATATTTTGCTATTAATTTCTCCATCTTTTTTCTTGTTTTGGTCTTAAATATTATAGTTATTTTAGTTAATTTTTTATTTAGTAAATTATATTTTATTATGTTAATTTTATCTTAATTTTATATTTTGTTATTTTAGGTGCATTTTGGGAATAAAGAGGAATTAAATTAGAATATTCAAGTAAGGAGAGCTTAAAGAAGAAACTAATTAGAAATTTAAGGAAAGTAATGAGAGTTAGGCTCCGTTTGGTACAGCTTATTAAATAGAGCTTATAACAGTAGAGCTTATAGCACTAGAGCTTATACCAATAGAGCTTTTGGATAAAAAGTCATTGAGTGTTTGGTTGTCAATAAAAAAAGTACTTTTGAACCATTAAACTGTGTAATTTTTTTATATTATATATTTTTAGAAAAGTTCTATAACCTCTACTCCCAAAAGCTCAAATTTTGAGCTTTTGCTAGTAGAGGTAAATCGGCTTATTTAAGCTAAAAAAACTCTACTAAAAAAATAACCAAACACCATAAAAAATTTTAAAAAGTGCTTATACAATTAAATAAGCACTTATACCTCTTAAATAAGTCATACCAAACAGGCACTTAGAATGGAAGAAAATCAAAGAAGCCAAGGCAATGGAAGAAAATCAAAGAAGCCAAGGCCTAATTAAAGTTCCTGTGAAGATGAGAAGAATTAGCATTGGAAATAATTTAATTAATAAGACAAACACATTCTTGTGATGGGCTTTGGCTTATTAATTAAATAAGTCACGTACATGGCATTGAATTATGGAAAGCAAAGTGAAACAAAAAGGGAAAATGGCCTTGCACGTGAATTCAAAGAAAAGTGGCGGTTTGACTTTTGTTTTTAATCCTTTCCACGTAAGGATTTAGGGCACATAATAAAAACAAGACTTGCAGTAGAATTAAGAAGAGAATTAACAAGAGAAGGGCAGATCCAATTCGGCAGCAAGAGGAAAATCAACAGTCGCAAGAAGAAAAAAAAAATCAGCAGTCGGAATTCAATTGAAGAAAAAGGCAGCCGCTTGAATTAATCTCAATGATTGGTTTTGTCAATTCTTTTATTCCCAATTCAATTATGTTAGGTTATATTTTTATTTGGTTAAGGGTGAATTCAAAACCCTAAACATGCTATGCAATTAAATTTAAATTCTATCATTCAATTTATTTAATTGAGATTGTTTATGTTCTTCTATAATTAATGTTCATGGTTTATTCTTGTTTTATTTGAGAGGTCAATTAGATAGGACTTGAATAAATTTTATTGCTATATTAAAATTCTTGTTCCTTAATTGTCTTGATATTTTAATCATTAGTAGCAAGTTGGAATCAATGATTTTGATTGGAGAACATAACTTAAGTTAAATAATCCGAGCTTCCGTGTTTATTGCCTAGATCAACCTAATATCTTTCTTTGTTTAATACTTCCATTATCTTAAATTTAAAGAGCTTGTTTTAGATTATTTAATGGTTAGAGATTAGGTGAAGAGCTTGTTTTACCTAACAACACACAAAGGAAAGATTGAGACTAACAGAGCTTATTATTGTCTACGGTTGATAGTTTCAATATAAATTGATAATAGAATTGATACATTATGTGCATGTTTGGTGGTGGCGAATGATCCTTTAACCAAAGTTTTCATCATTATTATTTATTTCTCCTTTAATTAGAGTTTTTATTAATTCTTGTTCGTAATTTTAATTTCTTTACTTTTTACTATTTAGTTAAAAATTCACAAACCCCTTTTTTTATTTTTAATTGGCAATTTCTTTAGTTAGATTAATTTATATTATTATTACTACTATTATTTTATTTTAAATCTTGTTTTAGAGTTGATAATAAATATAACTACATAGTCTTTGTGGAATCGATCCTTACTCGCTCTATACTAATTATTTATATTGGTGGTAAAGTTTTAAATTTGGTGCACCTTAACGACACTACCAAATTTTTGGCCCCGTTGTCGGGGACTAGCGTTTAGTTTGTTTATTATCACTCATTTTATTTTATTTCTTTTCTCATTTTATTTATTTTATTTTATTTTAATTAGTTATTTTTTGTTCTATATTTAGATTTTCATGAGCATAGAGGACATTCGATTGAAACTCGAACAACTTAGAGCAACCTCATCATATTCAGAACTTGATTTTTCCATCCACATCTCACTCTCGAAGACAGAGCCAAGCAGCCTAGAACCCGAACCAATGGATCAGAATAACAACCGAACACTTAAAGAGTTGGCAACTCCTAACTTGGACCAGCAACCTTATGCATTGAGAATCCAAACCCTCAGGTAAACTTTGAACTCAAATCTAGGATGATTAATCTTCTTCCTACTTTTCATGGTCTTGCAGGAGAAGATCCAAATAAGCACTTGAAGGAGTTCCATGTGGTCTGTTCCACAATGAAACCAGCCGGAGTTTCTGAAGAGCAAGTTAAGCTAATGGCCTTCCCATTCTCTTTGGCGGATTCAGCCAAGAAATGGTTGTATTATCTTCCCTCCGGTACTGTCACTACATGGAATGAGATGCGTCAGCTATTTTTGGAGAAATATTTCCCAGCATCAAAAGTTGGCAGCATTCGGAAAGAAATTTATGGAATCCGACAGTATAATGGAGAGCCGCTCTACGACTATTGGGAACAATTCAAAAAGCTATGTGCTAGTTGCCATCACCATCAGATAAGTGATCAACTTCGTATTCAATACTTTTGTGAGGGTCTACTGCCTATGGATAGGAGTATGGTTGATGCCGCTAGTGGAGGAGCACTCGTGGATAAAACACCAGAAGCAGCTGAAATCTCATTGCTAACATGGTTGCTAATTTCCAACAGTTCAACACTAGAAACGATCTACTGCCGCCACCTAAGCGAGTCAATGAGGTAAGTACTACTTCTCTAGAAAAAACAAGTTTCAAATCTTACTTATTTGGTGCAACAATTAGCTCTAAGGCAACAAATGAGACTGCGTGGTGTATGTTCTATGGTTGGGCATGCGACTGACATGTGCCCTGCCATCCAAGAGGGTTCACATGAGCAGACCAACACAGTTGAGGGGTTCCTAGGCCAACCAAGACAAAGATATGATCCTTATTCTAATTTTTACAATGAAAGGTGGAAGGATCACCCTAATTTTAGGTATGGGAACCAACAACATGGCATTTCTAATGTGGCACCGTCTCGACCACCGGGCTACCCCCAACACCGGGTGCAATAGCCTTACAAAGTTCGGCCACCCCCACCTCCACCTCCTCAAAATCAAGGTACGTCTTTGGAAGATCTTGTAAAAGCTCTCGCTACTAACTCTATGCAATTCCAACAGACTACCCAGGCACAGCTCCAACATTTAGAGAATCAAATTGGCCAATTGGCCACATCTATGAGTAGGATAGAGGCTATAACCTCAAGAAAGTTACCTTCTCAACCAGAAATTAATCCAAAGGAGAATGCTAGTGCTATGTCCCTTAGGAGCGGAAAGCAATTAGAACCATTATTAGCTAAGCCATCAAAAGTGTTCACAACATCATCGCCCTCTGTGACCAATTCCTCCCCTGAGGCTCTTCCTTTAACAAGGAAAGACGATTCCCACTCGGCATTGTCAGTCGATCCATCTGGCCAAGTAAATACCCCCTCACCCCGAATTAAGACTCTCTCTATTCCTCCACCATTTCCTAGCATATTTAAATAATCCAAGAAAGAAGAGCAAGTAAAAGAGATCCTTGAGACCTTTCGTAAAGTAGAGGTAAATATTCCTCTACTTGATGCTATTAAATAAGTGTCGCGTTATGCAAAGTTTTTGAAGGAATTATGCAGCAACAAGCGAAAGTTGAGCGGTAGCGAAAAAGTAAGTGTTGGAGAGAATATTTCTGATGTACTTTAAAGAAAATTTCCACCTAAGTGTAAGAATCCAGGTACTTTCACTATCCCCTGCACTATTGGTAATACCATATTCGAAAGATGTATGCTAGATTTAGGGGCCTCAATTAATGTTATGCCATATTCGATTTATAACTCCTTGAATTTAGGTCCACTGGAAGAAATTGGTATAATTATTCAATTGGCTGACAGATCTAATGCTTACCCGAAGGGGGTTATGGAAGATGTTCTTGTGCAGGTAAATGAATTGGTCTTTCCAGCTGATTTTTATATCCTTGAAATGGAAGATGAGTTGTCGCCCAATCGCACTCCTATTCTGTTGGGGCGGCCATTTCTTAAGACAGCCCGAACCAAGATTGATGTTCACGATGGAACCCTTACAATGGAATTTGATGGTGAAGTGATCCACTTCAATATCTTTGAGGCAATGAGGTATCCTAATGATGTACATTCTGTCTTTTTCCATAGATGATATTAATACTTTGGTGCAGGATTTCTTTGAATTATTCGGTAATGACAGTTTTGAAATTACCATAAGCAAAAATCTTATAAAAGATGATTCTAAGGAACATGCAAATTTGATAAAGTTGAATGATGAGGTAGATGAAGCTATGGCGATCTTAGATGGAGCAGTCACATTACGCACCAATGGGTATAATGTTTCTTACCTTGAATTGCCTTTATTAAACAAAAAACTTTTAACTTCAATTGTGCAGGCACCTACTATAGAACTTAAACCACTCCCATAACACATGCAATATATTTACTTGGGTGAGAATGAAACACTTTCAGTCATAATTGTTAAAACCCTCACCTCAGTTCAACAAGAAAAGTTAATTATGGTGCTTCAAGATCACAAGACGGCGATTGGCTGGACCATTGCCGACATTAAGGGAATTAGTCCTTCCATGTTCATGCATCGTATTTTGCTAGAGGAAGGGTCTAAACCAATGAGAGATGCACAACGCCGCCTTAATCCACCAATGATGGAAGTCGTAAAAAAGGAGATACTGAAACTCCTTAACATGAGGATTATTTATCCCATTTCTAATAGTAAATGGGTGAGTCTTGTGCAGGTAGTTCCAAAAAAATCAGGCATCACAGTGGTCAAGAATGAAGAAAATGAGCTTGTGCCAACTAGAGTTCAAACTAGGTGGAGAGTTTACATTGACTATTGTAAACTGAATGCAGCCACTCGCAAGGATAATTTTCCTTTGCCATTCATTGATCAAATGCTTGAAAGGTTAAGTGGTCACTCTCATTATTATTTTCTTGATGGTTACTCAGGTTATAATCAGATCGTTATTGCTCCGGAAGACCAAGAGAAAACGACATTCATATGCCCATTCGGAACATTTGCTTACCGACGCATGCCGTTTGGTCTCTGTAACGCTCCTGCCACTTTCCAAAGATGTATGATGAGTATTGTTTCTGATTATGTGGAGAACATCATTGAGGTATTTATGGATGATTTTACAGTTTATGGTGATTCTTTTGATAAA
>MKYO02001116.1:288140-364725 GCA_002013955.2 Citrus medica | reverse complement strand
GATGCTAGTGACTATGTTGTTGGAGCCGTGTTGGGCCAGCGTGTGGGCAAGCTTCCTCATGTCATCTATTATGCCTCTCGTACATTGAATGATGCACAACTTAACTACTCCACTACCGAGAAAGAACTTTTAGCAGTTATCTTTGCGTTAGAGAAATTTCGTTCTTATTTAATTGGATCTAAGGTAATCGTTTACTCTGACCATGCAACTATTAGGTACTTGCTCACCAAAAAGGATGTCAAGCCGCGCCTTATTCGATGGATACTTCTATTGCAAGAATTTGACTTAGAGATTCTAGATAAGAGAGGTTCTGAGAATTTAGTGGCAGATCATTTGAGTCGACTTACTTATAACGAAGATGCACTTCCATTACATGAAAATTTTCCAGATGAGCAGTTATTACATGTAGGTATAGTTACTCCTTGGTATGCAGATATTGTCAATTACTTGGTTACCAGGACAGTACCGAATGAGATAACCCGTGCACAAAAGGCTAAAATCAAGAGTAATGCCAAGTATTATATGTGGGATGAGCCATACTTGTGGAAGCATTGTTCTGATCAAGTTATTAGGAGGTGCGTACCCGAAACTGAATTTACTTTTATTCTCACATTTTGTCATACTTTGGCTTGTGGAGGATATTGTGCAAATTTTAATGTACTCGCAAGCGCACGAATCTATTATAGTATAGATCAATGGTGACGAGTGTTGATCCCACAAGGAGGTGGATTTTAATTGTGTATAGAATTAATTTTGCAAACGGTTGATTGGATCTGTGGTGGAAATGATTTGGAATATGCTAAAACTTAAATTAAAATGACGAGAATAAATTGAAGAGAATTCTATTGAAATGACGTGCATGTTTGGTGGTGGAGAATGATCCTTTAACCAAAGTTTTCATCATTATTATTTATTTCTCCTTTAATTAGAGTTTTTATTAATTCTTGTTCGTAATTTTAATTTCTTTACTTCTTACTATTTAGTTAAAAATTTATAAACCCTTTTTTTTATTTATAATTGGTAATTTCCTTAGTTAGATTAATTTATATTATTATTACTACTATTATTTTATTTTAAATCTTGCTTTAGAGTTGATAATAAATATAACTACATAGTCTTTGTGGGATCGATCCTTACTCGCACTGTACTAATTATTTATATTAGTGGTAAGGTTTTAAATTTGGTGCACCTTAACGACACTACCAATTTTAATTTATTTAACATTTATAATTTGTAAGGACATAAATGTAAAAATATTAGTTTTCATTTTTTTAAGTTAAAAAATTAACTTCATATTTATTTTTAGCGATTCAGACAGAAAAATAAATATATAATTCAGATTCAAACATTCAACTCTATTTAGAATTCAGACTAATTTAGCTCTATTCATATTTCAGATAAAAAAAAAATAAACGCCACCTAAGTGAATAATTGATTTGTTTATTTCTATGCAAGTGGAAATTATAGAACAATATTATTGCTTAGAATTTTATCTTTATCTTTTAAAATAAACTTATTTCAATTTGAAACTTACTAAACTCTGGCTAGATTTAAATTTTTACATTATTGTATATTTTTTGCCTTTAAATTTCTCCATCAGCTGAGATTTATTTCAACACATTTTGAAATTTGAATTCATATGATTCTTTTTCTTTTATTTTTTTTTCCTCAAATGCAGTCATCAAGATGCAGCCTTTACTAGTGATTCGTTTTTTCACCTTAGAATTTATTCAATCGTATGATTGGTTGTATCTAAATTTCCATCTCATAATTGATAAAATGAATTATAGCTAAAATGAAATGTTTGAAAATTTTGATGATTTATTTAATAACATTAACTATTGTTTCTATTGCTCATCTTATCCTAATGACAATGTGGGAGTGCGATAGGTCAAGTTTTATCTTGTTTATTTTCCTTAGCTTTATAGATTTAATTATTAGCAGTACTAAAAATTTGCTATATATTTGATATATTGAAATATTATAGTGGCTATTATCAGTATTGTAACATGTTAATATCATTTTATTTACTTTTGGTGTATGATTCTTGTTTTCAAGGTGATAAAGACAAAATGAAGAGAAATAAAGAAATCACCTTGGTTTATAATTTGAATTTGAATTACTGTTATTTGTATTGTTAAGAATTTGTAATTTGGTGTTTGGATGATTGTATATTTAATTTTAAAATATGGTTTGAATTATTTGTATTTTGTAGGATATTAAATTTGTGGCTTGTTATATTTTATTTTGCTTAATTTGTTTATTAATTATATTTTTCTAAACAAATTGTAAATGAATCTAAATTCGATTTGATTTGTTATGGATTTGTAGTATGATAAATGAATAGTAAACGAATCTTGATTTGATTCTATTCTTTTATTCATTCAATTAAACAAATTAAACGAATCGAATTGAATATTCGCCTTATAAACGGATCAAATCCAAATCCTGAGATTTCGATTTGTTTATTAAACAAATCGAATCTGAATCAATAGAATTTTGACTCAATTCGTTTATTTATTTTGCCACCCCTCCCTCTACCCCCCTCCCCCGAAAAAGGCATATCAACTCCCTAACCATTTTTGCTACCTTCTCCATTTTTTGTTTCTCTCTCTCTCTCTTGATTTGCTATCTCTCAGGTATTAACCAGTTCCGTATTATATTGTATTGTATTGTATGGTAATGTATTAAATCATACAGTAACTTACGTTTGATGTAGATATGGTTTGTATTACATGTTTTAATAGTTAGTATTATTATTTTTATTATAAAACTAATTTTAATAATGATTTAAGATAAGAATGTTAATCGTTGGCCACTGCAGACAGCCACCATCTACTGCCACCGACAACCGCCCACCAGAGATAGTTGAAATCAATATTTGTACCATCCTCATTGCCCGACCTACAATGCCGTACAGAGATAAATAAACAAAAGAAACTTTGTTAGTCTCTTATTGTTTCTCTAAGCTTTGTCATAGTTATGTTAATCAATTGGTTTTTTTTTTTTTTAGGCGGTCTTGGGCCTTTCTCAATCCCAAAATTTAGTTTGAGGTTGAGATTTTTCTTACGCTTATAAAACCATCACTAGCCCTTTTTACGATACGGGATAACCCCAACAATTTAGGCAACCAAGGGTATGTAAGTTCAATTCATTCACAAAATGAAATTTCTTTTTCTTTTTCACTCTTATTTTTCAGCAATCAAACTAAAACACAAGGCTTTCCAAAATCAAACTAAAATAAAAATGCATCATTTGATTATGTTTCATTCCAGTTATTAACTGAAAATTAACTACAATTTGGTTAGCAGTTAAAAGTAGATTTCACCCTCATTTATTAATTTTATTTTTACCACGTTAAAAACCTAATCATCTGCCAAAGTCCACGTACGTTAAAGTCGATTTTTTTTTTTCATATTATTTATAACCTTTGTTTGTTCTCTTGTAAAAACACATAATTTCCCCATTTTCATAAGACATTTCATTGATAAATTATGTAAAGAATTTGATTTGTTGACTCTTCCCTCATAATATTTTATTTCACCTGAATAGTGCCCGTGAGAAGAGCGTAACCGAAAAGCATTGTATTTGATTCATTGATACCTTCTTTAAAAAAAAAAAAATTCGATCCTAATTGTCCTAGAAGGAATAAGCAAACAATATTCTAATAGACTCATAATCCCAAAGAGAAAAGGAAAATAACAATTATAATGATAAGAATTCTACTGGTAGACGAACTTCACCCACGTCCCCCACCAACGTCCCTTCAAAATTTTTATCAAATTCTTGTTTTCAATTATTCTGGTTTTAATACTTAAAAATACCAATATTCTATTAAGTTCCATTTATGTCTTTGATCTCATGAAAAAAAAAAAAAACAAATCTTGAAGCGATTTATTTACCATAACCTCGATGGCAACACACAGCAGCTACTGGCGTTGTCTCTTTAATGTTAAGATTGGTGGTTTATCTTTATGCAGGTATCCTGGTTTTTCTCTTTACGTTGATCAAATAATCGTAAGCAGCCTATGTGTCTTTTTTAGATGGTTTTATCTCTTCACGTTGTCTTCCCATTCATCTTCACTAGTGGCTCTTGCTGCAGCGCAAAATAGGTTTCTATCAATGATATCAGGATGATTACTTTTTAAGTTAGCAAACATATGCTTGGCACAATGTCTCACCATGCCAAAATGCTTCCAAGCCTAGTAATATTCCTTTTTGCCTATCTGTGATAAATGTCACTTGACTCTGATTCCATACATTCAGCCACTCACTTAATATTGCCAAAAACCATTTCCATCTATCAGCACATTCTGATACACAAATACAAACTACAATTGAAAAAATTCAGTTGTTTGCATCTATTGCCACTACTAACAATAGCGTACCTCCAAAAGGTCTTTTTAAATGATAACCATCTAATCCTATAAATCATCTACATCCATTAATGAATCCATTCTTCAAAATTGTAAAGTTAAACATAAGCATCTAAAACTTCAAAGTTGACCTTCTATCTTTATCACAGCCAAACATGAATTTCATCTTTACTAACATATCAGGATAATCTGCATAATTCCTATTTAATTTATCCATTGCTCTTTTCTTGGCCCTATACATTTTCTTCATGTTTGTCTTAATCCTAGGTTGCTAACTAACTCATCTTTCATTGCCTTTATAGGCATTTTGGGATTATTCTTCAAGGTTCTCTCAAATTAAGAGGCAATCCACTTACATGATGCCTCTGGATTATGAATTTGGTCTCATATTCTACTTGTGCTGCATAAATAAATTAAGGACAACCCTCGTTCGAACACTTTGCCTTGAACTTTTTGTTGTCATTCTTGATCCTGTTAAGATCGAACCCACTCTTAAGACTGTAGTTTTAGAGTACTCTTATGAAATGTTGGACATTTTTAAACTCCTACCCAACAACCACTCCAGTTACTTCATTAGGATTAACAGTGTAATAGTTACTTATATTATGTTTATTTATCTAATTGATTGTTTGCTTTATCTTCCGAATCTGAAAGGAGACCATGTTCTCTATCATTTGACTTACAGTTGGAAAGAATTTCATCTCATTCTTCGCTATCTTCACAATCAACTTATTCACCACCTTCAATGTGTCTAACAACCCTTCTATCGTGATCCCAATTTAATTCACTTTCATCATCACACATGTGTTATCTCTTTATTTTCATCATTTGACCACTATGCTTCATCATCTTCTTGTTCAATAAAATAAAGTGGGTTAGTATTCAGGTTTTGGGATGACTAATCAACCTGAGACTTTGGATTTATGTCATCAAAGTCGATCTTAACTTGAAATGACTGTTGTGGTTGGCCATTATTTGTTGCCATCTGCACACCAGTACATGCTTTTCATTTGTAAAGTTAAGCATGAAATTCACAGGCTTCATGACCATGAACAAAAAGGAGAATATGCATAATATAACACCTAGTTGAGTATTCTAACGAAAAGGAAAAAAAAAAAAAAACACATAGGTGAAAGAATATAGATTTAATTACACGTGTTCAATTACAGATACATGTATAACCACAAAATGTAAATAAATAATTCAAAGTGAAATTTGTGATGAAACAAAGTTCCATATTGTAGTATTAGATGTATTATTTTATGAATAATAAAGCTAAAAAGTCATTAGATGTATACTTTCTACAATCATGCAAAGAAATAAGTTATAGTGGCAACGACAATCATTTAAAATTATAATATGATTAAATTATTCCTTTATGTTTGTTAGGCTTATGGTAAAGCCTCATCTCTAACTAAATCACTACTAAAAGAATAAACACGTACGGTGAAGCAAATAGAAATATAAATAACGAAAAATTAAAAAAAAATCCCTAAAACCTAAACTCTTCTTCTTCAATCTGCACAATTGCCGGCTGACGACGGCGAACGCAATCTCCTTCGCTTCTTCATCAATCTTCACAATCGCGCAATCCCTAACGCCTAACGACACACTCGCTCAAACACAGTCACACACAGCCCTAAACCTGCCAAAGCTATCGAAGGCCCACGCCGCCGCAGCTGTCAAATCCGTTCAGGTGCGCCGGCGCTGCGTCTAGCTGTCCTTGAGCCGATTTTCTTCCTCGCTCCAGGCTTCAGCTGCTGTCGTCTCCGCCATTTTGAGCCAATTCACTTCCGAGTTCCAGCTGCTGTCGTCTCTACTTACGCTGCCTCCGTGTTCGCTCACCATCATCAGCCGCACTAGGTAATTTCAAATTTACATACGTTTTATAGCAATTTCAAATGCTGCATGAATGGGACAGTTTTATTATAATTTCAAATTTGTATAATGGCTGTTTATAACTCAATCGGGCATGGCCAAAAGGACTTGTTGAGTATGCTTGGTTCGTAATTGATATTTGTTTTTCAATTTTTTGCATTATTGATCTGGCCATTAGAATAGGCAATTTGGAATCGGATCTAGGGAATACAAACACGAACGCGTAATAATGCCCCCTTTTGTTTTAAAAACTGCAATGTGTTGAGAGTCAAAGCTACATCCATAATACCAATCATTGTACTGTGCAGAAAATATTCATACTGCCAATACTAAGGTCGAACCTGAATTGCAACCTGAATCCAAGTTTATAACCAAAATTTAAATCCGAGCTGATCCAAAATTTAAAATCTGAACCAAACTGAATTTAATTTGATTGAGTTCGGTTTGGGCTTGAGCTTCGAACCCAATTGAGTTGAGTTCTCCAACCCGAATGTGTTGCAACCCAAATTGAAACCCGAGCAACCGGAACCGAAGCTGAATTTTCCCACCCCTAGCTTTAAAGGACACAAATATAAATATAATTTTTAAAAATAATTTTAAACCATTAGATTTAACAAAAATGGATGGTGAGGATTAGATGACATGACTATATTAATTTCATTAATATTTTTTCTCTCTCCTCCTTCCATAAGGAATTTCCCATCTCTCTCTTCTCCATTTTGAGAGGAGACTAGTACAGCTCTTAGATTGAGCTGGTCGTTATTGGTTTTAGCTCAGAGTTGTTGGAACTGAAAATGAAGAAACCCAATAGTGCAACTGCGGGTTCAAGCAAAACCAAGTTCGAGGAGGAGTCTGAGGAAGAAGAGAACGAAACCACTTCTGTTACTTCTTCAGAAGAGGTAATAATCTTCACAAAAAAACTCAATTTCTTTTTCTGTTTTTTGTAGTTACACCTATCGAAGCTGTTGTATTTTTTTATTAAAAAAATTGTGCTCGGTTATAGGAGGAAGAGATAGAGCGTGAACTGGCAGAAATTACATTTGAGGACCTGCTAAAGGCCCGCTCTGATGGATCGCATTTGGTTTATAGAAAGAACAGTCAGGAAAAGAAAGCTGGCAGAGCTAACAAAAACAGGTTATTTTATTTATCTTTTCTTTTAAAAAATTTTATATTGGATTTTGTTGATTTTAATGTATAGTGATTGTGGTTTATGCATGTGAAGGCCGATGGAGGTTAGTGCAAAGAAGCCGGTGAGTCGGTTTAGAGAGGTTGTTCAAGCACCTAAAAGGGTATGTTTCATTTTTCATATTGCTCTTTTGAATTATAGGTTATATAAATGTTGGTTACTTGTCACATGTCAGCAGAAGTATTGTAACTAGTTCAAAATATTAATGGTGATTTATATTCCTGTGATTTTAATGATGGTCAAATGGTTTTATTTTGGTTTTGAGCTTCCTGAGCTTTGCCGAGTGTTGCTTGACCCTTTCTTTTTAGGATGTGAAATTTCATGCTTCACACCATTGCATCTTATTAGAGGAAGAGTGTTATGGTTTTCTCTTGAAGCAGCAATCAACTTACTGGCTGGCTTCTGTGATTAATTTAAATAGGATTATTTGTTTGAATAGTTTGCTTGATTTTGTTCAGGTGGTACGTGATCCGCGTTTCGAGTCATTGTGTGGTAATCTTGACGTTGAGGGGTAAGCTTCTTTCTTTCTCACTCTCTCTCCTCTTCCCTGTATGCCTTTGTATCAGTTTTGTTACATTGGTTGTGGCTGTGATATTACTGGGTTCTATGTTTCTTGTTGCTGCAATTTGTCTCTTTTTGAATTTCTGAAGTTACCAAGTACGGTTGCTAAAATCGCAAGCTATTGTATCTGTAAAACATCAAGGAGTGAACGGGAGCAAGCAAGTAGAACTCAAATGATACTTTTTTGGGGTCTTGTTAATCCTCTACATATTTTTTCATACCCATTAATATATAATTTCTCTTATTGTGGGAGTCCATATTATACGTATTTGGAATAATTTTTGCTGCCTTACTTATACTTTTTATTTGATCTTGTAGGTTTAGGAAAAGATATGATTTTCTTTTTGAAAATACCCTTCCTGCGGAAAGAGAGGTGATCTTCTTAAAATCATTGCTTGTGGAGATTTATTTAAGTCGTCTCTTCATCTATTCTCTTTCTCAGCATTGTTGCTCTGTGGATAAAACAGGAGCTGAAGAAGCAATTGAAGAAAACCAATGATCCGAATGCTGTTGACAAATTGAAGAAACGTATATCTTGGATTGTAAGTGCGTTTCTTTTTGGAAAGAAACTATAGTCTTAATCGGGTCTTATATCAAATTGTTTTAGAGATTCTCTTGAACCTTGATATATTTCAAAATATCCATCAGGACAAGCAATTAAGGTTTGAGTCAACAAAGAGCACTGATGCTGCTATACTGGCTGAGCACAAGAAGAAAGAGAGAGAAGCAGCGAAGCACGGGAAACGGCCCTTTTATCTTAAAAAATGTAATGTTATTGTTCTCTTCTGTTTCCTCCCCCTATGCTGGCACTTTTCAATGTTTTGGGGCTATTGGCCTATGGTTATTTTATGGTTCATAATTACAAATTAAAATGCTGTTTTGTGGGTCATAATTACAAATTAAAATGCTGAGTCACTGATTAATATTCTGTTACTTCTTTGCAAAAGTTAGAGCATGTTTGGTAAATGGCGTGCAAAATCACAATTTGTGTCCAGTATTAAAATCAAATGATGTAAGAATAGTATGGACGCAGTGGCAATAACAATGCTAGGGGAGTGGGAGGAGTTCCCTGCAGGCAATTTGAAGTAACTCCGTATCTGCCAGTGATCTTTATCCTTTATTTACTTCTTCATGATAATCGTGGAGGTTGTGTTTGTGGTTGAGTTGAGCTCATGTTGGTGATGGATATAGTTGTGTTGGTGGTGTTAATGGTGAAATAGGAGGCAATTGCTAATAGTAATAGTGACTAATCTATTAAATTTCTTTGCCCATTACTCTTCTACTCTTCCTTCATTTTTATGTGATTACGTACTTTTTCGGTGACACATAAATCTTTTGTTTAATGACAGTTTATTATATAGATTTTTGTACATAATGTGACTAGATAAACGACAAGCAAACACTCACAAAGTATATGAAAGCTGACTCTGTTATATATATATATTTTTGCAGCGGAAATCCGGAAGCAAAGACTCATTGAGAAATATAACGAGCTCAAGGTACACATCTGACTTTCTTGTGTCAATAAGTATGTCAGGTATGATAATTATCCTGGTAAAGATGGTTTTAGCTAACTGATAAATTTCTTGATACAACAGGGGTCTGGCAAAGTTGAATCATTCATTGAGAAAAGACGAAGGAAGAATGCTGCAAAGGATCACAAATACATGCCATATCGTCGGCCCAATAATAATGACCAATAGAACCAATGATTTTACATGTTTTTGGTTGCGCAATGAGTTATATATGCCCCATCGTCCCATAGTACACATGGTAGTAAGAACATCTCCCTGTTTAGTTCCAAACATTCTGTAGTGCTCTCGAGATTTTATTTTTACTGATCAGTAGACAGAGAGGTGAACAGTTAACAGTTTTGTAGTTGTAATTTTGGAGCACCTATTTTGGACTCTGTTATTGAAACTCAATAGACAAACAACCCTGCTGCGTTTCTTGCATCTGGTTTTAAACTTCATGGTTGGATTGAGCTAAGCCCTTGACGATCGTCAATTCCAGCAGGATTCTGTCAAAAGTTTCTGAGTCACTGCTAGCAATCAAAACAAAGACAAAGAGGTGATAACTTTTTGGCTTATTATTGAGAAGACAGGGTTCAGACTCTACAGTTTCTACAAAACGGGTCGATGTCAAATTAATGTGAATAAATATATAATTATTGAAATCTGAAAATAGACTGCAAGTATCATTGTGATTTCAGTACGGTATCTTTCTGGTGCAGTAATTAGTCTGCCGTAAAGCTTGATTTGCAGGGCTGGACTTGATGGCACTGACACGACACTATCCGGTCCATTGCAGGGTTGCCGGTTGCGTATTCGGTCTATTAATTGTCTCGTTGTATTGATAATTAATGAGGAGTTTGTTTCCTTCTATTATGACGTGAAGTACGTAATTGTGTCTTATAATGGTCTGATGATGAAAATTTAACGGTTATGGAAAAATAAAATTATGTTATTTTATATTTTTAATGGTTAAGGATAGTTGTATATCTTATATAATAATATAAAGTAATAAATATTTTATAATAAAAAATATCAATAAAAAGTGAAGTAAAACATAATTTTTTTCCTCCTTTTTCCTTGTAAAAGTTATAATTACTGTAAAACTGATCTTTATAATTAGAAAATTAGTGAGACCAATCGCTATTGTTTGTATTATGGCTCAGTCTAAAATATTATTCTTATATTAAAGAGAAATCTGATCATGGGAGAAAATCACTATCATATTGGAGAGGAATTAAATTATAAATATTCGATGCGACTGAGTCATTTACCATTATTGGACTGTAAAGCCAAGAAGTTGTTTTTTTTCTTTTACCCCCTTAAAATAAACATCATCACTTGATTTACAAGTAATTAATTATCATTATAATTATTCTTTCTTGTTTAAAAGCAGCCTTTGACCACACAAAGAAGATAATATCTTTGAAGGGTCAAACTATAGTGTAATTATGGTACCGTATCATAATTATACTATAATTTTATCCATATTTAAAATATGTAAAGTGAAAAATCAAATCTTGAGAGGATCAAGTACAATATTTTATTTATTTTTTAAAGGGTGCTGCTAAGTTACAGATTCTGTAACTTACAGCTCACCCAAAACAAATTTTTCACAATCCCTGAATTGTTTGAATACTAACACCCACTTAGAGGTGTAAAAAAAATTAGTTTTTGGGTGGTTGTATGTTACAGATTCTGTAACATAGAAAAGGTCCATTTTTAAAATGTAAAGGTCATAGTTAGTTAAATAAGACTATATGAACATCACCTGAACAAAAATAAAGTCTAACTTAACACAACAGAAATTAATTGATACAGGTTAATTAATTAAAAATTATACCATTATTAATAAGGTCAAATTTGGTATCATCCTTTTTTCCTCGTCCCTTATTTTTCAATATAGTTAGATTTAGGTCTTCGTACACTTATCTACTTATGAGGGAAATAATTATTTGATGAATTATGTTATATTGATCCATTTTAAATCTAATAAAACTATGATATAGACCAAAATTAATTAGAGTTTGACTATGTTATTCTATCATTATTTTTTAAGTATGCAGAGTCTAAACTTAGGTACTACTTGTTTTTTAATTGAAATTTGAATGGAATGGCTATGAATTTTTCTGAAATTTGAATAAGTGTGAATTTTTTTAAAGTTTGAATGGGTCTGAATACAAATGTCTTAATGATATATTTATTTTTTTTAATATCTAAATATAAATGACAGCTTATTTATTTTTCTAAAATGTGGCATCGCAGAGAAAAGCCTTTTTTTAATTAATTTAATTATTTAGTCCCATCTATTATAGTAACTTTCTACATGGACTTTTTTATTAAAAAAATTTATTAAATATTGGATTTAATGAGTATTTTGGTGGGTTCAAATAGCCCCATTATTTTATGCATACAACATATCTTAAATATAATTATTTGACACTTACGATCTTGTAAATCGAAAAAATAAAAGAGACTAGGTTTTATAATTTAGAAAATAAGTATATTTAATATATATGTTTTTGGGATATGACATTTGCTTCCTATTCAGATCTTTTCTCGTTGAGATAAAAATTATAAAATTTTATTTTTTCTATTCAGATAAAAATATTTAAAAATCATATATCAGTTATAAAAAAATAAAATTTAAAAAAGATTTGATTAAGAAAATTTTAGACTTTAGACATTTAACAAACAAATTCTATGAATTTTTGAAATAACAAGTAACAACTTAAACATTCATCAATTGAATCGATAGAAATGTACATGGATGACCATATAAATTCACAATCCCTGAATTGTTTGAATACTAACACCCACTTAGAGGTGTAAAAAAAATTAGTTTTTGGGTGGTTGTATGTTACAGATTCTGTAACATAGAAAAGGTCCATTTTTAAAATGTAAAGGTCATAGTTAGTTAAATAAGACTATATGAACATCACCTGAACAAAAATAAAGTCTAACTTAACACAACAGAAATTAATTGATACAGGTTAATTAATTAAAAATTATACCATTATTAATAAGGTCAAATTTGGTATCATCCTTTTTTCCTCGTCCCTTATTTTTCAATATAGTTAGATTTAGGTCTTCGTACACTTATCTACTTATGAGGGAAATAATTATTTGATGAATTATGTTATATTGATCCATTTTAAATCTAATAAAACTATGATATAGACCAAAATTAATTAGAGTTTGACTATGTTATTCTATCATTATTTTTTAAGTATGCAGAGTCTAAACTTAGGTACTACTTGTTTTTTAATTGAAATTTGAATGGAATGGCTATGAATTTTTCTGAAATTTGAATAAGTGTGAATTTTTTTAAAGTTTGAATGGGTCTGAATACAAATGTCTTAATGATATATTTATTTTTTTTAATATCTAAATATAAATGACAGCTTATTTATTTTTCTAAAATGTGGCATCGCAGAGAAAAGCCTTTTTTTAATTAATTTAATTATTTAGTCCCATCTATTATAGTAACTTTCTACATGGACTTTTTTATTAAAAAAATTTATTAAATATTGGATTTAATGAGTATTTTGGTGGGTTCAAATAGCCCCATTATTTTATGCATACAACATATCTTAAATATAATTATTTGACACTTACGATCTTGTAAATCGAAAAAATAAAAGAGACTAGGTTTTATAATTTAGAAAATAAGTATATTTAATATATATGTTTTTGGGATATGACATTTGCTTCCTATTCAGATCTTTTCTCGTTGAGATAAAAATTATAAAATTTTATTTTTTCTATTCAGATAAAAATATTTAAAAATCATATATCAGTTATAAAAAAATAAAATTTAAAAAAGATTTGATTAAGAAAATTTTAGACTTTAGACATTTAACAAACAAATTCTATGAATTTTTGAAATAACAAGTAACAACTTAAACATTCATCAATTGAATCGATAGAAATGTACATGGATGACCATATAAATATTACTGTTTAACTATACATCCACGCTATTGAGGGTGCGTTTGGGAGTAATATGTAGCAATTGAATAGCCAAAGTCCAACTGCTAAGGTGTTTGTCTGTTTGATTGGGTTTTGGCTCCTCAACAATCTTTTTTTCTCAATTCTACTCTACAACCATAGTTTTTACTCCACAATAATTGTAATTTAAAAATTACAACATCTTACCCCGAAATATACCCTAAGTTGGATGAATGTGATGGATAAATGTTTAATTAAAAATATAAGGGAATCTAATATTTTAAAAGTATATAACCAATTTCATAAATATGCTGAATTACGAAACGAGACTTTCTTTCTGAATTGTTACACCATGTTCTCTACTACTTTGTTTTAGCACAATATAGAGCTGTATTAAATAATTCAAATATCTATTCTTGCTAACAATTTAAGAAGCCTACCCCTGTTGTGTGAGAAGGAAAAGAGCCATTTTTATTTGAAATTGTTGTAATCTAAATGTAGAGTGGGAAAATTATTAATTTTTTTTTTAAATGAAGTCATAAATATTAATTATTAATTATTAATTATTAATTGTTGTAATGACAGCGATGAAACAGCAACAAACTGTGAAGGCAGAATTAGAAAGAAACCGAGAAAAGAGAAGAAAAGGAAGCACGCGTCATATCCCTATTTCACACGTGTCCCTTTACAGTGACCGAGCAGACCGGTTCCATAACCCCCTCCAACTGGCAGCAGGCGGTCACCGCTCTCTTACACAGTGCCACTGAGTCACTGACACACTCTTGCCTCTTCCCGCTCGCGCTATAAGAGCCTCCTCAAAAACATCACCTTTCATGGTTGTCTTACTCAAAAATCTTTTCCTTTGCATTTGTTTCTAGCAAAAAAACAAAGATTAAAAGAAAAAAAAAAGAGACTTCAAAACAGATAGTCAGATACTACTAGGTATATATTATTGTCTCACTTGTTTTTTAAATGTTATTGTAGTTTTTTGTTTTTTGACATTTTGACTTTCTGGGTTTTGTGTTTCATGATGCGGGTTGTGGGAAAATGACTGTTTGGTTGATGGGAAAATGTGGGAAAATGGTGGGAAAGATGGTAAAGGCTTGAACTTCTGGGTTTCTTTTAGGTGCTTGTGAAGCTGAAAGGAACACGCAGAGCTCAGTTACCTGAGCATTATGTAACCCATTTGTTAAAATGTCCCTCTTTATGTTTTTCTCAGTTTCTACAGCTGCCTAGCTACAATTTTTTAGGTAAAGTTGACCTTCATTGTGCTTGATTCAGGAGTGCTTCATTTGAACTTCGTTTTAACATTTTTGTGTGTATGGGGGTTTGTGCTTGTTTGATTCTCTAAATTTAGTTGTAGGGATCTCTCTGTTTGTTTCTGGGGAAATTGTTACCTTTCTTGTGGGTTTTTCTCAAGCTTCAGAGTAGAACAACTCTGAAAATGAAATAAAATGCTTAAATTTTCTGTTGCAAAAATGGTTTGAGATGCTGCATTCATGTTAGTCTGATAGCTAAACCATGGACAGTTTGTTGGTGGCTCGAGGTGTTTGTGTGTATGTGTGCATTCTTTGGTGCTAGATACAACTTTCTTTTCGCTTGTTAAATTAGGTTTTCATTTCTTGTTACTTCTGCCTAAAGACTGATGTGACGATCATTGATCTTTTCTTCTCATTGCTAAGGTTTTCAGGTTCTGGGATGGCTCTTGAGGCCTTCTCTGATTCCAAGTACCAATTCACTTTCTCCTCTGGGGGACTGAATCAGGTGACTGGAGACACTATGCAGCCCTCAAGCTCTAATCACTTACTACAAAATGATGGACAATGCCGGGCTGTAGTAGCTTCCCTATTGGATGCATCTTCTGGAAATTTGTCAGGTTCTGCTGCTAATATAAATGAGGGTATGGTCACTGGGTTGAGAAATCAAACAATTGTGCAAGAAACTACAAACTACAGACTGAGTAGGTTTAGTTCTTTACTTCCCAATAGTAGCTCAGCAATTTCTATGGGTCCTCAATCGCATCGAAGTGCCAGTGCAGATATGTACTCTTATCTTAATTTACCTCCATTGCCTGTGTTCTCATCACATAGCTCGAGCAGTACAGGTTCTTCGAATACAGATGGTTCCTCCACATTGCAGCAGACCTCCCATTTAGGCATTAATAGCTCACAGCCACGGAAAAGGAAACAACAGCAGAGAGGTTTATCTGCTACATCTCCACCTGACTTGCACAGATGTCAAGGTGAATCTTCTAATGATAAAAAACTGGATATCTGTGCTTCAACTGAGGTGCATAAGAAGCCGAGATTGAACACATTGCAGCTCAGATCAAAAAGTGAGCAGCAAAATATTTTACATCCTACTCCTGAATTTGGGGCAGTTGACATAGATAAGATGCAGCAGCAGCACCAGTTACAGCAGCCAATGCATCAAGTCCCTGCTGCATATGCATTGCATAGTGGAGTATGTTCACGCCGGATAATGCAATACATGTATCATCTGCGGCATAGACCATCTGTGAGTTAATAGTTTAATTGTATAACTATTACAAAACCTTTTATATTTTCATTTGAGAACATTGAGCTGATAGTATCTATGTGGGCTTTCCTCGCACACCCTTTTGCTGTCTTTTAACAGTATGCTCCCACTTCATTCTCTGTTTAGTGATATTCTTGAAGGTGCTCTAACTCTCATTGTTTGTTTTTACAGGAAAATGGCATTGCCTACTGGAGGAAATTTGTGGCCGAGTATTATGCCCCTTGCGCTAAGAAAAGGTGGTGTTTTTCTATGTATGATAATGCGGGACACCATGCCTTTGGTTTTTTCCCCAAGGCAGCTGTGGTCAGTTTTCTTACTGTCTGTTGTTTCTCTGTTACGCAAATCTTCTTTTGTGAATATCCTTTCCATTTTTTTTGTCATTCGTTTTGTATGAAACTGCTTAGTTTGAATATTGTTTGGTCTTCCTGTTGGCTTTTCAGGATGCTTGGCAGTGTGATCTATGTGGTACTAAACCAGGAAGGGGGTTTGGTAAGTGCAAGACGTTTTTACCTGTTGTTAAATTGTTGACAACAGTTATCCTGATTATTTGAATATGTTTGGTGGTGTGTAACTGCTTTCTATCCTTATCTGCATGGTAGAGGCAAATTTGGAAGCATTTCCAAGGCTTAATAAAGTAATGTTTGAGAGTGGTGTCATTGATGAACTCTTGTATCTGGATATGCCACATGAGCGTGTTCAATTTTCTGGATTGATGATATTGGAATATGGCAAAGCAGTTCAAGAGACTGTCTTTGAGCAATGTCGTGTTGTTCGAGAGGGTAAACTTCGTATAGTCTTCACTCCTGATCTGAAGGTCAGTAAGGTCCATTTAATATTGACTTGGTTAATT
This sequence comes from Citrus medica, assembly GCA_002013955.2. NCBI lineage: Eukaryota > Viridiplantae > Streptophyta > Magnoliopsida > Sapindales > Rutaceae > Citrus > Citrus medica. The sequence goes on along the minus strand of MKYO02001116.1, from coordinate 347,874 downwards.
AATCTTGTTAACCTTATGTTTATGATATCCATAATATTTTCAGATACTTTCTTGGGAGTTTTGTGCATGGCAACATGAAGAATTTTTGCCTCGGAATTTGGTTGCTCCTCAGGTAGTGATTCTTAGGATCGATGTAGTCTGTTCTTTAATGAAAAGTCTTGATTTGTGATCTTGTACTTAGGTTTTATACTTGGTTAACAGTTGTCTGTGGGGCGACCCTGTTGTTTTAAATTCTTGAAAAAATTTCCTCGTTTCCAGGTTAATCAGTTGGTTCAAACAGCACAAAAGTATGAAAGCTCTATTTACAGTGGATCTGATGGTGCAACACCACACAATTTACAAGCTAATTGCAATATGTAAGTGTTCAACACCTTCTTCCAGTGAATGAATTTTGGCACCACCCTCAAATGAAAAATTTGTCATGCAAGTTCCATTGGCCTTTGGTGGAGGTCCCCCATGATTTCTGTTTCCCTGATGTTGACTGATTAAGTGATGATGAAGAATAAACATTTAAACCTGTAAAGATTGCTATAGTGCTGCAATGTTTTGTTAAGTTATGAGTTAGAAAGAGCCTATTTTATACTCTCTATTTATGTGCTTTTTACGTATCTAGTAACTCGGACCTTCACTCAGAGAATTTTCATGAGTGGACAAATAATTTTGCCTACTCCTTTTGTGTGGAAAATACTTTGGTTGTATAAGACCACTATAGAGGAAGCAATACTTAGAAATATTATCTAGTTATTAATAATTTTCCTTCAGGTTTCTGGTGGCTGGTTGTCAACTTGTGAGAAATACAGAGTTAGATTTGGTTGATGATTTGGGATTACCCAAGCGATACGTTAGATCCTTGCAGGTACATATAGATAATTCACTCTGGTTGAAAAGAAATTCCAAGTCTTGAGATAATTTGCTGTATTATTGTTTTACAGATAGCTGAGATTGTCAACAGTATGAAAGACTTAATTTCATTCAGCTTGAATAGTAACACTGGACCTATAGGTAATTGATATCTCATATACTGCTGTTGTTGGCTTGCAATATGTTATAAATTTTGGCTTTCTTTGTTGGAAATTCGATTTTGGTTTTAACATTGCATATACTTTTTGCTTTCCAAGGATTTTGTATTTTGCAGTGAAAATTTAGCAAATTTCTGCCTACTTTTGGCTTTTCCTGATTTTCAACCCTTAGACTTTGTTCAGAAAATTCGTGAATGGTATTACCCATAATTTGAGGTTATTTGTCATAATGTCTTAGAAACATATGTAATATAATTAATTATTTGAATAACTATTTGAGCAAAATCTTTAATCATAAATGAGTTTGGTAAGTGATTTCTTTTCTTTTATTTGTTTACTTCTATAATATGTTCTCTTGATTATGCTACTTTGACCAAAAGTGGTGTAAATTTTGAACTACTTTGTTAGCTGATTGATACTAGCACGGAAAATCATATCTGATACTACTGCTAATTTTAGAGAGCTTGAAGAATTATTGTTGTGAAGCAAGCGCAAGTAAGCCCCTGAAAGATGAATCACTAGAGAAGAGAAGTGCTCAGGATCTCTTAAATGATGGGAGAAAGTTAGTAGCTGCTTCACCTATTCTTGATAACAGTGAAAACGATAGCTCTAGGTTCACTGGTTGTGGGACTTTGGCTAGCTGGGAAGGAGCAACACTTTCCCCTGGTTATTATGAGAGACTGTTAAGACACAACTCTTTCAATCCAAAATTGAGCAAAGTGAAACAGGAGCCTTCTTTGTCATACAAGTCTGGTGCATCTTCAAAATCATCTCAATGTCCTAAAACCATGCAGTCTGGGCTTGTCCAGAATTTCTCAGTTGATGGCATGTCAAGTTTTGATTCTTCAGAATGCAACCAGAAGAAGACGATGGAGGAACGCCTGATCCAAAGATTGCTGCAGGAGATGATCAATAACAGCAGAACCAACGGGGACAATGAGGTGGAAAAAGTAAACCATAAAACTCCTAGTAACAAGAATTCTGGTTTTCCAGCTATAACCATAGCAAACAATGTTGATAGGAACATGATGGAATTCAGGAACAACGGATCATTTCCATTCCCCTCAAATGCAGAAAGTGGTCACGTGGGGAAATTGAGCTGCTTTACCGGTGCCTCCAGCATGCTCCCTTCTGGTAGTTATAGTAATGACAACTTCATTAGAAGAGATCAATATTTGCCTGAAGTGATACAGAGCATGGCTTACGGGTACCACGATAACAGGACTCCTGATGGGGGTGGCGGCCGGGACATGATCTACAATAGAAAGACATGACTAATGACTTTGCTCATTTTGAGTTATTCACTTGTGATTTCTGACTTGGGATGAATACCAGGGAAGTGGTTCTGCATAGAGGTTCACATAGCTTTTGAAGCAGCTTAGGCTTTTTGGTAATGTAATCATGACGCTGATATAATATTATAATGATTTGAAATTAACCTCTATAGTGATTTTAACTTATTTTTTGGTAATATAGGGTGTGTTTGGGATTGAGGTGTATTTTTTGATAATATAGGGTGTGTTTGGGATTGAGGTGCTGTAGCTTTTAAGCTACAACTGCTGTGAAAAAAAAGCTGTAATTATGAAATAAAAGTTAATAATATATAGTAAATATAAATTTTAAATAATAATTTTATCAAAATTATTAAAGATATAATAAATTTTATATTATATAAGTGAAAAATTATATCAATATAGTTTAAAAGTTACAGCAGGTAGTGTTTACTAAACACTTTAGTGCTGTAGTTTTTAAGTTACAACTGCCCAATCTCAATCCCAAACGTACTCATAATCATGTTGCACTGTCGTTAATCAATGCCAAACAATCTGGTGTGATTTTCCTTCCTTACAAGTTAAGCTAATATATAATATCGAGTGCGTTTAACACATTATATTGTATTGCTTTAATTGTATCGTATCAATATATATTGTATTATGTTGAATGAAGTTGTAATACAATATCATATTTAGGGCCAGTTTGGTAATGCTGTAATTTTTAAAATAATTGATATTAGCTGTGCTGTAGAAATAATCAGCTGTGAAGAGAATCAGTTAAGTGTTTGATAAATTTATTTTCAAAAGTACTGTGAATTTTGAAAGCAGTTATGAGTGTTTGGTAAATTTTATTGTTAAACTGGTGTAAGAAAATAAATTACTAAAATGTACATAATGTATGATAAAATTTACTTATATATATAAAAATGTACGCGTACAATATCTCGTTGAATCAAACAATTTTTTTTATTTTTTATAAAAGTGTGGAATTAGTATATTAACTTCTTCCCAAGCAGCATAAACATAGCACTTTCTATAGTTTTGTGCCTTGTATCTTTAGTTACACAAACTATTCTTATGGAGAAAACGTTAATTATAATAAAAAATTATTAAAATATTAATTTTATTTCTAATTTAAATAAGGATAATTTCGGGTTTAAGTAATAATTGTAAGGATATTTATGGAATTATATTAAAGGATAAAATTGATTCTCAAAATCAGAATCTAAAAGTTACTCTTTCCCTGCTTTTTTAATAATTTTATCAAAATTATTAAAGATATAATAAATTTTATATTATATAAGTGAAAAATTATATCAATATAGTTTAAAAGTTACAGCATGTAGTGTTTACTAAACACTTTAGTGCTGTAGTTTTTAAGTTACAACTGCCCAATCTCAATCCCAAACGTACTCATAATCATGTTGCACTGTCGTTAATCAATGCCAAACAATCTGGTGTGATTTTCCTTCCTTACAAGTTAAGCTAATATATAATATCGAGTGCGTTTAACACATTATATTGTATTGCTTTAATTGTATCGTATCAATATATATTGTATTATGTTGAATGAAGTTGTAATACAATATCATATTTAGGGCCAGTTTGGTAATGCTGTAATTTTTAAAATAATTGATATTAGCTGTGCTGTAGAAATAATCAGCTGTGAAGAGAATCAGTTAAGTGTTTGATAAATTTATTTTCAAAAGTACTGTGAATTTTGAAAGCAGTTATGAGTGTTTGGTAAATTTTATTGTTAAACTGGTGTAAGAAAATAAATTACTAAAATGTACATAATGTATGATAAAATTTACTTATATATATAAAAATGTACGCGTACAATATCTCGTTGAATCAAACAATTTTTTTTATTTTTTATAAAAGTGTGGAATTAGTATATTAACTTCTTCCCAAGCAGCATAAACATAGCACTTTCTATAGTTTTGTGCCTTGTATCTTTAGTTACACAAACTATTCTTATGGAGAAAACGTTAATTATAATAAAAAATTATTAAAATATTAATTTTATTTCTAATTTAAATAAGGATAATTTCGGGTTTAAGTAATAATTGTAAGGATATTTATGGAATTATATTAAAGGATAAAATTGATTCTCAAAATCAGAATCTAAAAGTTACTCTTTCCCTGCTTTTCAAAATCAACTGTAGGAGGAGTTGATTCTAGCAAAAGTGATTTTGATTTTTTTTTACCAAACACCAAAATTAGCTTTTAAATTTTTAAAATTACTTTTAATCCTCTCAAAAGCAATTCCAAACGGGGCCTTAGTATATTTTATTATTATTATTTATATTCAACTAATAATTTGAATTTTTATAATTATAACCAATAATTTTTATTGTCAGCCAACATGTGTTGGGCTGGCTTTGTACTTTAGTGTCATTTGAACTATATTTTAGTATCATTAAAATTATATGATAAATGTTATCTTAAATTTATGATAAGTAAAAGTTTTTACACTGTCGCATAGTCTCAATAATAAGAATTTTAATTGTACCAAATCTCAATGCAAAGGATCTTAGAATTGTCGTTGACAGTTCAATAATACTAGCGGCAACATTTCTGGCCTCCCGTCCCCGGTTTGTTTAATGCGAACAGTGCCACATTATAATGTATTACAGTACACCATAATGTAGCTTTAAAGATTTTCCGAACATAGCGTTGCACTTAACTAATGCAATTCCATGTAGTGTGATGTGCTAAACATATCCATTATTTATACAACGTGGAATTTGAAATCTTATGCCATGTTTGATATCGGATCCTTGAGATGCCTTTCACTCAAATTCTATGAGAACCAGAAGATTAGGTGACCATTACAGGTCAAATAGAGAGGCTGGATACTATTACAAATGATATAGGTTTATTCGTCCTTCAACCTTGAGATTTAACTAACTTATTTTTTTGCTAAAAAGCCAAAAACTACCTTATACGAGACCCAAAATCCAAGCAAACTATCACTATAATGGCAAAGATTAGCTGAGAGAGGACGAAGTGAAAAGAGAGGATAATCCAAGAAAGTTCAAAATGAAGCCCTTACAGGGGAAGATGGGGATCCGGCATCAAGTATCACAAAGATGTTTCAATCTTATTTTTGTAATAAATGATGATAAAAAAAATTCGGCATTCTCAATATGGAAATTGATATGAAGGCTGAATCATCTTTTTACTTTGCGAAGTACCAAAGAACAAAATGATATAAAAAGAGGTAGCACGCAAGTATATCACACAACATGGTTCAATTACCAAGTAGCACTCGTTTTGTGAAGAAAAAAAAGACACCATACATGAAGCCCTTGATAATGATGAAAGATAATTACACACTAAAAGACCATAACATATACATCAGCCTGTTCCAGACTAAAAGGACTACCAGTATTTGATCCTGCTTTCTTAAGATACCCAACCTCTCTACAATATGTGGGTGTTTTCACTTTTCCTACATTTGAGTGGCCAAGCGCAGTTCAAAAATGCTTTAACCTCTCTGTACATTTACTTGGGCATATTAGGACCGAATCTAAACAAAGACCACCTTTGGTGTGGGTGCAATCGATCTGCATCATGGAGAACTTGATCTTGGTCAAAAGATTGCCATTCTCGACTATGAAGTCCCCAATGTGATACTGAACCCATTTTCCCGGTTCATTCAAAATGCATTGCGATGAAGCATGCTGACCGTCTGACGTCCATAGCTGAAACTGCACAGGCTTTCTATCCCAACCGTGGACATGCTCGGTGCTGCAGATCCTGCGACCAAATCTCTTGGATGCCCGTCCTAACTGCAGTCTGATGAATATGCTATAAGTTCCAGCCGGGAAAGGAAACTCCACCTCCCCATCAACTTCAAACCACCAAATTTGCTGAAGATATGCGACTGAAGTGAATCTGAACACAAGGAAAAGGAAATGCTAATCAATTCCCACACTTTATTTTGCTATTAAGTGTAATAATAAAACATCTTTAATCAAATGTTCAATCATAAACCATAAACAGCATAACAAGAAAACATCTAGAACCTTCAATATTGATTTACTTTTATTGAACACGCAACTCCAGCCACAGTCATAGAGCAAACATCTTCCTTGATTCAAAAGACGAAAAAAGGCAACGAATGGATATTGATTTGAAAGGGAAGTGAATTTTTATATCAATAAAAAAGAATTGTTGTTTGAAAAAAGAATTTTCAAAATACATTCATTAATCAACATTTGAATAAAGCTTTAAGTCAAAGAGAGAATAGTTTTAAACAATAGTATGAAACTACATGCCGCCAACAGATTTGCAGGTCAAACAAATCAATGTTATAGGAAACAGGAATGATCAATAACAGCATGTAGTTGGGAATCTAGTAACGTCTTTCCCTGGGAAGGCAAAACTCAGTAAAATAACAAAACTTCAAGGACAGAAAGGCAGTCATAGAACCTCGAATTCCCCCACAAAATCAAGGCGTCACACAATCATTCAATCAATCAATCATGATTCAATTAATATATTAAAAACTGGACAATTAAGAAAACAAAGAAACATACTTTGAAGAAATTCAGCAAGAAATTGCCCCATACACCGGCTCTTTATCAGCCAATCTTAAAAAATACTATATGATAAGAAACCGAAAATTTCCTCATTCTCATGGAAAATTACTTTAATTGGTTCTAAAACGTCTCACCTAGATTCCTCGGTTGGAATATGATTCCAATATCTCCGATCATCAATACCAGTAATCGCCAGCCCCTTGGCCGAAATGGATAGACAGACACCCCCAGTACTCTTATCTAGCCAAACTTTCTGCACACAACCATTATATGCAAACTTATCAACCCAATGAACAAAAAGAATCAAATTCACAAAGCCCCTGCAAACAAAGGAAAAAACATCTAATCTATTGGTTCATGGTATAAATCCCAACAAGGCCACAAGATTAAAATATCTGATAAGAGAACAAATTCTGCTATGTAATGACAAAAGAATTTTATCTTTCGTTCCTTAATCAACAAGGAAACAACAAAGTTCAAAACAATTTCATTAAAAAATTCACTTCTTTCTCATAATCTGAAGACTCAAATTAAATCCTAAAAAAGAAAAACTTGAAGAAAACTTGAAGAAGACTTGAAATGAAAATCCCAAATAACAAAACGCGCGCGCGCGCAAACACACATGATATCCACAGTTTCTTGCAATCGAAACGAAAACGAAACTAATTACCTTGGTGCCACCATCAAAAGAATTCATTCGACAAAGCCTGGCATAAATCTCTCTCTTACCCAAATCCTTTTTCAAATCACCAAACACTTCTTCAATCAAAGTTCGATAATTAGGAGGCAATTTAGATTCCCAGACGAAATCGGCCAAAGAAGCCCCACGAAAAGCTCTATTCAATCTAGCCAATTTGCAAATCTCTGTCGGATCCAAAGACCCAATAATCAAAGCCACACAACTCTCCGGCAAATCACCCAGTCCCGGCTTTGCTGCTGCGAAACCAGGTGTTGCGCCGTTTGGGTCCCGAAATAAAGCAGAAAAATTTGCACCCATCAAGCTCAAAATCAAAGTTAAAAAACAGAGCAAGCCCCAAAAAACAGAGCAAAAGGAAAAGAAAGAACGAAAGAAAGTAAGAAAGAAAAAACGCAGAGAACAAGAAAGTTCTGAGAATCAAAAGGGTTGCCTTCAAAGAAAGAGAGAGAGATAGCAAAAAGGTTCAGAGGGAACTTGCAGATGTTGTCTTGTCTCACGGACGCGTATTGCATTTCTGAAGTTTGATTCTTTAGTATTTGTATTTTGTCTGTTTGTTCGACGAGAAACGGAGAGAGAAAAAAAATTGCGGTGACAGAGAGGAATTTTTTTTTTTTTTTTGGGGGAGATTCATAAATTTATGCAAGAGAATTTATAATAATAATAATTATTATTAGAATGGATTAGATTTAACTGAATGAGTTTATTGTTTTAACCGTCAAATAATCCGTTGTTTTGAAAAAAAGAAAAAGATGATTGGATTTTTTAATACTTTCCTGTGGACTTGTTTATCCACCACTAAATTAATTTAAATTTAGTTTGAATTTGACCTTTTTGGTTTTTTTAGTTATTTAAATTTAGTTTGAACCAAATCCAATTTTTTTAATTTCTTTAACAGAGTTATTTATTTATTTGAAAATAAATCTCTATAATCCTTCAACCCTCATAAATGATTTTCACATAAAAAAAAAGTATTTAATCACTTGACTTATATTTTTGTTTTTCTGTTTTTGGTAAATCCCATCACTTATCCAATCCTTATCCTTTATCCTACTTTTTTATCAAAATATTATTTAGACAATTAGATTTATCCAATAAAAATATTATTTAGACAATTAAATTTATCCGTTTATATCCATTAGATTTTCATTTTTTATAAGATAAAATTTTCATTAATTTAGTAAAGTGAATCCATGCAAAGTTTCTTCCCAACCCAATAACAGAGGAGAGATTGATTTTATTTACATTTCAAACAAAATGAAAAGTTTCCCTTCTCACAAGTTCCTTTGTGCACTAATGGAGATACTGATTTTCCTTTTTTTTTCTTCAAAATATTCAGGAATAGATGATTAAGATATTCCCATCATGCGATCATTTATTAATTAATCCATTAATTAACTCCGGAAGTTTCAGTAGATTTTTTTGTTATAAATATTAATATAATAGAATTTGATTTAAGAAATTTATTAAATTTGTAACTGTAAATGTAAGTAAATTTGTAATGTTACATTAAAAAAAGAACTATAAAAAAAAACCCTTTTCAATTAACTGTTTATGTTTCAAAGATATTTTCTTTTGCTCCTTGATTTTTCAATCTATAATGACTCGAAAATTGAAATCAGCCAAAATGATGAGTGCGGCATTAGTGCCTTTGAAATTACACGACAGCAACTGAATATATGATGGTGTTGGACAACTCACTTATGTGACTTAACATTGGACAATTTGATGTGACAAATGGGACTACTCTAATTACTAATAGACTCGTTCACAAATCACAATAAAAGCTCAAAAAAAAAAAAAATCTTCAACTGACAGCTCTGTAAATTAAATTCAATTTCATAGCACCCTCTAGATGCAAAATTTTGCTGCTTCCATGTTTTGCTTATTTTCAATGTTAAAATGCTTGGTACATAAGATTTTTATCGATACTTGGCTATGTTGTAATTGTAGTATCGTGTTACAATTGTAACTAATTATTAAATTCACTTGGATCTACTTTTGTACTTTTCATTCAAGTGGATTTAAAAATTAGTTGTAACTGTAGCACAGTATTACAGTTGTAACATAACCAGACATTTTTTTATCGATTGTCCTATTATACGGGTAAGTGGCCACAACAGACTTAGTTTCATTTTTATTATTTGTTTATTTGGGGATAATTATTTTTTCAGATTTATGCGATTTCGTAATAAAATTTCACCAAAAACGATTTATGTGACTATGTCGTTTTTTTCCATTTCAATACAATGTCATATATATAGCTGAAATTTACAAGAATTTATTTGATTTCGTTTTATTCTAATAGATTGGTGTTAATCAATTTTAATGGTTAATTTTGATTAGTTGCGCGGCGTCTATCTATTCATTGTTGTGATAAGTTGAAGATTATTAATCATCCAATCAGATCGATTGAAACTCAACTCGGTATAATGAAAGCCCTGTTAATAAAAAATACACATTGTGAACCGCCACAAGGGAACATGCCTACTAAATTTTATTGTTTAATAGGCATGATGAGATAAATAAGTAATTAATACGTATTGATGAATATCGCTGAATACATCTATGGTTCAAAAATACCCACGTTGCGTAGCAGTTTGATGATAGCATATGAGAATTTTTAACTCTATGAATACGTATTTGAAGAGTATAAGACACAAATGTAAAGACAATTCAATTGCACTTTTTGATCCCCTTTCCACTTTCTCATAGCTTTCGTCAATTTCCTTTTTGTTTGGGGTCACCGTTGTCTAAACATATAAAAATAAATAAAAAAGAACACATGCAAAGTAAGTGGGTTGAGCATTTTTTTATTTATTAGAAAATCATTTATATTAAAGAAACCATAGGTTATAATTTTAATACAATGTTGATAATAATGATATATTCAAATGAAGGGCTTGTGGGTTGTCTCTTTTGAGTTCTTTTTTTTTTTAACTAGAAAATTGTGGACCAATGACACTGCAAACAGTCAGCAAAAAAAAAAGTACGGCCAGCGCGACGTGGATCTGAGTCAGCATACGACATGTCGGCCAAGAGTCCAACCAGTATGTTGTTGTTTATTGCCGCCCCGAAACACTTGTCATTTGATTAGCGTATGAACTTGTGTAATTTGGATAAGCGATGACGAGGATTAAGAGAGTAATGGCCGTGTATAAATTTTAGTTAATTGATCAACGTTTGCCACTTGGCTAATCGAAAACTAAAGTAAGATTTGTTAATTATTCGTTGAAAGAGCCAGCACAGCTTTCGGATAGATCTCGATGGACTTTTAATTAGATGTTTGAGAATGATTTATATATGCGGAGATTCGATTTAAATAAAGATAAGTATCATGTTTATATCTCCATTAGTCGAGCTGTTATAATTAATAATTGGTATCAAGACAACTAATCAAGCTTGCATGGAAATAAAACTTGCTTCTTCGATGAGTTAACGTTACACGTGTTAAAACTTAACATGCGTTATACTACAAATTCAAAAATAGCCGCAGGCCTTGGGGCCAAAGTATATTGCTTTCTCTTCTATTTTGATCCCAGAAATTGAGACCAATTCTCGTTTAATTAATGAAAATTGGGACCGGGTGGAAGCGGGCAAGTTGCTTCAATTATGATAAACATGATGCCCAGTCAAGGAGCAATGACTAGGATTTGACGATGAAGAGAAAAAGGCAACACCAAATGAGGTGATCAATTTCATCGTTTATTATTATTATTATTATTATTATTTGCTTCTCCTTAATGCAAGTTGCACGGTTACTGTGTTCATCTTCAATTAGTAAATTAAATCAGTCAATATGCATAAGCTGGATTCATTAATTAAACCCTAAAAAGTCATGCAAGTTGCCTTACGCGATTGATAATTTTTTAGAGTTCATTTCGTGATCTGACTCGGATATATATATATATATATAGAGAGAGAGAGAGAGATTCGTTGTGATTACGGCTTTTTTTTTTATTATTCTTTTTGCATTGCATAGGGAAGAATTTAGCAAGTCCTTTTGATTCGAGTTAGCATATTGCCAAACTCACTTCATTCTTGCCAACTACAATGCGATTCCTATTATTTCGTTGGGATAAAGAATTAAAGATCACATAATATTCAAGTTGTTTAATTTCTCTCGTTATTTATGTGTGAAGATGCTAAATTGTGAGATACCATAATCATATTGTTAAAAAAATATATGTATATGTGTGATTGTTGGATTGAAAATATACTGACACGAAATGTATTTGGTGTAAGTAACAATAAGTTAAATTCTCGTTCTTGGCATTTCCATTTTAAAGGTCCAAAACAACCAAAAAGAAACAATGAGCTAGCTAGCTACTCAAAAAGGGTACTCTATATATATATAAATATATATATATATATATATATATATATATATACATATGTGGTAGCACGATGCTAGCCACTAATTAATTTATTCTTGCCATTCATGGGTGAGGGGCGGCAGAGAGGCAAACTATGTGACAAGAAGGGGTCGGTTTGTTTGAATTATAAATTAAGTTATAAGCCAAGCTTTCTGTGGATATATTGCTTTTGAAAAATGTTGCCAAATACCAATTATGTGTATTACATGTGCGAAACGGAACGTATTACAATTGTTTGCAGCCGTGGTGGGCGGCGCCTTCTGATTGAATCACTCCGCAACTTCTTGATGGTTTGAGAAATGCAGCAGGTGGAATTAATGTAATATTGCATATTTGATAAAATAATTTTAAAAAAACATTTATGATGTGTTTACTTCATGAATTAATGTTATTTATAAATTTATGGTGAATATTTTTGTAAATGTCAATTCATATAAATGAGCGTGTTATATATGTGTGTGTATAATAAAAATATTTTTAGTAAAAGAATGACAACAATACAATAAATAAGCTTATAATATAAAATTATTAAAACTGTACATTAAATAATTATTTATGAATTCTTTTTATTTTAGCGATAGAGAATGTGATGTATTTGAATAATTTAATTTAATGAAAAGAAAAAGAATAAGTATGACCGCAAAGGAAATAAATGATTAAATTACGAAAATGTTGTTAATTATTACTATATCATTGCTTTAGTTAAAGTGAAGAATTTTCTTACTGCAAAATTACTCCTGGTGACAATGTTATAATACATTCACACACACACAATGTTATAATTATTTTACAGTAAGTTAAAATAGAACTAACATTTTAGCCTCTGAATAATTTCAATTTATTCAATAGATATCTAATTAAATTATTTTATAAAATAGGCCTTTAACTCTAATTGAAGAAAAAAATTGAATTGGGGACATACTTAAAAATGAAATAAAAATTATTATTTTACAAAAATTTTAAAAACTTGAAGGATATAAGCCAAATTTTTACGGCCAGAAGGCGTAGGTCCGCTTCTGGATTGCTCTGACGTTAACCTCGGATTGTGGGCAGGTCATTGGAGTCAAAAGAGTATACGATAAATTTACCATTAGTACTGACAAGTCGAATTTTTTTTTTCTCCAAAAAAAAATTACAGTGAACTTTTATTCAATCGCTTAAAAGAAAAAATTTATGGCGTAATTGTAATATTGTATTATAGTTATATTCAGTCATTAGATGTCCGTAGATCTCATCTATTTAAGTGCATCGAACGACTAAATATAACTGTAATACAGTACTACAATTACACTATAGTCGAACCTCTGCACAAAAAATTTTATGTGAATCAAACTCCCTTTAGTTCCGAAATGAAAAAAATATATATATCAGATGACAACAAAATCTTAGAAAAAGTAGTAGTTTGAACTATCTCTGATTAGAAAGAAAATGACTATCCATGGGAGATTTAAACGACGAAAATAATTGCTCTGAGGGAGAAGACGATAACAACTCTCATATACCTACAGAATACTCAAAAAAGTATAGAGAAATGTCACAAACAGATCTATTAAAACAGTGGGGACCAATCTGTTGAAAAAAAAAAGAGGTAAAACTTTTAGAAAGAATTCTATTAAAGTTGATACGAAAACTCTCAAAAACATGAGAGAAAAACCCATTTTATTATTTTGCTTGAAGATGAGACTGACGGCTGAAGTTTTGTTTATTGAGGGGAACAGGTGGTCGTTATTAATTGACTTCACTAATCGTGCCCATTTGACACCACAGCCCAACTAAACTGCAGTATCACTCTATAATTTTAGCCGTCTGTTAATAATTTTTTTTTAAAATATCATTTTTCCGTTTTCTCTTATAATTTTTGAAGGGGAAAAAAAAAGGGCTCCCACTCCCATTCTCCCACTATCTTTTCCCCTTTTCATTTTTGATTTGACTTATCTTTCCAAAGACAAAAAATAGAGCAAAGCTTTGTTACAGTGTGCGAGTCGGAGTCACAATTGCGTCTTAAAAGGCAATGGGATGTGAGTGGTACTAAGAGTAAGTGATGGCATTTTAACATCTTTTGATAGAAGGCACGACAACGTGAGTATAAATATCTCCTCAACGAATCTTAAAGGAGCAGGCATATTAAGTTTCGGTTCGGGTTATTAGAGTTTTGGTTTAGGTTTTAATTAGATCGGGTTAGAGAATTGAACAAATAGAATTGAAAACGTCAACCCGAACCGAACCGAATTAAATTTAATTTGATTTGGTTCGGCTTGGGTTCGTAATTTAGATTGAATTTGATTAATTTAGTTTGGTCCGGTTTTGGTTTGTAATTTGGATTGAATTTGGTTGGTAATTTGGGTTAGAATAATTTAATTCATAAATTCTATCAAAAATCATTTGAAATTCAAAAATCTTAAATCCAAACATCCTTGACAACATTTCAACAAATCTTTTTAAAGTTAATAAAACATAAAACATGTAGTTAAAGAGATTTTTTTTATTTAATACATATATTTTTTTAATTTTTAAAAGCCAAAATTAAAAAAAAATCAACCTGTTCGGGTTCAATCCAAACCAAATTTTAACCCAAACAAATTGATAGTTTGAATCCGCTCAGATTACATATGTTAACCTAAACCGAAGTTAACCCAATCCAAACGCCCATCTTAATAATGCCGAATAATCGAGACATTTCTATTTTCAAATTTAATTAAAAAGCAGAAAATTCTTCGTCCGTCGAAGGTTGCGCAAATTGCAAAAACATGTGATCCCAAATTTCTTGACAAGAAGCGAAACCAAACACATGCATGATCATCATCTTTCCCAATCACACACTGGTACTGGTGACGGAAAAGAAGGGCAAAGACAAATGAACAAATGACGTAACAAACCCATGTGCAGAAATTAGGGGCTTCGATAAATATTTATGAAAAGGACATTAGCGGTGCACGGTTGCAGTTGCAAAGGACGCCAGCCGCAGCAAGTTGTCCATGCTCTGTATTTAAACCAGAGCCATTGTGCAGTCCAGCTCGACAGCAGCTGCACCTAATGGCCATTTGTTCGATTAATTATATCTTTGTCGCCGTCATAGCTTGACACCTACGCCCGTGATAACGAAGGCAAGTGGACTAATGGACAACGTTCACTGCCTAAAAATGACAATGGGTAAATTGTTTGATTCCTTATATTATAATTTTTTAGTTGATCATATTACAGAAACCCATCCACCCAACTTATCATACTCAAATCGTGATTTTACAGTTGAGAGTTGCTCACGTATTATATAGTTAATTCAACATTTATTCTCATATCATAAGAAAATTCTCTTATCACTATTATCATATGTTGGCTGATCTTTTTGCCACTCGTGCATGAGTTTAACTCTCACAAGTCACAATAGATAAAACTCGAGAGACTAAATCGTACAAAAAAAATTAACTTTTAAGTATGAGTTAGGCTTGTTGACATTTATATGACATCGAAGCCAAACTTTCAAATGAGTCAAATGTCAAAACTACTGTTCTCCATGAAAAAGACAAGACAAAAAAGGCCAACTTTACACTACTAGTGTACGATTAAGATAATCTTTAGCAATTGAGCTAACTGTCAACTACCAGTTAGCTTGAAACTTGATAACCACATACGTCGAGTGTTTGTTTCCCTCGCATTGCTAAATTATGCAAGCAGCAAGTGTCTTGCTAGCCCTTTGACGTCTTCGGCGCTGGCACTACGAAGGTATCATCTCAAAATTAGCTTGCACATTGAAACCAATATGAATTCCTGCAGGTTTCCATTATTAAATCACCTTGAACTTGTGTGTGTAAAACTGGTTTGTGAAAATACAAACGAAAAGAAATGCTATCCATGCACAAAGTGCTATGAAAACTGGTTTGTGAAACCAGCTAT
Source organism: Citrus medica (assembly GCA_002013955.2). Taxonomy (NCBI): domain Eukaryota; kingdom Viridiplantae; phylum Streptophyta; class Magnoliopsida; order Sapindales; family Rutaceae; genus Citrus; species Citrus medica. The sequence continues at coordinate 332,070 of MKYO02001116.1, read as the reverse complement.
GAAAACTGGTTTGATAAATGAAAAGGAAGTTGGTAAGAAGGCTGATAAGGCCAGCCGACAGCCGTAGCAAGCAACATGATTATTTTAGTGTTTGTTTGGTAGGTTACATCTTTATCACCTGCCCTGGGATGGCCAGTGCTTGATTTTATAGCTTGACATGTACGGCCATGATCACGAGTGCACGCATGTAGGCCAGTCGCTAATGGACAACATTCATTGTCTAAACATGACACTCGGTAAATTCTTTGATTCCCCCCCTTTTATCCACAAATTCTTTTAATTTTGGAAAATTTTATGAAAAAATATAAATTTTATAAATTATACATAAGGCTAGTAAATGAAAAATAACACAAATAAATTAATATAAGAGTAATAAATTATTGTTTTAAAATTGTAAACAAAACAAGTACTTGTAAAAATAATATAAAAATTGTAAATCAACATTATAATTTAATTTAAAAAATACTTTCTTTATTTAATTTAGCTGAGCAAAGAAAATATTTTTTCATTAATTGAAAAAAAAAATTGTATTGAGACAATTGGAATTAGGTTTTATTAAATTGGTTTAACCATAAATTCTATATTCACCCTAGGACATTCATAAACTATGTTTTTTTATCATAGTGTTTTTTTTACTATACAAAACAATTAAGCAAAATTATTTTTCTTATGTGGATCAAACCAAAACAAAATAAAAATATATTATTATATTACTATGTATAAAATATCAATAAAATTAAATCTAATTTTTAGTTTTATACATATATCATGTACTTTCAAACTTTACTTCTTACTTATACTAAAATATGATTAAGAGACATAATGTGAGAGGGCAATGCTCCCTTCCATACACAATTTTCACTACTACCTAAGTTGCTTTCGAGGAGGTTTAGAAGGATGAAAAATTAGTTGGATGAAAAATTAGTTATCTTACAAACAATGTTGAAAATATATAAAAATAAATATTTTTCAAATTTTGATTTTCAGAATAGGTTTTATCCTTAATAAAATTTCACATAGATCATCACATGTATTATATAAACTCAAACTTATCATTATTCAGTTTAAAAATAAAAGCAGTAAATATATAAGGTGATCATTATCATAATGAGTTTTTACTTTATATATGTAATTTTTTTAATAACCTTATAATATTTACTTATTTTATGCTTCATTTATAAGTCTTCTATTTCATTTATATAATTCATATGTTATTTTATACTTAATGTTATTTTACAATTTTTATGCTACACCTGTAAATTTATGTTTTGTTTATCAATATTACATTATTTCACCACTCCTATGTTAATTTACTTGTTTTACCTTTTATGTATAAATCTTATGTTTTGTTTACTTAATTTATACTTTATTTTACACTTAATGTTGATTTACAAGTTTTATATTATATTTGTAATTTTATGTTTTGTTTACCAATAATATATCATTTTACCATTCCTATGTTAATTTACTTATTTTACATTTTTATTTATAGGTCTTATGTTTTATTTACTTTATTTATATTTTATTTTACACTTAATGTTGATTTAAAGTTTCTTATTATTTTGATAAGTTTTTATTTTGTTTATCAATGAAATATCACAAAGTATGACCGTAATTACAAAGACCTCTCTCGTTGTTTGTATTTCCATCCGATGGTTGTTAGTAGATCAATGAAATAACCAAAATACCCCTAAAGCCAAAAACACTCTCATAGCAACCACTAGGGTGTTGTTCGTTAACAGAATGAAATATGTTTTGCTCCCAGTATATGGATAAAAAAAAACATAATAACCAAATACTTAGACATTAAATACTCATTGACTGAAAAAAAAAAAATTGGTGAAGAATTTAACAATTTCTGAACTTCAATTAAGAAAATCATATTTGTTTCAAGCAGCTAAAAAAAAATCTATAACAAAACATTCCCTTCTTAACATTTTTTTTCTTGTAGTTCCATTAAGATTTACAAAACAAAAAAACATGAGAGAAGAAAATATATAGATTTATAGTTGAAGTTACAAACACAAAATATATCAAGTACAAAAAAACAATCTAATTTCAAAACCAACCGAAGAGCTTCTTTAGTTCTTAGGAGTGCTACCAATTGCATAACATTTTACAGCCATTTCCTTTGCCTTAAAAAATTCTTGTCCATCTCCAGCTTCAATCATTGCCCTTTTCTCTTGTGCTTCTTTGTTTAGTAAAATCTATCTTATTTTTCATTTTTGAAGCATATTCTACATTCTTCCTTTCTAATTGTTCCTGCCAATTACTCAATATGTTGAAAATGTATTATTTATAAATATGTGAGATTAATAGAAAGCACACTAAAATGTCTAACCCAAAGGGACTTATGGTTGTAGGGGAATTTTTTAAAAACAAAAGCAATTGAAATGCAACTTATATTATGCGCAAAAAAAGAAAGTTGAATCAGCCATGACACATAAATAAGTAATGCATTTCAAGATAATTAGGAGCTCCTTAAGTTGGTTTCTAGGCAAAATATATTTGATTAAACGTATCATAGCAAATTTTGTATTTCATTTTTAATCATTTCATAACAGAATGAAATCCTAAGCAATTATTAGGAAATAACTATAATCAATAGTGTTTAAATGAGAAAGCAGATTCAAAGTTTTATGAAATTTAGATCAAACACGAGTTTATGGACAAAGACTTATAGTATCTGGATATTCACAACTAGTGCACACTGATCAAGTTACAGGCATATACACAAGGTGAAATATTATAAAATAAAAAATAATTAAAACCCATTTAATCGTATTTGCAAATAAACTCACTTAAATCTTAAATTGTAATCACAAATACGGTCCCAAAAATTAATTTCATTAAAAAAAATCTCAATTTTTTTAATTTCAATTTTATTATAAAAATTTTGGAATTATATTTGCGATTACAAAACTAAAACCCACTTTTGTTTAACACAAAAATCACATAAAAATAACTAATTTTTAATAGGCAATGGTTTGTCTAGCTCATCACTAGTGCGAATCACACTAAAAACATGCAGCAGCTTCTTCAACAACTTAAACACAACATTAAATCCATTTTCAAACACAGCATCAAATCAACCAAAAAGTTCTAACTTTAACATGCATTGAGTTATTTGGAATTTTCACCTTCTATGAGGTTTAATAACTCATTTGTTCCTTGCCTGTTGCCAGCAATGGTCACTCGACGACAACATTTTCCTACCGCCATCACTTTGTTGTTCATCACTCTTCTTTGAAATTGGGGTTTTCTTCGAATTTGAGCTTCATTTGGCGAGGTTAGAATTATAAAGAGAAGAATCTAGGTGTATTTGGGACTTTGGGTGGATGATGGATTGCTAATTAGCTTGAGTTTGGAAGATGAAAGAGAAGATATGTCCAATGCATGCTTGGAACCAATAGATAATGAAGTGCACAGTGAGTGAATATTGATTTTTTTTCCAAAATTTTAGATAGCTTTTTTAAGAAATTACCCTTATACATTGACAAGATACCAACTGGAATCCAAATAGTTCGGGAGGTATCTAATAATATGCTCATACTTTCTATTTAAGTGTTGATATGCCAAATCTCAGGAAAGGTCCATAAAAATTACCCTTTTTTCTCTCTAATTTTTCTTGAATTCACGGGAACTAAACCTCATAACAAAAGTTTTAAATCCATCATTTTACCAGTTTTCGTTTATGGGGGCGGCATTCATTTTTGCCTGCACTTGATTGTCTCTCTTGTATATACTAGGCTTTCTTTGGGCTCTAAACTATTTTGGACTTATCTTAATATGAACTTGAACAATGTCGCGTACTAGATGCTTCATTTAAAATATCATCGTATGTTTCCTGACAATCAACCATTTATTGTCTTATAAATTTCACATAAAATTGACTTCCAACCGTAATGGAATAGTCAAATCACGAAGGAATAAGCAATATAATGCTTCTTGCCAAAAGCCCTAGATAAGCAATATTGGTATTCCTCTGCCTAATCGGCGATCCCTTCTTATCCTTATACGTCCCTTCACAATCCACAGGCCCCCTTGCGCCTCCATAAAACGCCAATTTCGCAGCTTCCTTGTAAGCATTTTCGTCCAGTTTCTTCTTGGCACCTCCAAAATCATCTTCAATCATCAGCTTATAATCAGAAGCGCATCGCGAAAGAAGCTGCTTAAGATTTGGGTCGCTTGCTTGTAACTTCTCGATCACGTTAAGCGTCTCTGTGGCGTTGCCTATGCATATGTCAAGCAAGATTTTCGCCAGCCCTTTGACATCTTTGGCGCCGGCGCTACGAGGGTCTGATCTGAAAATAGGCTCGCACATCGAAACCGAAAATGATTTCTTGCATGTTTCCGCTATTAAATCAGCTTCAACGACTTGGTTTGCGAACATGCAAATGAGAAGAAATGTCGTCCACGCCCACGGGTAAAGGGTTTTGTTTTCCATTTTCAAGTGCTTCAAATATCTATATATGTTTTATGTTAGAAATTGGCATACCGTATAATTTATAAATTAAAGACAGAGAGCATAATCACATATAAGTAAAGTTAGCTGTAGATGAGATTTTTGGTATACAATATTTTACAGTCCATATACGCAAATTGTAATAGATTCCACAATTCTGTATCTACCAAAAATTAAAGATTTTAGATACACTTTACTTTTTACAAAGATAGAATCTTATTTAGTTCCTATATTATGAAGTTAGTGCTTATTTAATCCTTGTATTTTTTTAAATACCTCAAAACATCCTTATGTTAAATTATTGACACCCATGCCATTAGTTTTTATTTCTTTTGCGTTGTTTTTACAATCTTACTCTCTTACAATAATTTTTTTACATTAAAAAAAGAAAAAAAATTAAATTACCAATTTAACTCAAGAAAATAAAATATAAACAAAGAAAATATATATTCATTTTCTTTTTGCTTTTATTTTGTTTTATACAAAAATTAATATATTGACTCCTCAGCGGAGTGTTCCACAAAAAATTAATATATATTATTTTTATTTTATTTTATTTTTGGGGTTAAATTAGAAATTAGGAAATTTAATTTTTTTATTAATGTCCAAAAAAAAGAAAAATTATTGTAAGAGGTTAATATTGTAAAAGTAAACAAAATGAACAAAAAGTAATGACAAGGGTGTCAATAGTTTAATGGCATTATGGCAGGGATGTTTTGAGGTACCTCTAAAAATATGGACTAAACGAGCACTAACGTAAATGAGTTTTTACCCCTTTTACAATCTGCTCAGTTTATTGACGAAAAATAAAATCCACAATTTTATACCTTATAATTTATATAGATAGAGAGGATGATTATATATAGTAAAGTTAGTTGTATATGAGATATTTGGTATGCAATATTTTAAAGTCCATATCTGCAAATTGTAATAAATCCCACAATTTTGTATTTATGAGAGTATCTCAAATGTTTATCTTTCATAGAAAATTTTCAATGCTCCTCATTATCAAAATATAGACAGTCAAATAAACCAAATAAATTGTAAAAGTGAAGTGTTAACTTGGGAATCAAGTTAGAGACTAGATTTAGCATTCAGCTGCATGGTTTGGTGAAACAATAATGCTATTCGTATTTAATTAGGATATTTAGTTTGTATCTCAATTGATGTGACAAATGATGTGTCATTATCTGATTGGTTCAAATGATAAATAATTATTATACTTTATCATTTTTAATTTAAATAATGAATTTCTATTGTTGATGCATTGGTTGGGACACAAAGTAAATATTCCAACTAAGTTAACTTAGGATCACTCTTGATAAAATGGTCATGAGACCCCATGTTTTTATAAATAATCACAAAGACACCTTTATGGATACACATATTCTCTTTTAGACAAACTATGGAGGTATTTTCCAACATGTTTTTGAACATAAAAGGGGGGTTTGTAGGTGATTTGTACAATCATTTCCAAGCACAAAGAAGGATTCATGTGTCTTAAACAAGAGTTTGTGAGTCCATTTCTAAAAAAATAAGGGAATTTCGGTGATCATTTTCTCAAACTAAAAGGGTTGTTGGCGTTCTTTTTCCTTTTAACTAACACGAAGATTTGTAGGAATTTCACAGCATTGGCTGTTAAAAATCTTATACAGGACACTCGTACTATGTCTTTGGGCATAATTAATTTAAGGCCAAGAGATGAAAAACAAATAAAGAATAATAATGACGTTTCATATCATCATTAGTGTGAGATAATTTCCAATTTAATTTCATAACATTAAATTATTAATAAACGAATGACATATAATATGGTTCATCATCGATATATTTTTGAATCTCAACTTTTTAAGTAGACAATTAGTCGTAAGTAATAATATTCTACGCATAATTATAGCCTATTTATACAGAGGTGGACTATTGTTGGGTTGGGCCAGTCCGTCTCTATCTGGAAATGAACAAATCAAGCGGATCATTAGTGCAAGAGCCCTAGGCCATGTCTCATGCTGTGAGAGTTTCTGCTGCTGCTGTCTGCTGATGTTCAAAGCTTGGGCTACAAGGATTTTATTTCGCCCGACGCTGGCGACAGATCGTATCTTGAGAGACTACCAAACCGACACAACAGCTTGTTCTAACTAAAACACACGACAACTCGCTTATTTGTTTGATAAGCAAACGACAAGCATATAGGTCTTGCACCGGAGTAGAAATTATACACTACATCTACTTTTAAACGGCGAACGATTAGTTGACAGAGTGATTATAATTATTTTTTAAAAAAAAGCAGTGGTTTACAGAGTGATTTCCAAAACAAGCCTCACAAAATCTGACAATTTCATTGATTGAGGTTTGCTTGCTGATGTATACTCGAAAATATGTAACAGCACCAAATAGCTACATCATTTATCAAGTCAAAAGTGCTATAATTCCTTGGGTTACAAATCCTAAATTTTCTAAATCTTTACTCTTCTTCCATACAGTTGAGGAGCTATCAAATCCCAATGATGCAAAGTTCTGAGCCTTCTTTGCTCCATAACGTGCAAGCCCAGAAAGGAGTTCGTATCCAAGTTCTCCAAGGATTTTTGAAAATAATCTTCAACTGCTCCTACGTAAAAACATAGGCACAGTGAAAGATAACCCTTCAGCTCTGGATCAGTGGCCTCACCTTCCAACTTTTCCATCAGCTCAATGGTGTCTGTAGCTTTGGCTATAGTTTTGTCCAGCATGATACGAGCAAGCCCTTTTGACATCATTGGCTCTGTAACTACGACCGTCTGAACTCAGAAAAATCACACAAGCTTCACTCAGAAAAAAAGATTTTATTGCAAGTTTCTTCTATTAGATCTGCCTGAACCAATGTGTAATTTTGATTTGCACACGAGACGAAGATGATGATAAGATATATTGTTGTCAATGCACAAGGGGTCTTGTTTTTCATTTTCGAGAGCACATGAATTCTTTTTTTTTTTTTTAACCCTGGTTAAAATGTCTAGGACATCTCTTTATATTTTTATGTATAAAAGATTAGTCTTGTGAAAATGAGTTGGTCAAACATTATCAAATATCTTTCTATAATTGCCATTCCTTGATAAGGTTACATTGAATGCGCACGTATATAAATGTTAGTAAATTCAAACGTAACAATTGCAATATGTCTGATTATTATATGTTTGGATATTATTATTATTATTGTTATTTATTGGACAGAAATCACAGCCATTTATGATAGATCGCATATTTTCATATAGGAGTAATGATACAGTCACAAATTATTGTATAAATTTATTTTATATAAATTGACGTGACATTAATTCATTAGTTGAATGAAAATATAAAATAATAAAAACAAATCATGTGGGTCAACTGATATTTAATTCAACCAATCTTATCATGTCACATAAGTTTGTACAAAATAAATTTATACAAGAGTTTGTGGCTATATCATTACTCTTTCATATAGATTTATCAGTACAGGAAGTAAGAAATATTAAAAATATGTTTGGACGCGTGTGATTTTTTTTTTTTATCAACTCTGTGATAGGCAAGCAAGCAAGCGCAGGATATCAGCAGCTTTGTTGAAAGAGTATTTTTTCGAAAATGCTGGTTCTGTTTTTTATCACGGCACAAAGAAAATTTGTGTGGCCGTACGTACGGAAAAATAACATTCACAATTCCTTACTGATTAAATTCGTTGAAGAGGGCTGGCTTGATATAAGACTGTAACGAATAGTTAAACCATTAAATCGAGAGTTCTATGTAAATGTTGCCAATGGAAAAGGAAAATGGTTCTGTACATTTCCAGATCTTTCTAATTGATCGTTTGCTTCATGTTTTATCATCTCCCTTGGACTTATCTTTGTATTTTTGTTCATGTTGCGTCTCAAACCAATTCGACGGAAAATGATTTCCAAAGCTAACAGATATATTTTCCAGTCATAATATAACACAACTCAACAAATCTTTTCATCTATCTATAAAGACACAATTTCTGGATACATTGTTCATAAATCTAATAACAAGGACAAATTGTCATCATCATACATAAAGAATTAAAGAATAAATGCAACTTGACATCAATAATGAAAGCCTAGAGACCTGACCTGCAAAGAACTGAAATCAGTATGAATGAAGCTACTGTATTCATACAAATGGTTCTGACCCTATCAGGATTGAAAAATCTTATCTGCAACGAAAGAATGAAAGAATAATGACAGATTTCTCTACCTACAAAGAATTTTAGTGTCTCTTTCTGTATGCTAGGATGGAATGAAAACTAATGGTGTGTGTATGAAGAAAAAAGAAACCCCCGCAGCAATCAGGTTGGCTGAGAGAATGAGGATGAACCGCCTGCAACATCAACAGGTGCCCACGCTGAGACTGTATAAAGAGGCTGATCTATCCAGCTTAGGGTAAGCGCCGCTCCATCCTGTCCTTGCTTCTTAACACCATAATTCTCGCAAGAGTACATCTTCAGTAGCATTTGACTCTGAAGCATCTCCCTCTCGCTGATCCCCATGCATCGAAACCCTCCTTGCTCCATCCTCCTCCTCCAGTTCTCAAAACTCTCGTGCCTTTCTAACCGGTCACTTCCTTCGCAAGCAACAATACTTCTAACTTCCCTTGCAAACATCTCTTCTATCTTGATCCTAACTGGACTGTCTAATGGGAGAGAGTAATCGATCAAATCAAATAAAGCACTGTAGTATCTCAATGAATTGGAAACTCTGGTCTCCAAGAAAGGGGAATTGTGCTCGGCTTCTTGCTCTGCCATGAGGACTATTGTCGGGTTTGTGCTCCGAATAAGTCCCAAAAAATCCCTGAGTACTCCTCCATTCCCACTATACAGTGTCTTATGCAACTGAAAGATACAATTCACCGCCACGCTCTCCTTCTCCTTCACATGAAGCATCCACAGCCTCACATCTTCTAACCTGTCCACAACCGGATGGAACTCGAAAGGCAAATTCAGTGCCTCAGCAAATCCGGAAAGCCTATCTCCCGTTTCGTTTAATTCTTGTTTGGACTCACCGATACCAGTGATTCTAACATGGCTTGGAGGGTTAGGCCTGGAGGCTAGGCTCTGAAAAAAACTAGGCCACTGAAGTCCTTGCTTAATGTCAAAATCAATGATGTGAACCCTGTCTTTCCCGTCAAAAGCTCTCAGCAGCATCTCATTTGCTGTGAAATGAATGAATTTCGGAATTGGAGTCGCCTGGTTCAAAAGCCTCAGTGCAGCCCCCGAATCATCATCAACCCGATCAAAATCTCGAGGAGGGGTAATATGAAAAGTATGAGGCCAAAGCCTTGAGACACGAAGAGCCAAAGCTTCAGTGTAGTAAGCTGTCAGGCGACTAATAGGGCTTCCTCTCGGAGAAGCAACATCACCCAACTTGGCAATAAAATGGTTGACAGCAGGGATATTCCTCGACCCAATTGCTTCCACACAATCTGTAAGTAATCTGACAAGCTCAAATCCATTCTCCCCTTGGTTGGTACCCTCCTCGCTAGCTTCCACACCACCTTGATGAGGATATGGATTCCTAGACCCATTACCAACATCATGCTCCACAGGATTCTCATGTAGCCTAAGAGCCAAGCTCCCACTCTCTGATGAGGTACTTGAAGCCGAAACCTCCTTTGCCAACCTATGGCTAGTCTCATCACCGTCTTTTTCACCCAAATCTGTGATCTCAGTTATAACCGATTCCACCCAAGGATTGTTTGACAGTGGCAAAGGTGGTGAAATAAATTCACCAGGCACATAACAAACCCTGTCTTTCTCTCCTGAGCAGGTCAAAGTAAAAGGAACTTGAGGGACATTTTGGCCTGTGAAACTTGGCTGAAACCAAAAGTTCCCGGTACCCAATTGACCTAAACTCAAACTATCACCACCACCTTCATGAATATAATCATTTTTCCCATCATTATCACCACTGCTACCCTTTTTCCTTTTAGCCCTGTTAATGCAAGACTCGTCAACCAAACCTCCTTCTGCAAACCTCTTCAGACTCTTACCCTTCTCCCAAAACTCATCTTTGATCTCCCTCTGCGTGCTCGTTGCCAAAGGTGGAAGACGGACGTTCTGTTTGAGAGAACAAGCGCTTGTCTTAGGCTCAATTGGCTTCTCTACAGAGAGGCCAACAGGCCTAATGGGCTGGGAGCGCGACGAGTCTTTTCGAGAAAAGCTACATGGCAAGTCCAGTCTCTGTGTGCTCATTGACGGCAACTGAAAATGGCAAGCTGGAAATTGTGCAGATGCTTCACTCCTCAATCGATGCCTCGGTGACAACAATGTGGAACTAGAACACCCAGCCAACATCCTCTATATCCTTCCTATTTTCAATCTTTTTGTGTTTTGTTCTTTTCAACTTAAATTCACCCACCCAACCTATTTTCTGTTCAAACTTCCTATCTCTCTTTGGTTCTATAATTTCTGTATTAGCTATGCAATGTATGAGTTTTTACTGTGCAAATTCATATATGTTTTGATATTATGGCCTAGGAAGTAAATGTAACAATATAAACCTAGAGAGATAGACTAAGTGAGTGTGTGGATTTTCAAGAACTGAAACAACAGGAATCCGATGAATAAACAAAATTAAGAAAAAGATATGTAACAAATTTCAGTGTTCCTATATGAATAAGTGTGCAATGAATGAACAAGAATATGGAAACAAAGAAAAAGAAAAAGAAAGAATTATCCCACCCCCAAAAGAATCAAAGAATCCAATACTAAATCAAACACCTGTAATAAAACAATCATCGGATTCCACAACATTCACAAACAACTCATTGTTTCTTCACAGACGAATGCAAATTGTGGAAGGAAGCAGAATAAACACATACTTGCACAAAATGGTAGCTGAAACTCATAAAAAACTCGACAGCCAGAACAGCATTTGAAGCCAACAACAACTCCATGGTAGCTAAACAGCATTTCAAACACAAGTAAAACAAACAAACCCCAGCCGATCAAAAGGAGCAGTTGAATTCCATACCTCTCTCAAACACACTCGCTCACTTCCCAAAAGAACCATAACCCATGAACCATTTGTGTTTTTATATACTAATACAATACCAATCACCCTTTTCGTGTTTCTTCTTTTTTGGTTTGCTCTACTAATACACTAACTCTGTACTATAATGTGTAAAACTATACTGTAACTATAAAGCCTATTAACTACCACTTCCAATGGAGGCCGTCTTGATCATTGCTCTTTTTAGGTCCTGTCTCCTTAGTCTTTGATATGAGAAAAATGAAAAGGAGGATGTTCGAGAAATGTATGGGGAACTTAGTTTCTATACCGTTGGATTTTGATCCGACGGCGGAGATCGCGAATCTAAGTGACCGTTGGGATATGTCGGTGAAATATGACCGTTGGGGGAGAGAGTGAGGGGGGGGGGGGGAGGGGGAGTTGGGGTACGGACTCGGTTTTATTCTTTTATCTAGGGGGAGAAAATAGGGCTCCCCTATCGCGTTGCCGTTCACGTAGGATGCACGTGCCTGTCTCCTGATATCCGTTCACTCGACCGTTGGGTTACATCATCAATTTTCTTTTTTTCTTTTTTTAATGTTTTGTTTTTTTGTTGGTATTTGGTATCAGTACTTCCATTTTCTTTTTCTTTTTGTTAACTTCCTTAACTTTTCCACTTTAAGAAACGTGGCGCATAACAAGCCGCCATTAGAGAAAAAAAGTTAGATTTTCTGAAGTGTGATTTGACCGAACTACGACTGAGGTTTTTGGTCTTTCTGCGTGGAATAACAATCTGCCACGTGGAACCTGGAATGGCATCCTCTTTTGTTCTTGGACTTGAGCTCAGAGTACTTTAGGCGAACATGTGGCTTCAAGAAATCGTTTGCCAGAGAAGGGGAACAAATTCAGGCGAACCCACAATAGGAGTAACTAATTCGGATGTTTTGCTTTGCTTTTTGACAGATCTTTTCGGGATATCCATATTTTAAAGTGAGGATATATATATATATATATAAAATCATATATTTGAAGGTATTGAAAAATGTACTTTTTTTTATTAATACATTAAAATATTTTTTATCTATTAATAACATCCTAACTTTATTAAAATAAAAATATTTTTTGTTAAGAGAAAAATTACACACACATATATAGTTTGTGAACTCTAATATATTATTGAAGTTATTTTATTTAACAAAAATAATATTGGAAGTTTTGTAAATTTTCAAAGTTACTTTGTTACAGCCTAGTGAAAAAAGAAGAAAGGGTATCTTACAACGAAAGGTGAAAATCATGATTGCACGCAAGTAAATTTGTACCCCTTTTGTAGCCATCTTCCAACGGTTGAAGAGGGTAGTAAATAATCCTTTTGCTGAAATTGGTGAAAGTTCTAGGAAGCTACAAGTGCTAACAAAATGCGGTAGAATCCAAACAAACGCCAAGTGCCGATAGCTAATGGTCAAGCAAATTGAATCAAAGATCAAGAAGTCACTCAATTCGCCGATGATCTGCTTGTTTGCTATTTGTCATCTTGTATTTGTTGTTTTTAAATTATTACTTACTTATTAAAGTGTTTAGTTCCGTCCTGGGCACTTATCTTTGAGATAAATAATCATTCTATACACAATAGTTCAAGGCAAAATTTCAATCATAAATTAAAAAAAAAAGGTCACATTAAAACTCATATATGTTAAGAAAATAATATTTAAATGGATGGTAAAGACACATCTTAATTTATGCATGTAAATAAGATATAAAATTTAGCGGGGGTCCTGTATAGCAGCAGTATAGCTCCTTCGGCGTCCCACACCTCATTCACCAAATTGTATCTAAATAAACTAAATTATAACTTTCTACACAATGGAGTCTAGACCAACTCCAGAAACAAAGCTTCCTGCTTGCTCGTCAGCCCAAGTTCATTGAGAGTCAAAGCACTCTCCCCATCGCTGAAAGCACGCCTTGGGTATGGCCTCACCTATTGAAGCAATTACACTAAATAATTCAGAATTACAGGTCTCTTATCTGTAAATCACCTCAATTAATCCGTGGGGAATAATTGAATAAATTTAATTTTGTTAGGTAGAATATGGATGGTTTGAACATTACCAGTCTGTAGGTGCCTGCTTTGATTCCTCTACCAACATCTATATAGTCAAAAAGAGACTGCAAAGAAATATTTTTCACAATGAAGTTGTTGGGCAGAGGGACAAATTGAAAGTAAGCAGATTTTCTACACAGATCTTACCTGCAGCTTGTTGGACTTGAGGAATCGGCGACCACGACGACTGCCATCTGGCATCCGCACCAGAAGGGTCACAGCATTTTCATCATCTGGGGCTGGCTCCTGAGGCAATGACGCTTCTTTTGCTGCTAATTGTCTTTCATATTCCTGCCAGCAAAAAGGTCATTGCGCATCTGTGAACTGTTTAAAACTATTTAAAAGTAACATCCACTCCAATAGACAAAACATACAAATTCAGAATGGTACTTCTTAGCTGGATTTAGTTATGTCCACCATAAGATAAATAGGTCTATGAAACAGAAGACTTTCAACTACCAAAGACCAAATATGTGGTTGATGTACCCAAAGAATAAATAAATAAATAAAGAAAAAGGGTCAAATGCAAAAACTTTCAATACTACTAGATAATACTAGCAACATGAGAAAATTAAAAAAAGGAGAAAAAAACAGTTTGACCATGAAAAGGAAAAAAATACTTCAATAACAAAGTACCTGCTGCTCCTCCATTTTCCTACGGGTTTCTTCCTCTTTTCTTCTTTCCTCAGCAAGAGCAGCATTTCTTGCTTCTTCCTCCATTAGACGGCGAGCTTCAGCTTTTTCTCTGTCTGCTTGCAATGATGCAAGATATTCATCATCCTGCACGAGTGAAGTACGCAGCAGTTCAGTGACACCACAGACAGAAATTAGAACTTTATTATTTGGTCTTGAGGCCCAAAATTCAGACCTGCTGCTCCCGTATCAGGCGCTGAGCTTCCAATGAGGGTGATGGAGGACGAGGTACTCGCCGAGGATAAGAGCCCTCAGGTTGCATGTACTGATGAGGTGCATACGGAAAACGGTATCCACTTTCAGGTATTCCACCAAACATTGCAGCCTCAAGCATAACTGCTTCATCATGCTCCTCGGAAGAGATGCCACCCCACTAATTTAGTCAAGTGAATGTGTCAAATATATTAGTCGGCATAAAATTTTGGGCTAAGAATAATAAACATATGTGAGTTGAATTTCTTGTTGAACTTTCTCGATAAGAAATATGCAGGGAAGATACCTCATCTGAAGGAAATGCATTTCCGTTGTGCTGTGGTTGATTGCTGACATCAGGCTGTCCAGGACTTGGAGGTGAGCTGACCTCAGTAACCCCAACTTCCTTGTCAGATTCCCCAGAAGCCGAAGACGTATGTATGGACCTATGCCTAACAAGAGGCTGCTCCTCCACATCTTCAATCTCTTCTTGGATGGATAAGCTTCCTCCCTCGAACCTAAGTTGGACAAGGTATCCTCATAAAATTCTTGCCTCAAAGAGCAGAAAACACATCAAATAAGTATAAAGTATAAATCACCACCCTTCGCTATGGCCAGGACAACAGAAGGATGCCACATGCACACACAATCAGTAATCAGAGAACACACATAACACCAAAATTAACAGTTCAAAGAATACCTCCCATTTGATGTTGCCACTTTTCCCAGCTCCATCTCAGATGGCTTGGAAGCTCCTGCTACTGATGCCCCAACATCCCCACCTAGCTCACGCTGTGCTTTCTCTTGCTCTGCTGTCTGAATCCAGTTATCCAGTTCTTGTAAAGTGAGAAAAATGAGGCGCTTGTGAAGGAAAGATAAATGTAAAACAAAAGCTTACCCTTAATGACAATGAAACTGCATGTGCCAGATCGGCATCCTCCAAGGGTGGTTGCCTATGCTCAGTCCCAGCACCACTAACATTCTGCATTAAGAAGAAAGTGATTTAGTGTCTATTGGTACCAAAATCAAGAAAACAATGTAAATGACAAATGGTACTGAAACATTCATAATGTGAATCAAGCTGTTGTTTAGAAGCCTATACCTCAGCCTCCCGTTTTGAGGCCTCAATGGCAGCTCGAATCATTTCTTCTTCTATGTCATTGCTATAGTCCGCCAAATTATCAAATGCAGGAGCAGTGGGACTGCTACGCCCATCATTTTGCAGTGTAGACTGTGCAGCAGCAGGAGCTGGAATATCCTCATCCACTTCATCAATTATGGCTGTCCCTCGGTTATCAGGGCCATGTGTATTTGCAGATTCAGTGACATCCTCGACGGTAGGGGCATGACCAGATGGATCGCCACCATCTCTAACCTCTATGGGGATCTCTCTAACCTCTCTAGGATGGGTAACATGAGGTTCACGGCTCATAAAATCAGAGGCACCATCAAAGAACCTTCTACGACTGCTTGGATCAAGCGGTGAGAATGGATTTAAAGTTCTAGATCCAGATAGAAATGACAGTGGAGGCTCTCGGGGCACAGATTCAATGGGATCATCTATGTCCATAAAATCAGTTTGAGGTGCTGGAACAGATGATTGATGGGTGCTGAAAATCGCAAATCGCATAAAGGCGTATCATTAATAAATAAAAAATTTAAGAAGACTAAGAATTTTAAAAGATGGAACATAAAATTAGATGTTATTTCTGATAAAAACATTATTTTCTAAACATGTAACAACCGGGAGGAGAGGAGTCAACTGCATAAGATGAGGAATAGAAATTAAAAATGTAAAGCATTTCTTCTTTATAATTCAATAATAATTAAAAATAACAAAGAGGGCGTATAAATGGGAAAACAAATCAATTCAAAGGAAGAATGACAGACGCGTTCAGAGACGTGTTTCTATCTCCTTCGCTAAAATGTGCATTCACAGCTGCATTCAGATCACCACTGTGCTCCTGATTTCAAGGAAGAATAACAGATAAATCAGCAGTTAAGAAAACTAAATTTCAGCAAACAATTCTACAAGATTACTATCAGGCACACAGCCGTACAAGTATCCATCCTCAAAACAAAAGCTAACCCCAATGGGCAGCATAATACCAAGCACTTAGCTACTCCAGAGAATTTACAATGTGCAGGAAATTTTCTTGCTGTAATCTTGGCATTACTCATATTGGACTAGCATTCATCCATCTGACAAATATGCCGTCCAAATATAACCAAATTTGGCATACGTCAGCTCAACACAATTCTTCCACATTTGCACTTTAATTTATTAAAAAAAATCTATTTAAATTCTTCACCAAGCCTAGTTATAAACAATGAATTTTGTTTCTTAGATTTTGTTTAACTCACATGGTTCCATGCGGGTATTAAATGAACGAAGAGTACTCTGATCAACACAAAAAACACTAATGTTCATTCAAAAATGGCACAAGAACAAGTACAGCCAATGATATATGTAAACAAACATAAAAGAAGTCCCAATCAGAGTAACAAATTCCACATTAATTTCATTTTTAATAAACTTAAACTCAAGAACCAAAAACAAAATTCACCAATTTCAGAGAACCTAAAATAATTCTCCTACAAAGGTTTAAATATTACGACTTTTATCAATATATAAAGTGAAAACCCTAAAATTAAAGCATTGGTCATCATACATCTACGAAAGTTAAGCAAATTAAAGTCCAAAAATACACGAAATACAAACATTAACCCTAGTTTCGCGTAGATTACATCATCAATCAACTGAAAATCAATTAACTCCACAATTGCAATCAAAATACATAAAAAGCGAATAAAAATTCTGAAATTTAGCTAAAAATTACAGTTTTTTTTTTAATATACCTCTAGCTTTTGCACCGCGACCGATTCAGTGGCACCTGTGATGCTAATGAAGGTGTCGATTGCTTCTTGATTAGGTCTCACCATTTTCCGGGAAAATTTTTATTTTAATTTTCTTTTTGAAGCTTAATTGTTTTAAGCCTTTTCACTGTTCCGCTGTTGTGTGCTTTCTTTTATAGAAAGAAAGAACAGAAACAGAGATAAATATATGTGTTGAAATTTAGGAACCTTATATAGGGTAGCGTTTGGGGTATGGGTGTTTTTGTAATTTGAGTACTTCTCCAATGTTCTAACTTCTACGTTTCCTTTTATTGAGAGACGGTCTGCCCGTTAACTTACGGAGGTGAGGTTGGTATCGCCTAATGATAAAATCACTTATTAATGCGATCGTGTTAATTAAACTTTAATGCCCATTAATTAGTGATTTTTAGAATAATTGACCATCTATAATCTCAATTCTTAGAAGATTATAGATGGTCAGCGGCACCTGTGTATGTAGTATGTGCATACATATACATACACACACATATACGCACACAAATATATTGATCGTGTTAATTAAATTTTAATGCCCATTAATTAGTGATATTTAGAATAATTGACCATCTATAATCTCAATTCTTAGAAGATCTTCGTAGTATGTGCATACATATACATACACACACATATACGCACACAAATATATATTAGATTATAATAATACTCCATTTATGAATAAAAATATCATGAATAGAAACTATTAATGCACATCACTCGCTTCATATGCTACATAAATTGAAATACCAAGTTTATAATTCGAAATAATTATTATTAATTGTGTTGTAAAAATAATCAGTTACAAAAAATAATAAAATATTCAGTAAAATTTATTTTTAAAATTACTATGAGTTTTAAAAGTAGTTATACGTGTTTGATAAATCTTACGTTAAATTGTTTGAAGAATACAAATGACTGAAATAATTATAATGTTAAATAAAATTTATTTTTTTAAAGATGATGCTGTTTGGACCCACGAAATGCTCTTTTCAGTCACATTTTAATTATTTTTTATTACTAAAATAACCATAACATAAAATTACTTGTGTAATAAAATCATTTATGAGATGGGTATTTTCGTAATAAAATACTAATTAAAATCACTCGTTCATTAATAATTAAAATAAGAAATTCTTTTTTAGAAAAATGAGTTTTATTTAAATTTTTAAATTTTTAAATTTTTAAATTGATTTTAAGAATCAATTTTTTGGGATTAAATTGTTCCACCTAATAGAAATGTATTGAGAAAATTATCGTTGTAACACTCTTCTACATTTTTAAAAAACTAGCCATAAAACATTTTAGTGCCAATTTGAAGTATGTTGAGTTTGATGAAATCATCAAATAAATGATATTATATGTATAAAATTCCCCGTAGGCCTGAATAAAACGTAACTCTATAATAAAACTTTTAATTATACTACGGATCTTAGTTTTTAAAGACTCATAAACCATATTCAAAATAAAAATAATATATGTAAACCAGCATAACAATTAAAAATAAAAAATAAAACAGGGCTAATTAGTACATTAATATCAGATTATTTTCTAAAAAATTGAGTGTTGTGCAAAATCTAAATTATTTTTTAAACTTTTTTCTCTCTTATGATTCATATTTAAGTTATTAATCAAATAAAATCATTTGAAAAACAATTCAGCTAGGCCCTTGGTCTAGTTTATTTATTTTGTTTCAAATGGTTACAATCTATAGTTATATAATAATAATAATAATGTTAACGATCTCCATAATTGAGCTCAAACCTAAGTTCTAATACTATATACCACCTATATATTAAATGATGAATATAAAAATAATTTTAATATTTAATAGATAAATGTGATGTCAGTTTAAAAAAAAAACTCCTACCAACACTAACCATACAACTACAAGAGGTCTATTTGAGACTTTAAATGCATACACATTTATTTTTTTTTTATTTTTTTTAAGAGAACTATTGCTCGTGATATTTATACTATACAAATTATTGAGACCCGTTTACATCAGTTCTAGATAGAATTTCATAAGATATGATTACAAGATTATATTTAGCACTATCTTGTGTTTAGCTTGAACTTGATTAATTAAAAATTAATTTATTAACTATTATATTTTAAAATTTTATTTATATATAACAATAAAATGTTAAATGTAAATTTTACATTATCAAGTCGAATTCACGTTGTCATACCCATTAATTTTATTGAATTATTTTTTTAACAAAGTTGGAAAAAAAAGAAAAAAGAGAAAATAAATCTTTGGTCTTTGATGAATGATATGTAGTTCATAAATTTATAAGAATATATGAAATATGAATGACACATCGGTTATATATTCAGGCATAATATAAATGATATATATCGTAAAATGTTTATTTCAGAATAAAAAGTATACGACATTTTGTTCATAAACCTATCATCCAGATGACACACCTTCCATTAATACATTTTATGGAGCATGAATGACACATTGTAAATTGTATGATTTGTTGTTTCTATATTCAACATATAGATGACATGGGGGTATACTTTCGAAGAGAAGAAATCTATAGTAAAGTAAGAACATCTCCAAAAGACTCTTCAAATAAGATTCTACTTCTTATTTGAAGTGTTATATCAATATTAAACACTCCAAACAACACGTTAATTTAGATTCTTCAAATAAGATTTGTTTTTCATTCTTCAATATTACCGAGTGAGTTTCTCCCTCTTCTATTAATATTTTATTATTATTTATTGAAAAGATAAGGTTGCAATAATTATTATTTATATTTCTTTTAAAAAATATAATAACAATTTCATTTTATAGTGGGAAAGATTTAATTAAAATAATATTAATTTATTCTTATTTGATGAGTTTTTTTAAAAAAATTATATTATTCTATACACTTATTTACCACATCAGTAAATAAATTAAAATTTAAAAAATAAAATTAAAAGACCTATGGGAGATGCTCTAATAAACAAACGTGGCCTCGAGCAAAAAGCTAATTTTTAAAAAAATATAATAACAATTTCATTTTATAGTAGGAAAAATTTAATTAAAATAATATTAATTTATTCTTATTTGATGAATTTTTTTAAAAAAATTATATTATTCTATATACTTATTTACCACATCAGTAAATAAATTAAAATTTAAAAAATAAAATTAAAAGACCCTATGGGAGATGCTCTAATAAACAAACGTGGCCTCGAGCAAAAAGCTAAACGACGCTGAGAGTGTCGTTTCTACCGCGCGATTCAAACGACGTCGTTATGGTTGCTGTGTTTAAATGGCTTCTTCCCAGTGTCGTCCTCAGTCTCCTCGAGCCCAGACCAAACATTTGCCCAAAAATGGAGACGAAGAAAGAAGAGAAGAAATCCAAAATCAAGCAAACATCATCGTTTTGGGTTTGGGTGACAGCGTCAGTGATCTTCAGGCTAATCTTAATTTATTTCCCCAAAAATCTCAACTTTTCTTCTCGCCCCGAAGTCGCCACTCCAGTCACCAGCATCCGTCGTCGTACAGTCTTTTCTCTCCACCTCTCTCTATAATATTTTTCACGTGCTCAAATTCGGAATTCGATTCAGATTTATGAATTTTTATTCTTGTAAATTGTGTAGTGGCTGAAGGTTATTGGCTTAAGCAATCATCGATGTCTCCATATGCAGGTATGCTATTTCCTTTTTTTTTGTCTGATTTAAGGACTGCTGTTAATTTGTTTTTGTTTCGCAGGTTCGATGTATCACGGTTCTCCATTGTTACTTTCACTGATTGGGCCACTCACTGTTAACAGGTAATAATTAAGCTTACTTAATGCTACAATGATAATAATGATGTTAGTTACGTTCTAAACAATGATGATTCGATCATTTATTTTTGGATACTCTATTGTATAGTGTATTAAGCTTACTTAATGCTACATGGATCAGTTTCATTTATTTATTTATTTGTTTGTTTTGGCACGATCCAGAATTGAAGGGCAACCAAATCATCTTCTATGCAGGTACGAAAGTTAATCTAAGACTTTGTGTTTCAGATTGTACTCTTACATTTGTGCTTGATGGCATGAAGTAGAACTTGTTTCTACTGCCGTGCAGGAAAATTAAATTTTACTCCATATTGTCACTTGCAGTGACAATTTTCAGTCAACAAAGTGGATTTGTAATGCATTTAAAGGTTTTTGATAGCATTTTGGGTACAGCTGGAAGGTTTACATGACAATTTATGTGTTAATTTATATTAATAATTTTCTTCTTAGAGGTCAAGTAAAACAGGTTGATTGCATTTTTCGTGCATCTACCAAATTTATGACTAGGCATAGAATGGAAGATAAATGTAAAACTACTGAAATATCTGTGAAATACTCTTAGTTCAAGCGGCTGAGTAGCTTCTTTGCCTTGAATGGCCGGATTTGGGCTCTTCTATTGTTGTGTTGTACATTTTTTGAGAAATAAAAAATGAAGTTAGTTTACTGAAGTTTAATATCTTCTGAAGTTGGTTTTAATTACCTTGAGGACACTGACGGTGTTTGATCTTTGCAGTTTATTCCCATTTTGAATGGTTTTCTTTGTTCTGTTCATTTCTTTTTAATTTTTTCCTTTACTAGTCATGTAGTTAAACCAACACATTTGGATACAGCTTGCTTTTTTTGCTTGCAGATGTTGTCAGTGCAATGCTTATTCGCGCTACTGGTCAGACTCTTCAGATGTCGTCTTGTCTGAGCTTGAAATCGCTAGACCTTGTTGAGCTGTCAAAAAGTTCAGGTATTTTGATATTTATGATGCTAGTTTCTTTTAAAGTTCTGGTGTCCGTTGGATCTCATGAGAGTTTTACTTTATTGAAAACAACAAGAAATTGATTTAGATAAGGACCTTTGAATTAAAAAAAAAAAGGAATGCTTTGAAGAATCACAAAAATGAAAGATGGCTTTAAGTCCTGTGATAATCAACTATAATATAAGTATGGCTGATCACATCATGTTATTATCTGGATATAGAAGGTGGAGGTGGAGGGCTGATTGCTTGACTTATGACCGATCAGTTGCTGTTGTTTATTTCAAGATGTATTTATTAGTTCTTAATTTCAAATTTGATTTAAACCGCCTACCACCACTGCTAGCTCCCCTTTCCTCACATGTTTCTTGTTTCCTTGAAGAGATGCTTTCTTCTGGAGATATTGCTGCTCTTGTGTACCTCTGGAACCCATTCACGATAGTAGCCTGTGTGGGCTTGTCAACATCACCAATTGAAAATCTGGTTGTTATACTATCCCTCTATGGAGCATGTACAAGTAAGAAGCTCAAAGCTTTGTCTGGTACTTGGGTACTTAATGTTTGTGCATATCATTTTTACTGCCAGGCTTTTGTTGAATCTTATAAATTTTAATTATTTAAAGAACTTCCATTTATTCCTTTACTTGAAAAATAGGTTTGCACAGAATAATCATTCTGTCATTGAGATTGTTCTTTTATAGAGATTTACAGCACACATAAAACCATTAAATCAGGAAACTAAATCGCTGATTTAAGGAAAGAATAATTTCTTGGTAGATTTTTCTAAAATACATAGATTTGCACCTAAATAGCTATGTTACAGCTAATGACTAATTTGCAGCTAATATATAATTACAGCACATATATTTTTTCTAATTTTCTAACACCCCCCCTCAAGCTGGTTTGAAGATATCCTCCATAGCCAGCTTGCAAACTAGAAATCGAACTGTTTTGTGTGTAGTCCTTTGGTAAAGACATCAGCCACTTGTTCTCCAGTAGGAATGTACTCTATATGAACCAATCTATTATCTATCTTCTCCTTGATGAAATGCTTGTCAACCTCCACATGTTTTGTGCGGTCATGAACGACTGGATTGTGTGCTATTGAGATTGTTGCCTTGTTGTCACAGTACAACTTCATAGGAGATGATTTTGTCGCTTTTAACTCTTCCAACAACCTCTTAATCCACATGATCTCACAAATACCATGGGCTACAGCTCTAAATTCAGCCTCAGCATTGCTCCTAGCGACTACATTCTGTTTCTTGCTTCTCCATGTAAACAAGTTACCACCTACAAATGAACAGTATCCAGAAGTGGATCTTCGGTCAACTATGCTTCCAGCCCAATCTGCGTCTGTGTAGGCTTCAGTCTGCAAGTGTCCTTGTGGCTTAAACAGAAGTCCTTTGCCCGGTGTCCCTTTTAGATACCTTAAAATTCTGTAGACAGCTTCAAAGTGTGCCGGTCCTGGGGCATGCATAAACTGGCTAACCATACTAACAGAGAAGGATATATCTGGGCGTTTATGGGATAGATAAATCAATCTCCCAACAAGTCTCTGATAATGCTCCCAATTCTTCACATTCTCAGCTTCTGCAGGTTGCAGCTTCACATTAGGTTCTATAGGGGTTTTCGCAGGTTTACACCCTTGCATACCTGTCTCGTTTAACAAATCAATAACATACTTCTTCTGATTTACAAAAATGCCTTCTCTAGATCTAGCAAACTCCATCCCAAGAAAGTATTTTAATGCCTCGAGATCTTTAATCTCAAACTCCTCAGCCAGTTTCTTTTTTAACTTTGCTATCTCATCACAATCATCCCCAGTTAACACGATATCATCCACGTATACTATCAAGATAGCTATTTTACCATCATTTGAATGCTTGTAAAACATTGTATGATCAGCTTGACTTTGAATATATCCATAGCGCTTTATCACTTTGCCAAAGCGCTCAAACCAAGCTCTTGGTGACTGTTTAAGTCGATACAAGGACTTCTTCAATCTACACACTCTCTCATTTCCACACCTTTCTTCAAAGCCTGGTGGGGAACTCATATATACCTCCTCCTCAAGGTCTCCATTAAGGAAAGCATTTTTAACGTCCAATTGGTGTAAGCGCCAATTAAAGTTAACAGTAAGAGACAACAGGACCCTAATTGAGTTGATTTTAGCTACCGGAGCAAAGGTCTCTTGGTAGTCTATCCCATAGGTTTGAGTAAAACCTTTTGCAACAAGACGGGCTTTGTATCTCTCGACACTCTCATCTGCCTTACTCTTGATAGTAAACACCCATTTGCACCCCACAACTTTTTTTCCCTTCGGTAATTCTACCATCTCCCAAGTATCATTCTTCTTCAAGGCATTCATCTCTTCAAACACAGCCAACCTCCAATTCGGATCACCAAGTGCTTCCTGAATATTTCTAGGCACAACAAGTTTTGAAATGTTTGTAGTGAAAGCTCTATAATTGTCATTAAGGTTTTGATGGGAAATATATTTGGCAATAGGATGTTTGGTGCAAGTTCGGGTTCCCTTTCTAAGGGCAATGGGGAGGTCAAGATCAAGATTCTGTTCAAGGATAACAGGGGCTGGTTCCAAAATAGATTCAGGTGCAGAGTTCTCTTCCCTAGAATCTGATCGTAATGGTAAGTTTAAGTCAGTAATAGGAAAGGAAGAGGAAGGAACAGAAGAAGGATTACCTGAGGCATTTGGATGACCATTGCTTAGGGCTTCCGCTTGACCACGTGCTAGGATAATGGCCTGGTCTCTACCACCTCTAAGGACACCTTTCCTAGACTAAACCACAGGCTCAAGATTGTTTCTATTTTTTTCCATTCGTAGTATTTCTTTTTCTGTCAAACCAATGTCAGATTCAGTTTCTTTAGGCCTAGTTTCCAAGGTTTCTTTTTCAAAAAAGGTATCAAGTAGTGTGCTAGGTAAGGGTTCAGCAATTTCCCAAAAATTTGGTTCAACGATCTTCTCCCCCTGAAGGCAATTTTTGGTAAAGTATGATGTATTTTCCATGAAAGAAACATCCATAGTGACAAAAAAATGTTTTGTAAGGGGATTAAAGCATTTGTAACCTTTTTAATTGGGTGCATACCCAATAAAAACACATTTTTCAGCTCTTGGATCTAATTTAGACCTTAGCCTCTTTGGAGTGTGCACATATGCTGTGCAGTCAAATATTTTCAAAGGTAAGTCAGAATTGATTCTAGATTTTGGGAATACCTTTTTTAAGCAATCCAACAGGGTGATATATTGTAAAACTTTGGTAGGCATCCTATTAATGAGATACGAAGCTGTCAGTATAGCATCACCCCATAGATACTTTGGAACATTCATATAAAATATCATGGCTCTAGCTACTTCTAACAAGTGCTTGTTCTTATGCTCAGCAATGCCATTTTAAAGGAATTCCGGCAAGATATTCTTCCTGCTCTGATACCAACTTGAAAAATAGGTTTGCACAGAATAATCATTCTGTCATTGAGATTGTTCTTTTATAGAGATTTACAGCACGCATAAAACCATTAAATCAGGAAACTAAATCACTGATTTAAGGAAAGAATAATTTCTAGGTAGATTTTCCTAAAATACATAGATTTGCACCTAAATAGCTGTGTTACAGCTAATGACTAATTTACAGCTAATATATAATTACAGCACATATATTTTTTCAAATTTTCTAACACCTTTTCAATTCTTCATCTTTATTCTGCCACATTTAGTTTTTCCATTTTAAAGATTTTTGCAAAGAGTGCCTATGTCATAAACTCTTCTTGTTACTTTAGATTTGTTTTTCTTAAATATTTGTAATGGAATATTGATATGAGTTTTTGGGGCTGTTATTGTATGCTGAGGATGATGAATGAAGAAGTGATTTGTCTCTTCTGTATTGAGCATGATAAAATACTTTTGGATTGCCATTCCATGAATATCACCCATAACAAAATGTCGCTGATTGACATAAGTTGAAATTGACTTAAAGATGTATTACGGTGTAATTGGGTGCAGTACCTTGTATTCTTTTTATTTTGTCTGTGATTGAATAACTTATTTGGATGGACCACAGGATTGCCCCCTTTGGCTGCTTTTGGATGGGTCATGGGAACACATTTATCTCTTTATCCTGGGGTTCTAATTATTCCGGTATGGGTTTTTATCTTTTGATGAACATGTCATCTTACAAGAAATATGAGAAGAGCTGTTGTGAATCTCCTTTTTGCTTATGTGCCCCAATCTATTAGTGTAGTAATTATTGTTAATTTTGTCCCAGTTGATTCTTTTACTAGGAAATGGTCCAGATGCTCCTCCTAGGAAATTGTTCCTGCAAAGAAGGTGCAGCAAGGGTGGAAAGAATCCCTCAAGTGATAGCTCTTGTCAAGAAGAGGAACTCTTTAACCAATCAAAGCTACCAATAACCTTTTCATGGAAACCAGTTATTCATTTCTTGTTCTGGGCTTCTATTTGGTCAGTCTATGTGCTGGTACTATGTGGCATATCCGTTAAACAGAATGGTGGTATGTTGGAGATGTTTAAAAGGTACTTATTGAATATTACATCACTCTCCCATAGTCATCTGCTTCATTATGTATAAATATATTACCAATAATTAATGATATCTCTACTATTTCAGTAACCTTCTCTATGCGGAATAAGATATCTTGGGAAGAGTTGTTTCTTGTTTGCTATGCATACTGCATACAGCATGTATTACCTTGTATGAATAAGGAAGTTGATCATGATTACAGTGGCCAGTATTATTCTTTCAATTATGAAAAGCATTTGCTGGTGCATAACAGTATAAGAAGTGAATGGAAGAGTATTTTTCATTAAGTTCATACAATCAACTTGAAAAATTTGGGTTACTGCTCGAGGTGAGATTAGTCACATATGTACACTCTTTCTCTGTTTTGAGATAGAGCAGGTTATGTGTAATTGGTGGATTAGATAGTTTGGAGGGGTGTCTATAGGAACACAAACAGGAGGGGTGTTTATAATAACAGAAACAGGACAAGTATTGAATGGGTGATTGTTCATTTATTTTTGTTGCTGAATTAATGGCTAAAGAGGAATTGTGAAGTTTTTGAGGGTTATAGCATTCAGTTTTGTAGTTAAAGAGCTGAATTCTACGAAACCCAGATACTGAGAAATTTGTTTCTATGCTCTTCACTGTATTTCTCTGATTCTCTTCAGAACTCCTTAGTGTGTTAATTTGAAGGGGCTAATTTCCTCTTTTTCAATAGTTTTGGAGACATTCATCTAAACTTCATGAATACTGATTTCCCAAGATTTGAGAGTCGGTTCTAGTTATCGAGGAGCTCCATTTTGAACAGTTAGAACGAATTCAATCATTTGGTTCCCCTTGGTTGCACTGTTTAATTTTTATAGCATGGTTTAGTATATTTGTTCCCAGTATTATGATGATTTGATATTTGTTAATTTTCTTTTCGGTTAGTATCAAGTTCATGATACTTTTGTCAGTCAAATTGGCTCTGTAGTTTCTTCTTTTTTCTTTTTGTCATAGCTATATAAAAGTTCCAACTGTTCCTATTATCTGGCATTTTTTCTGCAGTACATATGGGTTCATTCTCACGGTGGAAGATTTGTCTCCAAATATTGGTGTTTTATGGTGAGCTAGAACTTAATTTTGTTGTGTCTAGAAAGATGTACTTTATTCCTACCTCTGAGGTGTTTCATTATAGCTCATCTGCCTGATTCCTTATTGCAGGTACTTCTTTGCAGAAGTTTTCGAATATTTCAGAAATTTCTTTCTGATAGTTTTCCATATGAATATTCTAGTCATGATTTTGCCCTTAGCCATCAGACTGAACCACCGGCCCTGCTTCCTGGCTTTCGTGTACGTTGCTATCTCATCAATGCTGAAATCTTACCCTTCAGTAAGTTCACGCTTATCTGCAAAAGTATCATCATTTTGCCAGTTCTTAAATTAATTGTGGAAATTAACTACAAAACATGCCAAAAATTTGTTTCATCTAAGATTGTACTTGAGAAATAAAGATTTCAATTTGAAGGCATTGGTCTGGTATAAAAATTTAGCTGTAGACAACACTAGCAGAATTCATAGGTTGCAGAATTCTCTCTCTATATATTGATTTATATAAAAAAAATGAAAAGCAATAGTATCGTCCATTGGTGATATTTTCTGGAATACAATTAGACTCCGTAGTGGTTTCCAGGATAACGATTAGCAAAAGACTTCCCATTTTCATGATTTTTGCCTCTTTTAGGTCACATTGTGTTTTTACTTTTGAGATATCAGATGTTCATTATTAGCATGTCTGGTTTACATACCAAATCTGCAAAGTGCTGTTAATAAAATATTTTTGCACCAAATAAAGTAGAAGAACAGACTGTTAACTGGTCTGGGACAGTTTTGGTGGACATTGTTATCTGTGATTGCATAATAATGTAGTAGCTGCTCTGATGAAGTCAAACGTTATATACTCGTAACTTCAGAATCGACCTTGAGATCAATTTTAGATTTGCTAATTTTGACCAAAATTGGTTCTATTGCATATACTTTTGTTTTAATTGCTTTTGTTTCTGTCTTTCTTTGGTGTTATTTTTCTAAGTTAATCCCTCTCTGATATAATTGTGATTAGGTTGGAGACTCAGCTTTGTATTTGGGCTTGTTAGGCTGGTTTGTTTTTGAATTAGCAGGCAAGTGATCTGGTCTCCTTTGTCACTTGTAGATTTACATTCTGGCTTGGTCTGGCATATTAAACATTGTCTTCCATGCTTATGCAGATTTGCAGTTCTCTTTCTTCCTCTTCTGGGGATGTGTCGGTGTTTCTCTCCTCAGCCCTGTGATGCACAACCTGTGGATATGGAGGGTATGCCTTTGGTTGAATCTTATTAATTGACTCAAATGACCGAATTAGTTGAAGCAGTCATTTGGATACTGACTTGATGAAATTTACAGGGCACTGGCAATGCGAACTTCTATTATGCAACCGCTATGGCTTTTGCTTGCTTTCAGGTTTGTTTATATCTGCCTAGTGGTAGTTTACTCTTGATAACTTTAAATAGTTCTGTTGAAATAAGTAGATTAGGAAAAAATAGTTTACATTGAGTTAATGTTACAATTATTCCAGACACAACAGATTGATGACAAAAAATTGCTCAATCACTTAACACAATGATGAGTCTGCACTCTCACACTTCCTACATGGAATTATGTAAATTTTTTTGTTAATTTTGGCTGGCTCATATTCCAATATGGGCTAAATCTCTTAATGAAAAATGAAACCTCGGTGGGTGAAGTAGGATATGTGACTTTGGGAATTCTGAAAATGAAATAGTGATTTAGTTCCATAGGCCTTTTAAAATTTCAGCCGCATTTTTGTCTGGGAACTTTTTCCATTGGCCATGCTAGGTTTTATGCATTTATGGCAAATTGGCTATTATTTTATTTTTTCTAGCTGTATGGGAAAAGTTCACAAAAAATGGTCTGAATTGGTATATTTACAGATCAACCAAGATATAGATTTATGTTCATGTTTCTTAGGGCATGAAATCTTCTGAAGTCTGCATGATATGTATATTTCAAGTGCACTTGTCAGCTGATATATCCAAGAACTTGCTCCAGTTTTATTTCTCTTCCGTAATGCGTGCTTTGGCCTTTTTTTGCAGATTGTTTTGGTGGTTGAGAGTGTAAGTGCCATACTTAACTATGACCGGAAATTGAGAAAGTTATCCGTCACTAAACCCGTGGATGGCAAATCTTGAGTTCATGCAACCATACCCAACACATTTTTGACCATTCTCAACTTCTCTCTGTGTGCCTACCCTTCAGCTTCTCTCGCCAATTCAGAGTTTTTGAGCAAAGTAAGCAGCTCTATCTGCCTTGGTTAACAGTCTATTGACCCGTAGTGCATATTTGATTGCAAGCACTGTTTCTTTAATTGGAAGATTAACAAATACTCCTTGAAAAAAGCTGTTTGTATGCCATTTAATGTATCACTAAACTGAATCATCATAATCAGTGACGTTACAATTTTCCTGTGCTGTACATTTTGTTTTATTAAGAGGAGAGTAGAAGATAGTTCACGCATCTTTAATATCCTTGATTTTTGCCTTATTTTAAGATCTTAATAGTGTTGCTGTTGCATCATGGTTGAATAATTGATCTAGTTCCGAGGCCCCATTCCACATCCTACTGGCATGGCCCCACCGCACATCTTAGGCAATAACATAGCTGATGTTTTAAAGATTACAAGTTCTTTATTGTACCCAAAAATAAATAAATAAACTCATAACAATTCCTCCTTAGGAATTAACATAGCAAAATCCTTGTGTAGGAAGAAAGGATTTTTTATTTATTAAACACATGGTCTCGGGTCTTGATACGGCTGTCAACTAATAAGTGGAGCTAGACCTTAATCCCAAAAAGAAAAGAGTTATTATAATGTTATTCTAATATACATTTCATTTCTATGTAACTGCGACAATGAGGCTAGTGGCTATGCATTATTTTCAATTATATAATTGGCGAAGGCCGAAGTAGAATTTTTGTGGGGGTAATGCCCTATACTATAGTTGAATATGATATATCTTCATAACTGCTGGTCTGACATCCTTTTGATTTTCTTCCACCAAATCTTTCTATTTTGGGTTATGTCCTGAAAGAGGCCAACTGTAATTGTGACTTTTTCTCATTTGTACCGGCAGACGAAGAGCCCCAGCTGACAAAGCGGGGCCAAAAAATTCCGTTTCATATTAAATTAGGATATCTCTAACATGTTTAGGGCATCTTTGTATTCGTGATGGAATTTTGCTTATTCGAGAATTTACTGTCCAATCAAATACAAGTATATCTTTTAGGCTGGGCTTACGGGTAAAATCTAGGAGCCTTTAACGAACACTACAGTTCTTAAAAGGCACTTAGTTGTAAAAAATTATTAGTGTTCTTTTTTTAAACATAGTTAATTTGAGGAGTTCGACTGTTCGCACTCTTTTTTTTTTTTAACTGATTAAGTATCAGGTTATTGTATTACAGAGAGATATATACCACTGCTATGACAGCAGGTCATTACACTACAGAGAGATATATACCACTGCTATGACAGCAGGTCATTACACTGATATTTATAATCAGATATATACATGAGAGTTATATTATTATATTTTTATTCTATGAAGTACATGCCCATCTAAATACCCCTCACGGAGGAGGGATGTCTCTACTCTACTCGCATTTCGTAAGAGAGAAAGACGTTATAAGAAATCTCCACACAATTATGTTTAATTGAGGGAGGTTGAGTCTGTGGGGACTCGAACCATTGTCTTCATAGTCATGCTTAATTTTGAGGGCAATGGTTCACCACTGGGCTACAAGCTCAAGTGGCGTTCGCACCCTCTTAAATTATCTTAAAACACCTATTCTTAATACATCCGATTGAAATATCTAAAAGTTACTGATTTTGTGATAGTAACCCTTTCAACGTGTAGTCATGCTTAACTTTGAGGGTAATGGTTCACCACTGGGCTACAAGCTCAAGTGGCGTTCGCACCCTCTTAAATTATCTTAAAACACCTATTCTTAATACATCTGATTGAAATATCTAAAAGTTACTGATTTTGTGATAGTAACCCTTTCAACGCGGAAAATAACCCTAATTTTCCCTTTAATTGGATTTCTACCTCAATTCTCCTAATCACAATATTGTTAATGAGATTTGTTGCATTAACCGCAATAGATTGTATGTAAAATATATGCATGTAAACGATATAGGTGTGATTATGTCTATCTACCTTTTTTTTTTTTTGAATTGTGAAATGTTCATCTCCTCTCAAATGATAACTAGTTTAACCAAGGAGTTTTGAAGCATGGGAAAAGTAAGTTTATGGCGTGATATTCATACAATGAACATTAAAGACGTCCAGTAAGACTATAAGCATTATGCAGCTGTCGATTCAAATGTATTTATATATTGCAAGTTCACATAAATTTGAATTTAATAAGCATATTGTAATTTTCCCATAATTTCTCAACAATCATTGAGAAGGAAGAAAATCTGGGTAGTGATTGTGAATCTTGGCCACTTTAAGCAATCGGTCCATGTGAAAAAGATAAAACAATAATGCAGCCATAATAATTTAGAGGTATAATATTAATTTTACAATAAAATTATGAAATTGTCAATTTTTTTTGTAAACAAGCAAAAGTGGTTTAATGGGACATTAAAGGGGTGCCAATAGCTTAACTGGCGAAACTGTCTGATCCTAAAACCCTTAACTGGGTTTAGGGATGGCAATTGTACCCGCAAATCCGCAAACCCGCTCAAACTCACCCGCCAAAACCCGCCTGTTGCGGGTAATTTTACCCGTTGCGGGCGGGTTTAGTATTATAAATTAAAACCCGCACATGGATGCGGGTGGATTTGGTATTAACATTATATCTGGTGGATACCCGCATGGATATCCATCAAACCCGCAATATTTTTTTTAAATATTTTTAATTTAATTTAAATATAAAAATGTATAAAAAAATAATGTCATTAATCAAATTACCAAATAGACAAAGGCTCAAAGTTGTGTATGTGTGTATGTGGCTCATTTCTTATTCTAAAGTCATAGCCTAAAGAAAACTAAAGGCATTTCCCTTCGAATTAGTATTTGAAAATATTAATCTTAATTATTATTATAGGCATTGTGTTGGATGGGTGCTTATGGTGGTGAATGAAATGATATCTTCTCTTGGATCTTGTTTTAAATGATAATATGAAATGTAATTATTATTTTTAGATATTAGTTTGTGTTTTTTAAATAAATTTGTGTAATTTATACTTAAATTTGAGAATTTGTATTGAATTGATGTGGAAATTTTAATTTTTCATTGACATTGTTTAAATATA
The DNA here is from genome assembly GCA_002013955.2 of Citrus medica. Taxonomy (NCBI): domain Eukaryota; kingdom Viridiplantae; phylum Streptophyta; class Magnoliopsida; order Sapindales; family Rutaceae; genus Citrus; species Citrus medica. The sequence continues at coordinate 299,115 of MKYO02001116.1, read as the reverse complement.
AAATTGAGTATGCTATATGGAATTTGATGTTATTATTAAAAATTTATATATTAAAAATTTTTATTTTAAATACGGAAACCCGCAAAAAATCCGCCGGATACAATTGCGGGTTTGGTAATTGTTAAAATCCGCTGCGGGTGGATTTTTAAAAAAAAATTAAAACCCGCTGCGGGTTGCGGGTGGATTTAGTAATTTAAATTTTGTGCGGGTTTGGGTTTGGTAATGACAAACCCGCTGCGGGCGGTACCCATTGCCATCCCTAGCTGAGTTATGGGACTGAGGTCAAGAAAAGTGGCTCTAAATCTGAAAAAAGGTCATGTGCCCTTCAGGAGAACGGAAACGATTTTTTTTATTATTTTCTCTCCAATTGCCTACATGAATTGAATGGAAACGTAGATTGTTGTACAAGGCTTCATAATTACAGAAGCTACCGACGTCGTGTTAACAAGGCCACCAATTTATGACTCTCCTATTTCATGGATGATCACATCTTTAGTTTGCTTTGCTCTGAAGTTGTTATTTTATATTCAATACTCACAATTTGTGCATAGCGTAACTGCCGTCAATTCATGCAGTTAAATCAAAGTTCTCGAAGATGTTTTAATACGGGCAATCCTCGGGTTACAATCAGCAAAAATGCCCATCTTATGGTAGCGTCGAGGCAGAATTGTATGCAATGCTGCCAGCCTTCTTTTCTTTCCACATCTAAGAAATGAGTAACAAGTAAGTGGGTCAAGTTGGGTCAGTACCCTATTTTATTGGTTGTAAGTTACACTTAATGTAATCTACGGATACTATCTAGTTATTTAGTAGGGTACGTAAGACCAGTTGAGTTAACTAAACACCCTCTATTGTTAATGAAATTGGTCCACCTCAAATCTTAATTAGATTGGTAAGCACCTAACAACATATTGAAGACAATTCTTATTATCATCATTAATCTTCCAACTAATATATGAAATCTAATAAGTTTTATTAACTATTTGTTAGTCCCCTCTTAATTATAATTAATGAGTCATTCTCTAGTATGAGCATCGGCATTTTTTAAAATATAAATTTGAAGTTCTACAATGTTGTAAAAGACTTTTACAACATTGAAAACTGATTTTTCAGTAATCAGATTACAACATTATAAAAATCCTTCATAATGTTGTAAAACACTGAATTTACATATTGAAAAATACAAACACTCACGCCGCAGAATGATTACATAAATGATAGCATCAATTAAGCATTTCCGGCAAACGGTTTTAAAGCCTTCGATATGTAGATTATAATATGAACATCTTGTTCTCTCAAGAACATGGCACTAGAGAACACCACCCATTAAAGCATTTATGTGGTTTCTTGATCTTCTCCTTCTCTTTTCCTTTTTAAAGGTCAAGTTAGTAATAGCCTCACGTAATGCGCAAAGAGAGGAAAGAGTCGTAAAGTAATCAACTTCTGAGTATCCGCAAAGATCAACCCATCATCAAGGCAACAAACACACGAAATATAAATGACAAGAAATTTACTTTTGACTGATGGAAGCTTCATTCATTCGAGAAGAAGCTTCACGGATTTGCTATTATAATAAGCCATGTAATTACTACATTAATTAGAATAAAACATCACAACTACCGAGTATATCATGTTCTTGATGGTGCTTCTAGATTTATATTGATTAATTTGAATTATATATATATATATATATCCAAACTCCAGTTAAACAGGAGTGTCTTGCCGATTAAGACAATTATATAATCGCATGTGCAACTGAATTTGATTTTTTCCACCTGTTTGTTTATTTAATATACGTAAATTTGAGTCCATTTTCAAACCATGGCTCTAGCATAAATTGGGTTATGCTTGAGTTACACAAAAAATCTTGCTTACCAAAAGGAAGTTACGTTTCTTATATCAAAATTTCTTCTGCAAAGCGAGCATCAATTTAAGCACCATGCATCCTATTCTTATCCTATCTATAAATGGTCAAAATATATTTTGAAAAAGGTTCGTCAATAAGCAACTTATAAACTTGTTGGATTCGACTCTTTATTTTAAAACTGGACTATATATATATACACATACATACTTATATTGTTTGTGCTCCATGCAGAAGACACATAAACGTAATAGTACAAATGGCCCCCCATTATGAACCCAGTATTTTCAAATTAGCAAAAATTTTCACTATTAATAATGTATTTATTTTTATTTTTGGTTTTTTGACCACTAGGTATCCTGGGAAGGGCCCTAATTGTGGAAGGCACTTTCAAGCCCGTACCACAATCCAGACTAAAAGTCCCCGCTCGAACCGAGAGGCACAAGTTCTCCCAACAAACCTCCCCAACTGTGGGATGCACCTTTAAGCCCGTACCACAACCCAGACTATAAGTCCCCGCACGTACCACAACCCACCCAACTGTGGGAGGTACTTTTAAGTCCGTACCACAACTCAGACTATAAGTCCTCGCCTGTACCACAACCCAGACTAGAAGTCCCCGCTCGAACCGAGAGGCACAAGTTCTCCCAACAAAGGCGACTTCCCTGCGACTCGAACTGGGGAGCAAACTCAATCAAGCTATTTAAGGGGACTTCATTGCCAGTGGAGCCAACACTTTATTGGTATTAATAATGTATTTATTTATATATCTTTGTTATGAAGGGGAAGGATAATACTTGAAAACGGATGCATAAAATTTATCAAAACAATATAAATGAGTCAACTGATTCTACGCATTGAATCCTGGCTGCATGCTGAGGGACCATTGAGCATGTGCCCCTTTCATTTTTACATGAGGACGTGATTCATGTGATTATTAATTATTTGTTAATTCACATAGTCAGTTAATAACATATGTAGGAGGATGTTAATATTTCATAGGAGCTTGACAATTAGTCATAGTAAAAATGAACAGGATCCTCATAGGAGCTTGACAATTAGTCATACTATTAAATTTGTAATGCCTAGCGCACGCATATATTTATCGGAACATGATTTTCTTTTGATATGAGGTATATTGATTTTTTAAAAAATTTTTGTTATGTGTCTTTTAGTGGTAGTGTATGGGTAAATATTTTTTATTTATTTATTAACAACCAATCAATAATTAATTTGTTTGCTTAGAACATGATCAAATCAGGAGAGAATTCATATATATATTTATCTCAGTAATTGATTTCAATTAAAACAACAACACCAAAACTAATGTACGAAAGTAATTCCAGAATGTCCAAGGGACAATCTATCAACAAGATTGCAAGAATATATTGCATATGCACAAACTATATATTTCTCACTGGATTGATACTGTTCCGATATTATTGCCATTACTATAACACTATTGTATAATAAATAATACATTCCCCACGAGCACGGCACAGACATGAAGAACAACTTTCTCCTCAATTCTCTCACCCTCGGCTCCTCCAACACTTTTATACATGCATTATTATTCTTATTATTATTATTACTACTACTATTAATTTATTAATGATGATCAATTAATTTATTTATGATAAGTAAGGTTCTGTTCGGTGCATGTTATTCGTGTTATAGTGATGAGTAACTTGTCATGCGGAACTGTTTTGTTAATTGATCCTCGACTTCTTCAATTAAATTCATAGAGCAGTTCGTAAATTTCTTATTACTAATACACAAACAAACACATTAACATAAGCTAACCATCTGAAACGCTTTTCAAGTTTTAGTACTTTCCAGTTACTGGATGGCAAGCAAGCTGGCTTGGGATGTACCATACGAACACGTGTAATATGCATCCGAAAGATTAGCAGGTAATCAACCAAAGTCAACCGTATTGTTAAAGCTCAGCCGTTCGATTGTTCTACAAAACAGCAGCTGGTGAGTAGGATAGAGATTAGAGCTTCCCCCTCCATGGAAATTTTATATTAAACTTCTCACTGTTTCAAACTCTTTGCATGTGGGCTCCCACCAGAAGATTTGTGTTATTTTGCAGTCAAAACAAGACAAATAGGAACCCTCTAACTCTTGGTTCCTGTCAGCAGACAAAAAGAGTTCTCATATTGATATAATCAAAGAAGCCAAACTTAATAAATTTAATAAGTAGTAAACAGAGAATTTGACTTCAGAGCAAGTTAGCAGCACCTTTTCGACTGTAATATCATGAAAAGAATAATAATTTGTTTCAAGATTCCCACTATTAGTGGTACTGAGTTGTCATTGTTGTGCACCCCTTAAAGGGAACCCTTTTACGAGCTCATTCTAATTTCTAAGCAGTTACAGTAATCTGTGTCATCCCTTAAATAAACCCATTCATGATTCAACTATTTTGCGACTTTTCTGCATTAAAGACACTTTTAAGATAACAAAAACAAATTGTACATTAATTGCAAATATGGGTGGGGTGGTAACAAACAAAAAATAAGGTTCATTTATTGCACAATGGGGTGTAACAAAAGACTGTTCATTGTCTCACTCTTGAGCTTATATATGCATGTATGTGTATCAGTGTATGTGTGCGTGTATATATATATATATAATTAATTGGGAACTTTGCATATAATTGAAAAAGGACTTAGCATTATGAAACTTGCATATAATTGTGAAAATATATAATCTAATAGCAGAATGCATATAATTGAGTCACAATTCACAGTAACCTACCTACATTGCATTGCGGTAGTTGCTCTGCTCCATGTGGTTTGAGTCCGTGGCTCAATGGGACGGTGGGACGGTGCTCTATGTATCGAATGTGTTAACCTGGAAAGTGAAAGTGGGAAAAAAAAAGGAAAAAAAAAAAAAAAAAACCTAGCTTTAACTTACCTACTCGTTGAAATTTTCTCTAACCAAATGAAAACAAAACCAGATACAGTAGTTACATGCATATCTAGAACACTCCATATGGAATCACTAGTGATGTATGCGAAGAGATTTGAGTGTTTTGACATTAAGATTTGAGAACATGAGATAATGATCGCAGCTAAAGAAGATCTAGGAAAAGATCCAATTCTGAAAAATAAAAGAGAGAAAAAGAACATGAGAAGCATCTTTTGTGGCATTAACATCACAAAGATACTTGAGTATTTAGCCTAGATATTGAGAAGATTTCAAGCAGTTGGCAAAAACCATTTGATTTCAGTATTAAATGATGTATTATAGATTGGTTCGAGATACTTAAGTTTGGTCAGACGGATCTTTTGATCCTCTATCCACTCAAAGTCTAAGGAAAGCCCCTCCTGTTCCTGCTAAACCTCCTTTAAAAAAAAGCCAGAATTGTGCCTCGTGCTCCTTGGTTCACATTACATGTCATCTTACCCTTAATCAAAAATGCATCTACAAGATATGAGAAGAGACAGAGAGGAACCATCTTGTGAGTTGTGATGCTTCACAGTCATGCTAGGCCCTTTACCACAAAAAAAGATTTAAAATTGCCGTTGACAAATGATAATGAAGTGGTCACTAGACAGAATTATTCTTAACTATTCTACTTTATTCTTTCTTCAACTGCTTGTACAACTTTTTGTTTTATGCAGCCAACTGCACAGAAACCTGGAGCCTAAATTATTATAATTTAATTTGCTAACTAGTTGTAAAATGCCTGCCTATTTAAGAAGGGTACCTCATGGTTGATGAGATACATGCCAGCACCTCCTTCTCCTCTCTGTCTATTCTTCTCACGTTTCCCACCTCCAATTCTTCTTATTTCTTGTAATCATAACCTGTCCCATTTCCATTTTTGTTAAAATCAGTATCTACATTATATAGTCCTTTCCTGCAATCCAAGATCTTCACTTTACTTGCATTTACATTTGAGTAAGATGTGGGCTTTGTGCATTGGAGCTCTGGTTTTTGTAAGCATCACACATTGGCTTTACAGATGGAGGAATCCCAGATGCAATGGGAAACTCCCTCCTGGTTCAATGGGACTGCCACTTCTCGGCGAAACCCTTCAGTTTTTCGCTCCCAACACTTCTTCTGATATACCTCCCTTCATCAAGAACAGGATGAAAAGGTAACGTATAACCTCCTCTTTTGTTGTTCAACCAGTGCTGCAGTCATAATTAGGTCCCATTCTTCACATTTTGTTCTGTTTCTGATGTGCTTTTACTTTCAGTTACGGGCCAATATTCCGGACTAGTTTGGTGGGACGGCCAGTTATAATATCAACGGACCCTGATCTCAATTACTTCATCTTCCAGCAAGAGGGACAGTTGTTTCAGAGCTGGTATCCAGATACATTCACAGAGATCTTTGGACGACAAAATGTGGGTTCGTTACACGGGTTCATGTACAGATACCTCAAGAACATGGTGCTAAACCTCTTTGGCCCTGAAAGCCTCCGGAAGATGCTCCCTGAAGTTGAGCAGGTAGCAAGAGCAAGATTACGGCAGTGGTCAAGCCAGGACACAGTGGAATTGAAAGAAGCAACTGCAACTGTAAATTCTTACACCCTTCTTCATCCCAGTTAAAATAATGCACCAAATTTCCTGTTTGGGGACTAACAATTCTATCTTTGCAGATGATATTTGATCTGACTGCAAAGAAGCTGATAAGTTATGACCAAGAGAAGTCATCGGAGAATTTAAGGGAGAACTTCGTTGCATTTATGGAGGGATTAATCTCTTTCCCTTTGGATATTCCAGGAACAGCTTATCACAAATGTCTACAGGTAAACAAAATTCAGCCAAATTAGTATTACTATTGCGCCGTCAGTTTCTTCTTCTTATTCTCAACCGAATGAGTGGCTTTTCGCTCACCTTATTCTCAATTGAATGAGTGGCTTTTAGCTCACACTCTTGATTTCTCATAATTTTTCTCAGGGTAGAGAAAGAGCAATGAAGAAGCTGAAAAACTTGCTGCAAGAAAGACGAGCAAACCCCAGGAAGGAGCAGAGTGATTTTTATGATTATGTTCTAAAAGAACTTCAGAAAGAGGGAACAATCCTAACAGAAGCAATTGCCCTGGATTTAATGTTCGTGCTGCTATTCGCCAGCTTCGAAACAACTTCTGTAGCTATAACTTTAGCCATAAAATTTCTATCGGAAAATCCTCTCGTGCTAAAGCAACTAACGGTATAGGAAAATTTATTGTTTGAAGTTACAAAAATCTTTTTATTGCTTTTCCAACCGACATGCTCTACATGTTTATATCCTTCTCAGGAGGAACACGAGGCAATCCTGAAAAATCGAGAAAATGTTCATTCGGGGCTTACATGGAGAGAGTATAAATCAATGACATACACATTTCAGGTAGGCTTTTACAAGCACTTTTTCATTTGTCTATAAAATATTTAGTAATGTAATATGTAGATTAATTTTACAAATTTATGGATTCAACTCGCAGTTCATCAATGAAACAGCTAGATTGGCAAATATAGTTCCAGGAATCTTCAGGAAAGCCCTTAGGGATATCCAGTTTAAGGGTATGTGAAAAATAAATATTACTGTATATTTCCAATCACAAAAAAATATTTGTGTACATGCAGATAATTAGACATGCACTAAAAATGCGTAATGGTGCAGGATATACCATTCCTGCAGGTTGGGCCGTTATGGTCTGCCCCCCAGCTGTCCACTTGAATCCAGCAAAATATGAAGATCCCCTTGCCTTCAATCCAAGTAGATGGAAGGTGGGTCAAATAACCTAAGTCACTTATACGAATATAAAATTATCAAAATAGTTACTTAAGGACTCCTAATCATTCTTTAAAGTGGTGTCATCCAGGGATTGGAAACAAACTGTGCATCTAAGAACTTCATGGCTTTTGGTGGTGGCATGAGGTTTTGTGTTGGAACAGACTTTACCAAAGTGCAGATGGCTGTATTTCTCCATTGCTTTCTCACGAAGTACAGGTGGCAAGCAATCAGAGGAGGTAACATAGTTCGGACTCCTGGTATACAATTCCCAAATGGTTTCCATGTTCGGATCATAAAGAAAGATGCGACGCATGAGTCTACATGATCAAACCCGAAGCAACAAAAAGGCAAGCAATTTGTGTGGCTAACGCTAAACGAAGGAAAGCATATTATCACTCAGAATTCTTATTCTCGGACTGCAAAAGGAATCCCAGCCGAGCTACAGTATATGCTTAGGTTAAAATTTTGAGTCACAGAGTTTTGTGCTTTCAGTTCACTGTGTCATCATATACTTGAGAAAGTAAAAAAGGCAGATCATCTATGGTATTAAAAGATATCAATCTTCATGCTTTGAAAAGAAGAGAAAAGATCAAAGTTTAATTGTAACAATATGTGAAAATTAACTTTCAGTATATAAATTATACATCAATGTGTTGTCAAAAACATTCCGTAACTATATTAATATACTATAAACAAAAGTATCATCATCTCTTTAGAGCATGGCTTATACTGCGAATGATCCAACAGCCTGTGTTAAAATGATCTTGCCTCTCGTCGAGACGTCTGCTCATCTTGAATATTCATTTAAGAAGACTCTCTGAACTTTCTGCGTCTATGATGCCCAATATGGTCATTCTTCCCTGTGTCCAAGTAGAGTTGCTGCATAACACTTGAATTCTTACTACGCCCATGCTTATGCTTGTCTTTTTGAACGTGGTGAAGATAATAATAATAATCGGTGTCCCTGTCTGAATGTTTATGCTTGTGATCACTGTGAATACCACATCGTCTACGTCGAGCTTCAAGCTTGTGGTGCCTGCCCTCCTGCTTGTGATGTTTTCTAACATGAACATGGGGGTGATCAACATCAATATGGCGACTCCGAAAATCTCTGATTCTCTGATTGTCTGACTGAAAATGGTCATCCCACCAGTCATAGAGAGGATCAAAGAGTCCTTTTTGATGTAAAAGCCACAGTAGCACAAGCACTGGAACCCAAAGTAGAACAGTGTTTCTTAATTTAATCCAAGTTAATTCACTCTTAAACACAATTTTGAAAAAAGAGTATTACTTCTACCTGTTGGAAAAATAGCCAAAACAAGACCAAACAACACTAGCCAACTCAAGCATATATATTGTATGTGGCAGCTGAAGTCAAAGAAACTGGAGCATTTCCTTCTGGATCATAATAATAATATGACATTAAATGAACTTCCAGAATATAATAACTAAGGGAAGTTAGAAGTAGGTGAAAGTAGAATTCACCTTGTCTAATATAGAAGAAATAGAGACACATATATTACACGCCATATCTAGGCTGTACTATATGAAAAATTGGAAAAAGTAGAAAAGAAGGTTAAAGATACCTCATAGGTATATAGAATGAGTTGGAAATGAGTTAAGAAAATTACAATTATCAGGAATTATATCCCAGGATAATCCTCTACCATTATGCGAATATCAATAATCAGAATTGGAAAAAGATCAACTTAGAACATGGGGGCTATTAGCTTTCTATGTTCATGTAGATGCCATAAGCTTTTAAATTCAGTATAATATAGATAAACAACAGTTCACTTATCCGATCCATTATTGCAGATAAAGATTTTGAAAAGTCTGTTACGTTACAATAGACATATCCGCACAAGCTTCGGCATGTGAGTTTTGAAAAATTTCATACAGAGCATACATGGACACCCAATGTTGACGGATATGCTTAGTTCACATGTAGAAAAATTTGCCTTGTAGAGGAAAATTTAGTGAAACATGGGTAATTCATGTAAAAGTACCTGCATGCTTTTCCAGTAATGAAGTCCCTCAAACCTTCCCAAAGCTTCTTTCCAATGCTTTCAATGGACTCAAAGAAATCATTTATACTGCTCTTTGGAGGTTGAAAGGGAGTAATCTGCATCAAATTAATGACCATGCCAGAAAACGGACAATTACTAAGCAGTTTTCACAATGCAATTTTTAAAAATGCAGATTTTCTTTCAATTACAGCTTGGATACAATCATTGGGCCTCTTACCATCACAATTAAAACTATAAGAAGTCTGGTTTTTTATTGTTATGGTTGCCACTGCATCTAATCCTCATGAACTTTGTAATGTGCAAATACAACTCCATGAGATTAAGGAAAATAAATTCAAGTACATAAGGTTTCTTTTGCTAATGGACTCAGATGTTGCAGAATGAAACAGTACATCGGTCATGACTTCAGCTAAGCTATCAAATGAATTGCCATTCATAGACAATCAATTAGTTCCGGATATCTAGTAGAGAGACGAATGCCACATTTTTATTTAGAACAAATCAACAAATAAACAACTAATGTTCTTTGCACTATCAAGATTCAAGAATGTCCTTGATAAAGCTCCACCATTATGCAGCATTCTTAAGGTTTAGGAGTTTCAGAGAAAAAGAGTTATTCTCATTACTTATTATTTCAATGAACTACATGAGGATACATATATATATTAAGGTAGCCTCAGAAGTAAATTCCTTCAAATTAGGAATCCTTCCTAATATTAGTAAACTAATATTAGGAATCCTACTAATATTAGGAGACTAACTAAAATTAGAATTAGTCAACAACTAAATCTCCTTATTAGGTAATAAAATAATAAATAAATAAAATCTATATGCTAATATGTACAGTGATTCTACACTCCCCCTCAAGCTGGGTTGTACAAATTGTACATGCCTAGCTTGCAACTCAATTCTTCAAATCTAGTTCTTGGAAGAGCTTTAGTAAGGATGTCTGCAGTTTGATGTTGAGTAGGAATGTAGACAATATGGACTGTGCTATTTTCGATCTTCTCTAGGATGAAGTGGCGATCAATCTCAACATGTTTCATCCTATCATGGTGCACTGGGTTTTTAGCAATGCTGATTGCTGCCTGGTTATCACATAATAGCCTGATAGGTTGCTTATCTATCATTCCCAGCTCTCTAAGTAATCGATGAATCCAAATACCTTCACAAATACCCATTGCCAATGATCTGAACTCAGATTCTGCACTGCTCCGAGAGACAACCGACTGTTTCTTACTTCTCCATGTAACAAGATTTCCCCAAACATATGAACAATAGCCAGAAGTAGAGCGCCTGTCCATTATGTTCCCTGCATGGTCTGCATCAGTGTATACATCAATCTC
>MKYO02001116.1:221628-286004 GCA_002013955.2 Citrus medica | reverse complement strand
TTTACCTTTCCCGGAAATAAACATTAGCACAGATTGGGACCATTGGAGGTAGTTCTGTCCATTTAATTTATGGCTGGTAATGAGAATGGATCCAGATTCGGAGTTACCATGGGTGGCTGTCATCGGGGTTGAATCTGATTTAGACGTGACCTCAGAGGAGGAGGTTTGCAATGCTGCTCCTATTTTCGTCATGTTTGGTTCAGAGGAATCGAAAAAAAAATATTGTAGATGAAGGCTTGAAGGATAGAAAATCTGTAGGGTATTGATTGGAATGAGAATAGGGAATGAAATTCACAAGATTAGGTTTTCAGAGGAGGATCGTATGAGGCTCTGATACCATGTGAGTTTCAGAGAAAAAGAGTTATTCTCATTACTTATTATTTCAATGAACTACATGAGGACATATATATATATTAAGGTAGCCTCAGAAGTAAATTCCTTCAAATTAGGAATCCTTCCTAATATTAGTAAACTAATATTAGGAATCCTACTAATATTAGGAGACTAACTAAAATTAGAATTAGTCAACAACTAAATCTCCTTATTAGGTAATAAAATAATAAATAAATAAAATCTATATGCTAATATGTACAGTGATTCTACAGTTTAGAGTAGCAAAACCTAAAGTAACACTCAAATATTTCATTCAGGTAAAATTTCTTCCTACCTATGATTTAATTTTCAGAAATTTGGGCTAGTAATAGAAGCCTGCTCAACAAATCATAATTTTAAAACTTTCCCAACCTGTGAACCATTGTCAAGGACGGTAGCCATGGTACTGAATTGGCACTCAGCTCTATCGACTTCACTGAAATCAGAGTCCTTTAATATAGCTGCATTCACATATAACATTTATCAATGAGACAAACACTGTCTTGCAGTCTCATTAAAGTTTAACCCAAAACAGCCAGAGATGCTAAAATGGCCATGTTTTAAGTTACCCGAACATGCATATTTTGCTGCTTGATTAGTTGTTGGATATATTTTGAATGATCGAATTGAAGTTTCTTTAGGCTTTATTATGAAGTACTGTTCCTGCAGCCATACCAACTCCCAATGATGGCATCCTTCATGATGAGACATCTTAAACGAATTTTTTTTTAATTAAAAATATACCTCCATGAGCGTAACACCTGTTGAGCAATCAAACTGCAAGATGGAAAAACACATCACAGTTTTACTGATTATTTTCAGACTTCAATAGAAAATGCTGAGGAAAAGTTTGTAAAGGATACCGTTAAGCTATATGACGCTTCCACTTCACCAGTATTCTGAGTCGTGATTGTAGCAACTCCAAATTGTGTAAGTGCTTCAAATGTTGGGATGATGACGCTTATGATTTTTCCTGGGCTCCTACAAGCAGATAAAACCTGAAACTTAACAATATTGAATAATGACATTCACTACATAAAAGGACACGATAAAACATATGATTTGGCATGCATATTAAGGGATCATTCTTTGACACTCTGAATCAACAGAGAAGTTCCAGCTCTGCAAATTCATGTTGATGAAGAGATCATCACCAATTATTAACTAAATAGAACTAGACATTAATCGTTCAGACAAGCATTTACCTTTGGTAAACATATTCTATATCATCAGCTCTTAGTTCTATCAACAAATTTGAATTAAGAACTTCGGTGACACCTATAGAGAATGAATGAGACCCTGCATTCTGCACCAAAATCAAAGTGTTAAGCCAGCCAAATAATAAAACTTCCTTCCAAATCCAATCTGCAATTTTTGGAAACATAACTGGATGCTGGTTCATCCTTTCAAACCTTCCTTCCACTCCATATAGAGGGAGCTGATTCCTGTTAATTCGGTTCTGATCAGCCTGTCAGAAACAGCAGCAATTCAGGAAAAATATGTCACTTTTTCTCTATTGAAACCATCCACAAGGATTACCAACGGTTTAACAAGTTAAAAACTAAAGAGTCACATACCACTGAACCTAACAATTGCCATGACTCTAAGCAAGAGAGAATCAGAAACATAATTACTGCTACAGCACAAAAAAGTATTCGCCTACATAAACTTTACAAATTTGATGGAGAAAAATTGAAAAGGAATAACGAAAATCACGAAAAGAGTTTAATATACTAACTTCTCGATAATTCCACAACTGGTTGTGCAAGCAACTCCAAAATGGTGAAGAGCAGAAACTCGGCTGCCCATTAAATGCCTCATAGCTGACACCGATTTTGTTGCATTCAAGACCATCTAAGGTAAATCTCGTTCTCTCAAGAAGCATCCACATTGAAAAATTCCCCCCCAAGTCTTGTGGTTGACCAGGGCCACCCTTCCACATTATAAAGGAAAAACTATCAGCAAAATAACATAACCACTATTCTGTGAACAAATTTGTGATTCCTTTGCAAACAAATCAGCCAAATTTTTACAGGAGACATAACAGAAGGGAAATGTCATTCGTTTTACAATTCATCACTTTTGATAAACTTCCTTGATTGGGCCATGAAGTTACACCTCCCTACCTGCTAATCCAAAGTAACGGTCTCTGATGGATTATAAAATGAAAGCTCAACACTAGACCAGGTAAATCAAGTAATTACTGAATCTACAGTTTAATTAATATTTTCAATAATAAGTTTCAGTTGCAAACTAGTATTATCTGATCAAAGCAAGCATCCATTCTGTAACTCTGTATATCACAAGAACATACCTAGAAGCCATAGCCTGCAACATACAATCTCTCTACACACTAATCTCTCAAAAATCCCTTGGTGTATGGGTAATGAGTAGTATGCAGGCTATGGCTTGAGAGATAAGTGTGTAGAGAGTTTGTATGTTGCAGGCTATGGCTTCTAGGTATGTTCTTGTGATATACAGAGTTACAGAATGGATGCTTGCTTTGATCAGATAATACTAGTTTGCAACTGAAACTAATTATTAGTTTCAGCATCTCTACAAGATTAGAGATTGAACTGTTCTATTAGGTTCAGCGTCACTCTATAAAATTTGTTCATTCACCCAAGAAATTTTGAAAATTCATAGAATCTTTGTAATTCAAAATTCAATTCCAAGCAATATAAAACTTTCATGCATTATCTTCTGTTAAGAGGAAAGAAAGCTGCTTTATAACAGAAAAGAATGCGAGTGAAGTCATTTCTTCTAAACTATTCCAAGCGCTTGCTAAGAATTCATATATTCAAGTAATTTGAAGAGCTACATCTGCATTCTATTCTTTGTCACAAGAAAGTTTAAACATCTGCATGCATATGAACTCAATATTAGCTTACTATTAAAACTTAGTAAGAAAGACAATTAGTACCTATGCCAAATAATGGAAAAGAAGAAGTTTAAAAAGCATCAGGCAGTGGCTCTGAAGGACACTTAAAATTTTATTTCACGCTCGAGGCTGACTAAATAGGAATCTGCCAGTTTTTTAAAATTGATTCTACTCATTATATTGTTGATAGCTTGTTGGTTTCCAGAAACATATCTACTATTTCCCACACTAAATCAATCACAGTTAGATGACACAATTTATTGCAATAATTTGTTGAACTCAGATACCAACAACGAGAAACCTGATCGGGCTGGATTTTTGCTTGAATATATAGCTAGGGCACCATAGTCACAATTATTAAAAGTACAGATGGCATACCTGCCTAGGAATGACGAGATAGAACTCCTCGAATGACGGAATATTAGTATACCCAACAAAATCCCCAATAAGATTAACCTTTAAAAAATTATCAGTGGAGGTTGCTGTTCTATTTTCGGGGCCCACTGTCACTTCCTGCTAACAAAGAACAATGTCCGAAGCTTTCATTACCAAACTATATTTCTCTTCTTTATTTAAATTAAGACAATATAGATGCACAATAATTCAAACCAACATTCCATTCTGGTGGCAAAATGTAACGGCATATTGCCAGAAGGCATCTCAATACACATTAAGCAGTGGTTCTTGAAGATTGAACAGCTAATATTGATTGAGTCTCCCACAGGAAACTAGTTTAAAACATATGATAACATAACAAAAAAAGGTCACTGATGTAGGTTAGTTAAACCTAACTGGTCAGATTGGGAGGGTACTGGAGGTCTAGGGTGCAAACACAGATACATGGGTCGGGAGAGGACTGAGATGCCATCATGCTATTATTATTATTATTATTATTATTATTTGAAAAACAGTATCAGATATATAAACTACTCAGGTGAAGAATTTATTTCAGTACATCTTACATAAATATAAAGCAATCTGTGTGCATGAAGCATTTGGCTGCTTTCATGCGCAATGTTAAATCAAGAACATGATCAAGACAGAAAATGAGTCCAGTAAATAAAATTCATGGGTTCTAAGAATATGTACATAAAATTCATGAATTTTATTTACTGGACTCAGGATATGAAAAAACAACATACCGACACTTTCGACCCAGTCTTCACCTCAATTCTAACACTAAATCCTATAGATCGTTGCCCAATACCAAAAACATGGAACCTGTATGCACCAAATTAATAAATTAGGGTATAAGTATTTAAGCTTGTGAAAAAGTTATAAAAAGCGAGAATTCACTTCTATGCGACTAAGCCTGCACAAAATATATTGCCTCAATAATTTAAATCAGTAAGCTATTGTGACAATGCAATGTATTACCATTAGAATGTATCATTTTCAGCATTGCGAGACATCATTGGAGTGGATAACTATTTTGCAGTACTTCAAAATAAATTGTTATTGTAAAATAAAGGCCCATGTAACACATGCAACAATCTTATGACAACTGAAAAAGGTCCATTTGTTATTCAGCAGAGCCTTTAGTACCAAAACTCAATAAGAGAACTAATGTTCAAGAAGAGAATCCCAACAAAACTGATGTGAATGAGATATTTTAACTCTTCAAAAGACTCTTTTTGAAACCAATAATTAAAAGAAGCTTATAGAAGATCTTTTTGACCATTTCTTAGTCAAACCAAACATAGGCACTGAGAATTTATGAGACCAATCGGCTGGATGAAAGTCAGCATAAGAATTTATGAGACCAATCTGCTGGATGAAAGTCAGCATAAGTATGTAACGAAAAGTTCATTTTCAATCCATGTAAGCATCCAAATTAATAAATATTACATTACATAATTTTCATAGAGGAAAATTTACTTAGAAACTAGAATCAAGGCCTAAGAAAAAGATTAGTCCAAGCCATACCAATCACCGGGAAATCGGAGACAATGTGCAGTATTTGCCTTTCCTTTCAGCAACTTGTCAACTAATCAAAATAAAGTAAAAGTCAAACTCCAGACTCACAAAACACATCATACTTGAAAATTTTCAGATATTGAACACTACAAATATCACATACAGACATTTCCACATGATGAAGGTATCCGCCTTTGGGGCCCACAAGGGCAGCAAATTGGCTGCATAGAGAGGGGAAAAAAGAAAAAAAGGTTATTTCAAAAGCGTATTCACAGACATATTTCAATAATACACATGTAATACAACCATCGTTAGAGTTAAGTAACTATTGTTTGGATCCTTACCTATGAGTGTAATCTTTTGGGTCAACTAGTAACTTAATATGGTATCAGAGTCAATTTTAACCAAGGGGCTGGGTGTTTGAATACACCCACTAGATTTCTATTTTCATTTGTTTGTTGGTCCACATGACGAGACAATTTAGACTTGTTAGAGCTTAAGGCTATTGTTTGGGTGTTGCTCTACTAGCTTAAGTTTTTGGGTCAAGTCATTAATTAATACCCATAAAAGAGAAAAAATATAAAAAGAGAACGGATTGCATGAATACCACAAGGACAAAACACAAGTGCAAAAAAACTAAAATAACTGTGATGAAAGATGTCTCGATCAACATTAACCTATACCAAATTTGAGCGTCAAATATACTAACAACTTTCAACTCTTGAATTCAAGTTCATTCGTTGTTTTATAGCAAGATCTCAAAATCAGAACATCAAATTAACTTTCAGTATATATGTGACATATGACCACAATATCATAACTTTACAAGCAGTATAGGACTCAAGAAGGAAAAATAATATGGAAATAGCAAGTGAGATTCAAAATGTTAGAAATGCTACCTCAGTGTGCTCAATAATGTGGCCATTTTCATCTCGCAACCTACAAAACAATAAATAGAAGCCAGCACAGTGAGCCAACACATAAATCGTTACTCTCAAGTAGTGATATAATTCAAAATAAATAAATAACAGGAAAGAAAGCTAAAAAGTAATTAAACCATAGGCTGCACTAACTATCCTCGAATCAAATGCCACCAAGAATATCACTTTCCATAAAATAATTCATTGAAAATTGGTGATGATGAAGTCAATTATACTGCGGTTATTCATGCATTTCCTGTGTATGAGTAGCACAAGTAATTTAAGGCATATGTTTATTCAATTACCAAAATGCACACATATTAATATACAGTCCTGACTGATTAGTAACTATTCACATCAATTTTAGTGACTGACATGGATAATTACGCAGGAAAAATGAAGGCTACTTAATAACAAGCAGAACGTGAATCAATTAATTGGCTGCTAAATCACATCTCCGGGGCATCATGATTTCAAGGCAGAAATTTGGCGGGCATGAAGCAGCAAAAACTCATCGCACAAAGAAAATAAAATTACCATTTCGTCCAGAACATTTTCACTGAACTGTCAATAGAACTATATCATCCCAATAATGGAGATGCAAGATTTCAAGGCAATTAATGCAACTAGAGACTGCCATCTGTTAGATTTTGGCATACATAAAATAGTTGGTAGGTTGATAATGTGGCTAAAAAAGCAGTGTAAAATGTTGAAGCATGTAATCAAGCCAGCCATATTTATGATAAAAAATCATAAGCATGAGAAATGAATATAATAAAAGAAAAACAACTACTGTCTTTAAATGGCTTATTTTTTTCAATTTTGCAAAAACTTAGGGAAGAGAGAATAAAAAATGTAAGATGTTACTTGCCTCTCACAGATCTTCACAACATCTGCACCGGCATCTGGCTCACATTTCCGTGTTTTCATGTAGAACTCTTGAGGTTTATAAGGAACATCCTAGTATTCCAAGCAACAAATAGATTATTTTTTCATGTTGAATCTGAGTAAAATTTCTGTTCAATAAATTAACTGGGGAAAAAAAAAAAGCAGATGCAAAAATGGATGCACTAAAAGGATATTCTCATACTCGTATGTAAGTTAGCTCATAGACAGCATAAGAAGCGGTTTTGTTGACTGTCAATACTGGTGGAATTCTCACTGTTCGCATCTTTTGTGTTGAATTCTCCTCCACCTCCACTACTTCCGCCACAATAGAAGCCTCGCCTCCACTCTTACAAAAAGAATTTGAAAAACAGAAATTAAAAATTTCAAAAAAAAATCTCATATTATCAAAGAATAAATTGAGGGAAACACTTCACTGATAGCACTACTCTAATCCTTTCTCAAAAAAAAAAAAAAAATCCAAAAACGCTCAAAATGTATCTATCAATTAAGCAATAATCTTTGTTCCTTGTTTTCAAGATTTGAGAGTCTCATCAAATTACATAAATAGATTTACTAATTGTGACACTTAAAAAAGTAATGAGCCGTTAAATCGCCAAATAAGTAGATCATTCGAAACCCTAAAAAGGAATTAAAGAAAATAAATCGGGACACATCAACATAATTGTTTAAAGAAAGAGAAAATCGGTTACCGAGCCGCTAGGAACCGCCATGTTGAGTACAATCTTGGTGGTGCAATTCAAGTTGTCACTGTCCGTACGCTTTTCGCATTTTTCAAGTTTCGATTTTGAAAGAATTTGAACTCCGACAACACATCGTGGACTTAGAAGATTGAGAACACAAAAGAGAATTAACTGAAAGTGTTTCAATTTGAGGGATTTTGTTTGGTTTCTCATCTTTTTTTTTCCCTTTTGTTTAGAAAATGGATGAGTGAAAGAGTGTGTTGATAGTGAGTGATACGCTAAAATGGAGCGATTTTGGCGGGGGTGGTGGTCGTTTAAAAACCGCCGTTGTAACGGTATTTTTTCAAATTATTTTTTTATTGCGATGTTTTAGCCAATGTGATGCCGGGAACTTCACGCTGTGAGCTATACCACAGCGTTTGGCTTTTTCCTTGATATTATTTATTATTATTTTCACGTTTAAACGATGTTTTAAATTTTAGGGAAATTATCCTCTATTTGTTCTTTTACCGTTTTTTAAAAATAAATTTTTTTTTACAACACTCCACCTAAAGTTAATATTTTTTTTCATTATCAACTCTCGTTATAACACCATCAGAATTTTACTGATATCATAAGGGTAAAATTATTATTTCACAACGACACAGTGGTGGATGAGTGCAAAACAATATAATTTCAAGTGGAGTTCAGTAAAAAAATTTAAGAATTATGTATTTTTGAAAAAAATAAGAAAAAAAGTGATCGGTGGATAATTTATCTTTTACATTTGAGGGTAAAAAAATTATTTATATAATATTCTATTAGTTTTTTTAACGATCTCCAAACGGAAGTGAACAAGTAAAAACAAATGTAACTTTTGGTGGATTCTAATAAAAAAAATTATATATTTTTAAAAAAACCTGAAAAAATAAGTGGTCGATAGATAATTTCTCTAAATTTTATATTCGAGTCTACAAATGAATGCTCTCGACCATATGACCATCTAAGCATTCATTTCCATTTTACTGAAAACAGATAAAAATTAGACAATGTTTTTTTAAAAAAATTCTAAAACTTATTTGTAATTACGATGATGCTAGTAAATAACGATCACTACATGGAATAATTATAAGAAAAAATACAATGGAGAAATATTGCTAGCTTATAAGCATCTCATCTCCTTGTTCAGCTGTTGTGTGTGTGGATTTTTTTATTATTATTTGGGTCTAAATTTAAGAATAAATTGACTTGTTTTGAGCTCAAATAATCTGAATTAAACAATTACA
This sequence comes from Citrus medica, assembly GCA_002013955.2. Classification (NCBI taxonomy): domain Eukaryota; kingdom Viridiplantae; phylum Streptophyta; class Magnoliopsida; order Sapindales; family Rutaceae; genus Citrus; species Citrus medica. The sequence goes on along the minus strand of MKYO02001116.1, from coordinate 277,060 downwards.
TATTTAATTTGTATAAGGTATTGATATATCTTTGACTAAACTACTAGGCCTTTGATCACATGGTAGTTATTTCTCTTATTAAAAATGAAGACAACGATGGTTATGTCCTTTTCCTAATTATATTTGAGTGTTTGTAAATAAATTTCTAAAATCTATTAAATAGAATAAATTTATTTGTGACATTTGTGAGGAAAAAAATAACAATGATATATTTCTTATTAATATACACAAAAATGTTTTTTTTTAATATTGCGGTGCTAAAATAACAAAAGAAAAAGAAAAAAAATTATTCACCGACCACTTATTTTTTCATAATTTTACAAAAATACACAAATTTTCTTTTTTGCAAAGCTCCACCTGAAGTTAACATTTTTTTATTGATTCACTCTCGTTATAACACCATTAAAATTTTGCTGACATTATAAGGGTAAAATTGTTATTTCACAACTACACAGTGATGGACAAATGCAAAATAATATAATTTCAAGTAGAGTTCAATAAAAAAGATTGTGTATTTTTAAAAAAATATAAAAAAATAGGTGGTCGGTGGATAATTTATATTTTACATTTAAGGGTAAAAAAGTTACTTATATAATATCTCGTTAGTTTTCTTAATGGTCTCTATACATAAGTGAACGAGTGAAAAGAAATATAATTTTAAATGGATCTCAACAAAAAGAAATTGTATATTTAAAAAAAAAACAAATGGATGATAGGTAATTCGTAAAAAAAAAAGATGGCGAGCGATACGGAGAGTATGTCTCGGACCCGGTCCGGACCAGGCTTTTGCCAATTACAATTGAATTGAACTTGATAAAGATGTTAAATTGGACCAATAGCCCTCAATTCTTTTGAGAATGAGATCATCTTCGATTGTGAATCTTTAGTAAAAAAATATTCATTAATGGGGTTGATAAAACTTTTGGCGCAATTACGACCGTCATCGATGATCGATGTGACCCCGCGTGGTGCTTAAAACATGGATCAATACGCTGCAAAAGAAAAATAAAAATAGTGCAAGTACAGTTGGCAAAATCATTATTCTTTGTACATTAGCAAGCATCAATCAGTGTCTCGGGGGTTTTTTCCGCCAAACAGCCCTGATCAACATCCATTTTCACGACGTCGTCTTGCCGTCCCGACCGTCCGATGCTCCCAATCGAATTGGTTCGATACATCGAACGGCACAAATCGATTACACAATCAAATATTAATAAATTACAGGCTGATCATTTCTTTTAGATTTTGACCACGAGCTCCACGTCTACAAGGTGTAAAATAATTGGGATGTAGTTGAGTGCAAGCAACCTCACCCCACGCACACTTGCTTTGATTCAAACCAATGGCGGCAAGGCGCGATCACGTAAAAACTTCAAAACCCAGGGGCATTTCGGAGAGCAAGCTTGACTAACGATAGTAACCGCTTTGTGGTCTGGGTTTAGTTCTAGCCAATAGGAAACTCCAATTCTTAAAAAAAAAAAGAGTCTCCCACCTCTGGCTGCCCCTTCCCCAATGTTACACCTGTAGAGACCTGATGGCTTTCTTTTGCCGTCCGGGGACACGTGGCAACCACTTAGAAGTTCTGACGAGTTAAAAAAACAAAAACTACGTAATAAACAGAACTAAAACTATGAGAGCACCACCTTTGCTAATTAATTGCTATGACGATAAACGAAACTGTTAAAGTATTAACAAAGGCTTAGTGGACACGGACACCCCACATCTCCGGCGAGAGACGGAGTGAGTCAGCAACCGGAGGAAACGTCGAGACTTAAGATGGCGGGAGACGAGTCGGGTCCGAGTCTGTACAGAGACCTTCTGGATCGGTTTGAGAGTTTGGAAGCGGGTCATGCAAAGCTAAGAGAAGAGCTGAACGATTTATTATCGCAAGAGAAGAGAAAAAATGACGACGTGGACGAGGTGGCGACGACGTCAGATTCAGGTGCCGCATGGAGTTCGACTTTGCCGGGGTGCTTCAACGAAGTGGGTCCCTACAGAAGCGTGCTGGAGTCCTTGGGACACGCGGTTCATGTATGCACTGCATCTTCTGAGGACATCATTTATTGGTATGTGTGGATGCCGTTTCATTTGTTTGTCTTATTTTATATTTATTTATTTACTCATGTTTCCATGTTGAGTTCAATGTTAATTCTGGGTTGGGTTCCTCTTAAGAGGAAGTTTTGGAAGTCGGATTTAATTGAGGAATAGCTTTGATAGATTTGATGTGATTGGGTGATACAAAGTGGAGTTTTGAATTAGCATTAGCGTTTTGTTTAAGAATGATGAAAGTTAAAGCTGACAATTGATAATTGAACTCTTAAGAGAGAGTAAAGATTATGTGGCTCTTTTTGACACACAAGTTCAGAAGGAATGTTAATTCGTTTAAACCTCTACAGATGCATTTTCTTAGTTATTTTTCATTTTTCATCCTGTGCCCGAGTTGAGGCTTTCCCAGTGTTGCTAAAATTAGTCTTATATATATACATGTATGCTTTTTGCCAGTTTGTGGGTGAATGGAAGTGTGCTCACCGTGTTCTAATTGGATCAATGAAGCTGCACGAGTGGTGCTTGAATATTAATTTATCTGCTTCAAGGAACTTCTGTATTTGCCCATCAAACTGTAATGCTGAATTAGCAATGGATGTTATTGGTAACCGTAGGTACATGTCATATGTCTGTCCTTCAAAAATGTAGTGATGATTTGTTTTTCAAAGTTCTATATCTGTGCACAGAAAGGAAGTGGACTACAACATATTCTTTGTTATCAAATGAGATCTTAGAACAAGTAAAGAACATTTATTAGTATGTCTAAGCCCAACAAGATCAGTACTTCTCTACTTGATAGACTGTTGTTTGAAGTTACAGTGTAGCGATAGGAGCGTAGAGGCCAGAAGATCTTTAACCCATTGAAAAATCATATTTACGTGCTCAGGTCAGCGCAATTGCATCTTGCTTCTTACCTCGTAGTTTTCTGATTTTGTATCAATTACATCCTAGTTCAGGAATCAACTACTATGAACAAGAAGAAAAAGAATATTTCTTATTCCTTGCATACTTCCATGACCTGCTCAGTTTCATCACATATCACTTTTAGATCAAGAATTTTTGTTTTTTGTTTCCAGGAATCGTTCTGCTGAAAGTCTTTACGGGTGGAAGGACCGTGAAGTCTTTGGGCAAAGAGTAACTGAATTTTTAATAGCTGAAGAATTCCACTCCCCTCATAAGAAAATCATGGAACGGTTGGCCTCTGGGCAATCATGGTCAGGGCAGTTTCCTTTCAAGAAGAGGTCCGGTGAAATCCTTATGGCCGTTGTGACAAAAAGTCCATTATACGAAGATGGTGAGCTTGCTGGTTTTATCACTGTTTCAAGTGATGCGGCAATATTCAATAGTATCAATCCGCAACACCCAAGACCATACCCGAATCGTGGTAAAATGTGTGGATTAAACTTGAAAAAGATTCAATGGCAACCACATCAGCCTCAAATTGCACAAGTGCCGAATATAGCTTCGTCCGTTACCAATCTGGTGCGTATGTACACACTTGTATTATTTTTCATCTCTCTTTTCTGGTGCTAGTTTTATTTAGCTTCTCACAGTATTATTCAATTGCATCATTGAACTAATCAGGCATCAAAGTTTCTACTCCGGAGACGTGGAGATGATATGTCCAATGCAAGCGAAAGTTCCAGGAGCAAGAAGGATGACACAGACACTGAAGATTTTAAGTTGGAGAAATCTGGTACAATGGTTAGTCTTACATCTCAGTCTATAATATACAGTAGAGTAAGGTATCTAAGTAATTTCCTTTGTTTCAGGAAGAAAAATTGAATTCCAATTTCCATAATGAGGAAAGCACAGCTGCAGGAAGGAGCTTCAGGAAGGATGAATCTGCATTTGAAATTGCTCAACCTTCAAAAATTGTACTGACTTAGTTTCATCTTACCTTTCCTTTAGATGCCCTTACTGCCTGTTATAATGATGATTTTGAGACTTTTGAATTACATTTGGCCAGTTAACCATGTGTTCTTAATTGTCTTAAGAATTTATACACGTGTTTAGTCAAATTGGTTCTAGAATTACATTTGGCTGTTGATTGTATATGCTAGTTGGAATTTGAAATTTTTAAGTTTTTAAGGAATTCTGAGCTTGGTTGCACTGTAATCTACAAAAGATAGGTCACCTGAACATCTAAATTTCTTTTGGCACTGCTTAATCTTAAAATAGCGTCCTGCTCAATTTCTTTAGTTGGATTTAATGCAGACAGAAAAGGTCTTAGAGAAGCTGCACATCGGAGATACTGGCACCTATGTCGGTGGAGATGATGGCAGTCTTCGGCAAAATGGTTTAAGGTACAAATCATTCTGCAATGAAATAACAAATAAGCCCAATTCTTCTAGATTTCCAGACCAGCACACAAGTAGTAGTGAAGATAAGGCGAAATGCGTGGGCAAAATAAATTCTTCTTTTGCGGCTGAAAATGCAAATGCAAACATATGTGAGCATAGGCTTCCAAATGCTTCTGAAGAGATCTTCTGTGACCTGGCTTTTTCAAGAGAGTGCAATGATCGTGGTACATCAACCGGACACAGAGAATTATTGCCAGGCCATGATGTTAATGAATTGGATCCAGATGGGAAACAATATCCAAGTTTAGGTGAGAGCTCACGTAGTCGTGAAAGCTCATCAAGCAAAGGGGATAATGAGACAAACTGTGCAACAGATGGTGGAATTCTCTGGGAAGATCTCCAATTGGGTGAGGAGATTGGCCTAGGTAAACTTTATTTGTACATTTGCATATATCCCTGCAATAAAGTAGATGTTAATGGTTCGAGTCCCTCCATTATGTTTTGAAGTTAGGTTGTTGTTTTTATCATATTTGTAATTATTAAGCATCATTACTATCATGCTTGTTTTTTGAAGAGGAAAAAGAATGTACTATTAATAAATGGAATTTCCTTTTCAAGGCATTAAATTCTTATTCACATGATTACATGCACAAACTAAAAGTAGGTCATGTGTATATGTTTAAGTTTTAACAATTTTTAATTTTCCTCGTGCATTGACCCCTTTGAGGTAAATTCCAAGCAGTGTTGCTGTCCACATCATCCATCCACCATAAGCTGTTTCTTTATAAAACAAATTCTGCTTTACGTAACTATTGGGGTTGCCTATAATTTCACTGATCTAGCCTGCGGTAAATATTAAAAACATCCTTGTGGAAGAGGTCTCTGCTCTAATTTGTCGGTATGGAGTGTAAAGAAGTTTTTGGCTTGCTATAGTTATTAAGTGTATTTGTTCTTGCCTTGCAGGTTCATATGCTGTTGTTTACCGCGGAATTTGGAATGGATCAGTATGGTCAATAATTCACAAGTTTGGATTTGTTAATATGAGCAAGTGGAGAATCAATATTTTTAGTTTGACTTTAAGAATTGTTTGTTTCACCAGGATGTTGCTGTTAAGGTTTACTTTGGGAGTGAATACATTGAGGGCACCTTAAAAAACTACCAAAAAGAGGTACTTTTGCAACTTTTGAGTACTGTATATTAATTCCAGAAAAGAGATAACTGATCCCAAAATTTGTTTTTCATATTATACAGATTGATATAATAAAAAAACTGAGACATCCAAATGTATTGTTGTTCATGGGAGCAGTGGCTTCACAGGAGCGACTTGGAATTGTCACAGAGTTCTTACCCAGGTAATGAACAGTTTTATTTCATTTTGGGGATGATTGATTAGTATTACTTAGTGTTGGTAAAGGTTGTGATGCATTTTATACGCCCTTAATTGCAATATGCTTATTACCAGATTTTCTCTATCGCTTCTCTTATTGTGAGTGGGTTATTTGTCACTGACGTTGAATTTCTCGCATTTTCAGGGGAAGCCTTTTCAAAACACTTCACAAAAACTACCAGGCATTAGACATTAAGCGGCGTTTGAGAATGGCCCTAGACGTTGTATGTTCTTTCTCTCTTTTTTGTGTCTTTATGTGTTCTTCCAGAGACTCAAGGGTAAGACAGTTGGATTTCATTAGCTGTTAAGCAAACTGTCATACAAATCCTTCCACTGCAGGCAAGAGGGATGAACTATTTGCACCATAGAAATCCACCAATAGTACACAGGGACCTAAAATCATCTAATTTGCTTGTTGATAAAAACTGGACTGTCAAGGTAATGAGCACTGTTTAATGCTTTCCAATAATGAAGCAAGTGGATGGTCAAGATCTTCATTCAGTTAATTTTAATTTTTTTTTTGCCCCTAAGGTTGGAGACTTTGGTCTGTCAAGTTTGAAGAATGCAACCTACTTGACTGCAAAATCTGGGAGAGGAACGGTAATGATGTTTTCTTGTTTTTTCTTCATTTTCTTTGCTAAATACCCTTTTTTTCCGATGAAGGTGTTAATGCTACTAGTTTCCCCTCTGTTTTGGATTTTGTTGCACCAACAGCCTCAGTGGATGGCCCCTGAAGTCCTAAGAAGTGAACCTTCAAATGAGAAGTAAGTCCTAATCCGATATTCAAGTTACTTTCAAGTATTTTAGCTATTAAAAGTTTGTTGTCTCTTATGGACTGGTTTATGCAAAATGAAGAGCTTTACACTAATTGATGCCATTCCCTATTGTTTAATAGGTCTGATGTGTTCAGTTTTGGAGTCATCTTATGGGAACTGGTGACTGCCTCCATCCCATGGAACAACCTAAATTCAATGCAGGTCATTTTCTTTCCAAATGCACATTACATCTTGTGCACCTTGTCGCATGCACATTCTAGTTCCAGCATCGTAAAAACCATTGCCTTCCATTTGTAAAGGTAGTTGGAGTTGTTGGCTTCATGGATCGAAGATTGGAGCTACCAGAAGGCCTTGATCCCCGTCTAGAATCCATTATCCACGACTGCTGGCAAAGGTATTTTCGTACTTCATACTCGAGTAATATCCATTTCATCATCTTAATCAACAATAGGCATGGCGATGCAAACTAAACATTCATATCATTGACACAAGCAGTGACCCGGATCAGCGTCCATCATTTCAAGTCATAATCCAAAGAATGTCAGGCCTACTCCGCAGAGATGGTGCAGCAACAGTTGAAAAGAACTCAGAGTGTTGATATTGCAATGTGGATTAGGCAAAATATGTACGGTCCCTTACACTAGTCAACAATAGATTAAATGAGTTCAATTTGCAACTCATGTAGTTGATTAGTTTGTCAAACATTATTAAAAAGCGTAGTATGAATTTAGTAGTACATGTAGATGTGATATAATCCGATGTCAAAAATCCTAGTCGATACAAACTTCCCATGTCAAGCAATGGCATTTGTTACAAAGAGATGGATTAAGATTTAACCGGCGGTATGAGTTGTACAAATGGAGCTGCAAGTTTTCGCCACTGCAGCAAGAGCAACAATTAGCAGTTGTATATACAAGTCAAGGCGTCTCTCCACAATGCAACAATGTATTCTGCGGCGCCTAGTTTTCGGTAAAATGTTTCGGGCCCATGATTCTCCAAGTTCCCATTTTTTACCTTCAATCTATGACAAATTATTTGACACACCGATAATTTCGTTACACCTCCAGAATTTTTGGTTACTAATACCTCAAGAGTTCTAGGGTAGTTGAGGGTTGTTGAAGTCATTCGCAATTTCTCATAATCACAACATTGACATTTATTATGCCACACCTTGGGCCTCACTTCCTATATTTTCCCACCATTTGCAGAAAATAGAGAAATCCCGAATATAAAAAGCTACCATAAAGTGGGAAGTTGGAAGACCTTTAGGCTAATTTCGTAAACAAAATCCACCCAATTTCCACAGAAGAATTGAAGAAACTAAGAAAAGAACCCCGAAGATTTTACCCATCACTGATTTGAATAAATAAGCATAAGAGAGCTGTGATCTCTTATAATACAGGTTTGGGGTATCTTTTTTTTTTATTTATTACATGAGATTATTGCTCAAATTATAGCTCAAATTATAATTCATATTATATGAGAGTATAATTGATATGTACAATCATATATTTATACTGAGACCTGTTGACATTAATGCTTATATGACACCGCTCAGATTTTTAACCCTCTCAAATATTCGAGGAACGTCAAACTCTCATCCTGAGAAAAAGACTGTCTTCACTCGAACTCAGAGACTCTAAGAAAAAATATTTAAATTAAACTCCTATAATACATATGCAGAGTCTCGAACCCTCTCCCTCGTATTTGTGAGAGAGTGGCTCTAAAGGTTTGGGGTATCTTTAGTCTTACATTTTAGTTCTCAGTGGCCTGGCCAATGAGCTTCCAAGTTTTTGGAATATATTCTCGCATCCTGTCGTTTTTGTCTTTATTGGGAGATTAGCTTAGTCAAAGTTACCAGGGACTGTAGCTCCAGAACTAGAACTGTGATGTTGAGTCTTTTCATATCTATATAGGCTATCGGAGGCACAGCGTCTTGGACAAGCGATTTGACACATGACATGATTATCAAAACACCAACGATTTATGTGCATCAAAATTTGAGATCGGTGGTGCCTATTTAATCAATTTTCAGTATATATTTTTGAATGCCAGTGATGGCACCGATGCCGAAAAACGGAGCCTCTAATATCTTTTTTATTATTTTATATAAATATTTATTTATAAGATTAGTTTATTTATGGAAGTATAAACTGATATCAATTTTGATAAGTAATTAATAACACATTTAAAATTTTAATTAAAAGTAAAGTTTCTATAAACTATTATAATATAATAAAATTTGTGCATTTTGGCCATCGTGTGTAAATATTCTAGTCTTAGTATTGATTTAGCAAATACAATTAACAAATTATTTTAGAAGTAATTGTATCATAATCCAAATTTACCAAACATGTTTAAAAATATTTTCAAACTCGATTATTTCAAAATTTAATGTAAAAGTGATTGCTTGAAAATCAAATGTAATTCTAAATAAGCCCTTAGTTTCATATATTTTAAAGAAAATATATTTTTATAATATATAAAGGCTCAAATCCCTACCTCAGTATAAAAAGTGAAAGGAAAAATGTGACCACTATTCAACCATGCAGGCATATTTTGTTTTGGTTTTTCCTTTTATTTGTTTTACAATCACAAATTTGTTATAATAATACACTTTAAAAAAACTCGATCTTAGTAATAGAAGTACTACTCAACATGGGCAGCCACTAAAGCCCCGTTTGGGACCGCTGCTCTGCAGCTTAATATGTATTTGGGGCACCACAATTTAGCTGTACCAAAAAAAATCTTAAGTTTTGTTAATTATTTGTCAAGTTTTATGCCTTGCGAATCCCTCTACGTACGTTGTGCTCGTTCACTCAAAACAGATTTTGAGCTGCTGGCTGTCACTTGCTGGACTATTTGCACAGCAAGAAATAAACTTTTATTTGAAGCAAAGAAGTCTGGTTATCAAATGTCAGTAGCAACTACAGAAGCATTGTTAGAAGCTTATCAGAGAGTAAAGCCTTCAGGACTGTGAACACCTCGACTGTTTCTCTTCTTTTGTCGGTTTCGCACCGAAGGGGGTGGCGTTTCGACCAAGTTCCACTTGCAACTACGTCGGTATTCCTTCCCTTTTTTAAATAGTTCCAACCCTCGTCACTAATCTCTGCGTTGCCCCTTATAGTATCGACGACGTCAGTTCTGAAGTTCCAAAGTACCCTTACATAGCATACGTCTTCGACTTTGTCATTCTACCCCAAACGTTCATCGACACCTACGTCCTAATTGGAATTTAGTTATCGAAACTGATTCGCAGATGGTGGCTGATCTAATTAACAACAGAAATGGTAGTAAGAATGAGATTTACTGGGTTATTTCAGAGATTCAAAACACATTTAAGGATCTCCGCAATGTTAAATGCCATTATACTCTAAGATCTTGTAACGCAATTATCCACTCATTGGCTAACTTAGCTTTTGATCACTTAAAAGTTGTTGTTTGGTTGGGTTTTTTTCCAATCGAAATTATGAATGTATTCAACTCTTTTGTTTGAATGAAAGTTAGTATTCATTTTTCAAAAAAAAAAATAATTGCAGTGAAAGCTACTCGGGCTTGGGTAGAGCCGATGCTCTCACATCTCACATGTGCGATAGCGACAGTACCTTCATAGTGTGTTATGAGAGCTTAATACTTGAATTATGAAATTACTGAGTTATTGAATGATAAAATATAAGTGAAGTAATCGTCGCTTGAACATTAATAAGAATTTCAATAACGTTTTGTAAGATTTAATATAAATTAATTTAAATGATAATTTGATTGTAAATAAATTAAAAAAAAAAACAATCGCTGACAAATTTTGACCCATGGGCGTTGTCAAATTTGCACAAAACAAAACGAAAATGAATCACAATCAGTTGCCCAGCAGCATGTCTTTTCGTCTCTCTGCATTAGAAGAGCATGCTGTCGTTGACTGGGGTCAACCCACAACACGCACCACAAAATAGACAACTGTTCTTGACAATTTGAACCGCCAACTCGTGCTCCTCGCGACGTTTTTCGTTGCCACGCGTTGTTATCACATGGCTAACTATAGTTTCACCCGCACAGCCCCGGCCCGATGCTGACAAAAACAAAAGCGAAAAGGGATCCAGAAAGTGGACTTCTTTTCTTTTCTTTAAGAAACTATTGGTGTTCTTTCAAAAAAAAAGAAAATATTGGTGTTGTCGTGCAACACGTCGGCACTTGGTTAAACTTTGGGTTAATTTCAAATTATTCCTTACAATAGTTCTCATTATTTTCAAAAAAAAAAAAAAACACCTGCCCTTTATTTTGTTAAAGGTACCAACAACAAAAATTACCAATCCACTTATATATATATATATATAAATAAAATAATTTGAAATTTAAAAATAAGAAGAATAATTTAAAGATATAAATATATATATATATATATAATTTTGCACTTATTTTTTTTGTAGAAACTTTTCAAATTTTTGGTATATTCAACAAGGTTCATGTGCACTTTTTGTTATTTACCTACCGTCTCGTGCAGAGAATCCAAAACACCGACGTTCCTTTTGTGTCAAAAGTTTGACCATGGTGATTCTCACATTCAGTCGACCTACTACCATATTTAAATCACACGATGGGTTTTCTTCCGAACAAAAATTGCGCTGCAAGGACCAAATAATAAAATATATAACAATCCATTGCATGATGGGTGGTTCCTGGCGGCAGGGCAGTTTCGCTCTTTAGGAGGACTTTCAGTGAATATTTTAGTTACGCCTTTTGACAATTTTGAGGTATTTATGTATTTATTTATTACAAAGTTATTAATTTAAGATGTAAATTTATTAATTACTTTTAATATTCTAAATTTACTATTATATATTTCTCCTTAGATAATAGAATGAATCCATTTAGTCTCTCTTTTTTTTTTTCTTGTGACATGTATGATCTTAAATAAACTTTTATCAATTCTTATTTTGGAAAACCTCTTGCTACATAAACAAATTATTAAAAATAAGAACAGATGAACAAGTACACAATTATTATAGAAAATTATAAACAACAACTTATGAACACAATCTTATTTGTTTAAAAAAAATAAGAGAGATGAATAACAAAAAATAAGTAGAGCATAAAAAGAATAGAATGTGAAATTTTGAGATAAAATCAACAATGTGACCTTAATGGTTTGTTTGGGGGGGGTCACAATTGGACTTCTAACAGTTTAAAGGCATTCAGCGGTGATCAATAACCATGAAAAAGAAAGAAAAAATTAAAGGAAAATTATCCACTGTCCACTCGTTTTTTTAATTTTTTTAAAAATACATAATTTTTTTTACTGAAATCTACCTAAAAATACATTTATTTTCACTCGTCCACTTACATTTGGAGACCGTTAAGAAAACTAACGGAATATTGTGTAAAAGACTTTTTAACCATCAAATGTAAAAGATAAATTATCTACCGACCATATTTTTTTGTATTTTTAAAAAAATACACAATTCTTAATTTTTTACTGAACTCTACTTTAAGTTATATTGTTTTGCACTTGTTCACCACTATGTCGTTGTGAAATGACTATTTTACCCTTATGACGTCAACAAAGTTATAACAGTGTTATAACGAGAGTTGACCAATGAAAAAAATGTTAAATTCAGGTGGAGCGTTGCAAAAAAAATTATTTATTTTTGAAAAACAGTGAAAAAAATAAGTGGTCGGTGGATAATTTTCCAAAACTAAACAACATACGTAGGTTATTTTTGTAGAGATCTTAAAGAAATATATAACATTTTAAAATACAATTAACGCTAACGGTATAATGAGATTTCATAGAGATTAAGACTAGTAATAATTATAAAGAGATTTTGTAACGATGTTGGGAATTTATTTATAAATGAGAAATTATCAGCCATATACATTTAAATGACACCCGTATCAAACGTGCGTGAACACTTTTCAAATGTATCACTCGTATACCATAAGTTGACAAAACACTTTTAACGTCCAACATTCCATTAACTTCCGTTAGAAAGTTAACAGAATTGTAGCAAATTGACTATTTTACCCTTGAAACTCAAAATGAGGTAAAAATATAAATTACCCCAAAAATTAATGTAAATTTTCAATACACAGTTTTTTTTGTTGTTAACAATATTTTTTTTGATAAAAAATGAATTATTAATGGTACATATTATTAATAATTATCCATAAAAATATGCATATTATACCATAAAAAATTATTAACAACATATTATTTAAAATTATACATATTATACCATACAAATTTTCAGTTGGGGCTTGGAGGAGTAGATTCGGTTGTAAAATAATTTTTTTAGCAATTATTAACAATTATCCGATAAATATGATGCCATGTCATTTTTATCAATATATATCATATGACATGTCATTTTTTACTAGGTAAATGGGATGAGATGTCGTTTTTTTAATCAAAGTTTCGTTAGTCTTAAAAGACTAGATTACCCTTATGATGTCAGCGCTTGTAAATGGAAGTTAACGGAATGGTGGACGACATAAGTGTTTTGTCAACTTAGGGTATACGAGTGATACACTTGAAAAGTGTTCACACACGTTTGATACGGGTGTCATTTAAATATATATGGCTGATAATTTCTCATTTAGAAATAGTAATAAATTATAGGGAAATTATCAACCATATACCCTTAAATGACACCCGTATCAAACGTATTACAATACTTTTCAAGTGTATTATTCGTATACCCTAAGTTGACAAAACACTTCTACCGTCCACCAATCCGTTAACTTCCGTTAGAAAGTTAACAAAATTGTAGCAAATTGACTATTTCACCCTTGAAATTCAAAATGAGGTAAAAAAATAACTATACCCCAAAAATTAACGTAAATTTTCAATACACAATTTTTTTTAGTTTGTTATTAACAATATATTTTTTTATTAAAAAATATGAATTATTAATGGTACATATTATTAACAATTATCCGTAAAAAATATCCATATTATACCATAAAAAATTCCAGTTGGAAGTTGGAGGAATAGATCTTCAAAAATTATGTTAAATTTTAGATGAGTAGATTCGGTTGTAAAATAGTGTTTTTTAGTAATTATTAATAATTATCTAATAAATGGGACGATATGTCATTTTTATAAATATATATCATATGACATCATTTTTTACTAGATAAATGGGAGGACATGTCATTTTTTTAAAAAATACTAGATTTCTCTTATGATGTCAGCGCTTGCAAACGGCAGTTAACAGATTGATGGACGGCAGAAGTGTTTTGTCAACTTAGGATATACGAGTGACAGACTTAAAAAGTGTTGTAGTACGTTTGATACTGATGTCATTTAAAGGTATATAACTAATAATTTCTCTAAATTATAAAGCAATGATAAATTTAAAAAAAAATAATACGATCATGAATTTTTTTAATTTTAGCACGTTGTGGGGCATAGACAACTTCCTAGGGTTGAGCTGCTCCTGCCGGTGGCTTGGCATTTTGCCGTGCGTGAACCTAACAAATTGTCAAAACGACACTCGCATTGCAAGTGCAAGATTTCTGAGAGATCCTAGATACGTTTCAGTCCTTACAGAACGCAGCTTCTTTTTCAGAGAGCCTCGGCGTTCAGTCTCTGCTGTTTCGGAAGAAGCAACCGCACGTTAATATTATGTTTCCAATAAATTTTTTTAACCCGTGACCATTTCGAATCCCGACGCCGTTTCATCTGCCCTAAAAAAGTCGTATCCCATCACGGACGTGTGGTATGATAGCGTACTGAACCCGACAACATTTTGTGCAAAACATAATTACAAATTAAGATGAAAAAAAAATGTTTCATCCCACTCACAATTATGAGACACCAACAGTTGGATTCTCGTATGAAAATATTGGATCTTTTAAAATTGTATTTAATGTAATTTATAATTAAGTAAAATTTATTTACTGAACCTAATTAGTCTCATTATTTTAATACTTATTTTTATATTAAAATTTTATATTATAATTTCTAATAAACGTAACTTTTTAAAAATTTAAAAACACAATATGTATGAGGTGAGTTCAAGAGATATAATTTTAGATACAAATTATAAACACAAATTTCTGACTGTTGGATTATTAAAAATGAAAAGTGTAGATCGGAGGATATAAATTATTAATTAAAAAAAATCAGCATTAAAGTTACTTTTAAAACTAAATCTAACAAATAATGTAGGTCCCATCCTACAGTAATTAATTATTTCGCTAATGACTCTATTTCTTACCTCACGCGGCTTCTTTTTCCTATCAAATCTAAAAAAACTTTTCAGCTTCAAGCAATCAAAATCGTAAAAGACGAACGAAAGCATTTCATGTCCATTATCACATTGATTTGCATGGATTTATGCAGAAAAGTTGCATAAAAATATCAAAAATGCCATGGGCAGAATTAATATTTTAATTCCAAATTTTAAAACCGTTCATTTATACCAAGTTCTTTACCTTTTAACAACAGATAAGTTCAAGTGCCTTAAGTCACTCTCTCACGAATGTGAGGGAAGTGATTTGAGTTTTTACAGATATATTATAAAAGTTTAATTTAAATATTTTTTTTTAGTCTTAAAATTTGAGTGAAGGCAGACTTTTTCGCAGACTGAGAGTTGATGTCCCTCGCATATTTGAGAGGATTATAAATTTAAGCGGTGTCATATCAATAGTGATACCAACAGATCTCAATATATATATATGATTGTACATATCAGTTATACTATCATGTAATATGAGTTGTAATTTGAGCAATAATCTCATGTCATAAAAAAAAGCTGAAAATAGGAGAGAAAAACTAAATTTTATAAATGAAATATTTTATTGAAAACCTGTTTTAAATTTGATTGCTGACCATTTTAATTCTTCTAACTGCATAAGACTTAAAAGAGAGATTATAAATTTTCTCTTGAAATTAAATTCCAAATAAATGTCTGAT
This sequence comes from Citrus medica, assembly GCA_002013955.2. Classification (NCBI taxonomy): domain Eukaryota; kingdom Viridiplantae; phylum Streptophyta; class Magnoliopsida; order Sapindales; family Rutaceae; genus Citrus; species Citrus medica. The sequence goes on along the minus strand of MKYO02001116.1, from coordinate 261,634 downwards.
ACTCATACAAAGAAGTTGATTTTGATGGTTTTAATTTTTTTTATTTCAATGTGCAATATAGGAGAGCTAAACGAGTAAATAGGATAAAGAGAAAAAAAAACAAAGATTAAACACTGAAAGAGGAGAGAAAAAAATATTATTATAATTAGTAACTCATATCCTCTAATCTTCGCCTTTCATTCTTTTTTAATCTAATAATCAAGAATTTATCTGTGTGTGTATAATTAATTATGAAAGGATATATATTTCTTTCACTAGCTTGGATGGAAAATATGTTCTTCTATTATTAAAGCACCTAGATATCTGGACTTTAAAATTGGGGCGGGGGATTTAGGGCATGTCCAAAAATGACAAAGTGACTAAATAATGAAACCATCAGAGAGAAAATGAGAAACTATGATTGGCCGGATCCATCCGTATCCACCTGATTAGCCACCTGCTCGGATCACGAGCCATCATTATCGCAAAGATTTTTCTCCCTTGATCTGATCAACCGATGTTGTGGCCCCATTTTTTACGGTTTCATCATGTTATCATCAAGTGACAAGTCATCAAGATTTCCGTAAGTAGCAGTGGATCTGCGTTCTAAATTGGGAAAATATTCTACTCTCGTACTTTACCAAAAATATATTAATTTTTTCTTAATTTCATACTTAAAATTTATAAAATATATTACTTTTTTTTAATATTATCATTTTACTATTAAAATTATTCTGAATTAGTACCATAATTTATCAAAAAATATATTTTACTACTAAATATTTACATCGTTATTAATTTCATATTATTCTGTTAAGAACGGTAAAAATTTATTGATGTATTACTGATGTTATAAGGGTATCAAAGACATTTCCAACTATAAAGTGGATTAAAGACATTTCAAATTGAAACCTAAATGCTGCGTTTTGGAAAAATGATTAAAGATTAAAGAATTAGGAAATTAAACCCTAAAATCCGTCCCTCTCTCATTGTGAAACCTCCATATTCGATTTGTCTCTCTCCTTCGATGTTGACTCACGGCCATCTCCACTACAGTTTGTTCTCTCCACTGTGAGTTGTTGACTTCTTCTTTTTTATTGGCTTATTGTTCATTAATTTTTTCCTTAATTAAATTATTATTATTTTTAGTTGTGATTAATACTTGAATTACAGAGGATAAAATTATCTTTTATGGTCATGGGATAAAATCAACTTTTAACTCAATTTCTGTTGAACATTAACATTATAATGAGTGTATTTTGAATAATTATGACTATTTCTATTGGTGATTTATTGTTGTCCAAGATAATATATGAACATGGTTCTTGATTTATGCAGTAAATGAGCTATAAATTAGTTGGAGTACTTATTTTGATGATTTTATATCTTTATATTAGAAAGTTTGATGAGTTTATATAGCTAATTTTGTAGCCATTATTGATCCCAACAGATACAAAATGAAATATTTTTTCTTTTGGTTATTTAGCCATGATTATATAGTCATTTTATGTTCATGGATAAAGTAGTTAATTTATCGATATTCTATTAAATCCTTTATATTATGTTAGATTATCTAATAGAAAAGTGAAAAAATGATACACTTTACAAACTCTTGTGATAAGCTAAAAAAGAAAAAAAAAATTGGTGTATTTTTTATTATGTACAAAACATGATATTTACCCTTCTGAACTTTGCTTTTCAATTACTTTCAAATAAGGGGTGGTATATGAGTTATTTTCATGACTTCGTAGGATTAGTGAGATAATTTAGATGGTCATCTTATGTCTTATCTTCTCTTTATTTATTTTTTTATTTGAAGAAGTAGGATAATTTACTTTGAGTCTCCAGTTTCATCAGTCTAATAAATAATTCAACAATAATGCTCGCTTAAATAAATTAAAAAAAAACCATGAATGCAGTGATCATATATATTTTTGGAAAAAATATTAATATGTTAAAATTACAAAGATACTAACGATTATGATTAGAATAATGTTAAGATTAACTGAAATCAACTTTAAACACAATTCTGTCCTCACTAATTTAAATTTGGGTATACGGGTGGGCGGGCACCAATGGACTTGTAAGCTCATTGGCATTTTTGTTTACAGTTGAAGTATTGGGTATACGGGTGGGCACCAATGGACTTGTAAGCTCATTGGCATTTTTGTTTACAGTTGAAGGTTAGTAAGATACATTAAAAGGATCAAAGTTGGCTATATTTTGCTCAAATATATAAATTAGATCGGGCTCAAGTACAGTATTTAGGCTTCATGTAAGACAATCTAAGACCCAAAACTTGGTTAGAAGAACCCCTAACAATAAAATTACAAAAAAAAATGAATTCCTTCAATCCAAAGCAAAAATGACTCAACATATTAAAACCTTATAAGGCATTTGAGGATTTTTTTTTTCAAGTTTTGCCAAGTCTACTTACTTTATTTTATAAAAATAAAATAAAATTTATCTTTTAATTTATATAAGGTTACAGTTATGTTAGAGCATCTTCGATATAGCATAGCGACATCAACCGTTGGATGTATGTGAAAATTTTGAAATAATTATAACTACATACACCTAACCGTTGCATGCATGCATGCTCCAGCATAACCGGAACCATTATAGTCACCGATATATTAAAATTTGAAAAATAGAGTGCCCTCTAAAATGGGCAACATTACTCGTAATCATAAATGACATAAATCTAATCACAAAAGTAATCAATTGGTTTACTTTAAAAATTAAGATTGATAATTGACAGTTATGAATTTCGCCGGGGCATTTCCCTATCTAAATTTATTGTTTTATTTATGTGGGAAAAAGAAATTGATTGATTAGACGTGATTTAACGTGATGTACACTCGGATCTGTAAACCACAAAGACCTAGTAATGCGGTAATTTGCGGACTCCGGTTAAAAATAATTCCGTTATTAGCTGCGATTGGGTTTTGACTATTGACCGCTCGTGTTTCTCTGGCACGTTCCCTACACGCGGCGGCAACCATACAAGCACACCAATAACCTCTTTCATTGCCTTTCGTCCATCCTAATTGTTCCCATTTGGTTATCATCAAACACATTACGGTTGATTTGCAACATTTGTCCCAAACCATCTCCAAAAGTTACTATTTATCCCAAAATTTATCACTCTTTTGGTCTATTTAAAAAAGAGTAATGTTACACATCTCAAATTTTTTATTCTAAAAAATTATCTTAAATGGTATGTCATTAATTGAGTGGTTGATAATTTTTTACAATATTTAAATAAATTAATTATATTATCTCACTAACTAATTGATAAATGACACATCATTTAAGATAATTTTTTGAGATAAAAAATTTAAAATGTGTAGCATTACTGTTTAAAAAATTATATGCGGGCGGAATTACTTTGCCACATTGAAAAATATAACCAATTGTTAAGTTGGGGCATAAAATTAAAATTTAAGTTAAAATATATACGACATTCAAAGTTTAAATACGTGAGTACGAGTATATAAGTGATTCTCAGTCATTCTCTGTTGGCGGCAACTTATAATAAACTTTTTTCTCATTCCTTTTTTTTTTCCCCAATTAATGAAGGTGAGAGCTCTTCTAACAAGTTATTATTACCTTGCAGGTAGGCAATTGACTCTGCGAGATTTTATTTTATTTTTTTATTTAATTAATGTGTTCAGTGTTTGTTTTCTCACATCACATTATTACTTTACAAATTTGTCTTGATTAATTATTTTCTTTCCTAAAAGGCACATACTAAAAAAGTAGGGATGGCAATGGATTGGATATGATCCAAGATTCACATAATTTAAATCTAATCGGATTATATTTGGATCGGTTTAAAATGGATTTGGATCGGATTTAGATATCGATGTGCGGATCTAAGACGGATCTGGAGCAGATCTAGATCTATCTTAATATCTAAATTCATATCCATATCCACTAATCTTCTAATTTAATTTTATTTTAAAAATTTCTTAACAATTGTGGAATTATAATGATAATAAATTTTATTCATAGCATATTAGTAGTATTTACCATATATTTAAATTCTTAAAACTTAAAGGTTAGTTTTATAAATTTAAAGGTCAACCAGCCCCAGAGCATGTACATATAATATTTAAATTACAAGCCAAGTAATATAACCTGACAATTTATTTTATTATATTGGCCAAATAATTTTTAAGAAATATAGTTATTCATATATTTAGTCAAATATGGTCATAATAAAAATAATAAATGACTGAATATAAATCATATTTAATTTATATGTCATTATCTAACGTTGTAGGAATGAGAGTAGGTGTATCGTTGATATTAGAATGATGAAGGAGACAATAGATTATTAGATTGATCTTACTCCTGCAATTACTTCTGAATGATATTTTATTATCTTTCTTATTTATTGTTTTGGTGTAAAAGTATAAGCTACAATATTTATTATATTTTTGAGACAAATTATATAATTTATTTGTTATCAATACATTTTAGCCCTCAATTTTCAATCTAAAAAATTATTACTTTTTTTATTACTGAATTTTAGAATTCATGACGGATCTAAAGTAGATTTGGATTTTAATTTTTTTTTCGGATTTGAAGCAGATATAGATATTTATTTCTTTTTTGGATCTGGATATGGAGCGAAAAATATGGATTCATGACGGATCTGGAGCAGATACGGATCTTAATTTTTATTATGAATTTGGATCTAGAGCAGAGTAGATCCAACCCATATCTGCTCCATTGCCATCCCTATAAAAAACCTTAGCTCTTGTATTGATTTTACATAGTTGTCCCAATTTTTTTTTTTCTTTCAATAACATCAGCTAATATAATTGATTTTTTTTTTAATTTCATTGTTATATTACCTCCTATGAGTCAACTGACGATCTTATTATCGACTTTGATAATGACTTAGGCATCAAAGGTTTCAAGCATACCTTTTGCACGCTAGAGTGGGGGTGCTACGGATGTAAGAGTAAAAGTCTATAAATCCCCTAATTTTGGTGAAAGTATCCTTATGGTATATTGTATAGCACCATAGTAGGACTAAGTTGAGACAAGTGGTAAATAAATGGACTAATTTGTTGTTTTATAAATCTATAGGTACCCTTGTGAGAATAACTCGCGTTCCCATCATTTTTAATACAACCCACAAACTCTTCCCCCTTTCACACTACACTAAACTCAAACTCCCCTCCCTCTCTCTCTCTCTCTCTCTCTCTCTCATGCAACTCCAAAACTAAAAACACTCACTAGACCACCACAATGGGCAAAGCCACGAAGTGGTTTCGCAGCATTCTCGGGCTAAAAAAGCCCGACCCGACACACTCTCCATCTCAGCCAAATACCAAGGAGAAACGCCGGTGGAGCTTCGTCAAGTCTTACAGAGAAAAAGACTCCTCCCGAGACGCGACCGTCAAGCGCAGCTCGTTGAAGTTGAACGAACGAGAGACTAGAGCTGATGATACTCCGTCCTCGGAATGCGAGGACGCCAACAAGCACGCGATCGCCGTGGCGGCGGCCACCGCTGCGGTTGCCGAGGCCGCGGTTGCTGCAGCCCATGCGGCCGCGGCCGTTGTAAGGCTTACGAGCAACAGCGGTAGGTGCGGTAACTTCCCCTCCGCTTACGTCGGTGGTTGCGGTGGGACCCTCGATGAGCCGGCAGCGATTAAGATACAGTCGGCTTTTCGTGGTTACTTGGTACGTATTTTATTATTATTATTACTTTATTTTTGTTAAAAGAAAAAAAAGCTATGGTCGCCATGGATTTTGATGTTAAGAAGCTACGGGTTCAGAGTTGGATTTTGCATCGGACATGGCTGCTTAGTTGACACGTGTCATCTTACAGCTTTTTATTCTTCTTCTTCTTCTTCTTCCACCGCGAAGAGAAGACGACGATATAATTAAAAGTTTTAACGTCGTTTTCCGAACTCCTGGCTCTCTTTATACGAATCAGGCAAAACACGTCCTTCTCAAATTCATTTCTCTGCATGGTAAAAGTATTCCCTTCGTTTCCTTTCTTCTAAAGATCTTTTGGCAAGTGGCAACCAGAGCACACTGCCCATGCTTAATCCAGCATTTACTCTCTCCTCTTATAGGATTCAATTTTCCACTGACTTGTCGCTACCATGCATCTGGGTGCGCAATGCGCACTACCCCGAAAACAGTGTGCTTCCCTTTTATTTCCGTCGTTGTGGCGGTTTCTTCATAATTCATACGGCTTGATGATGGTGATGACGTCTTTTAATTGAATCACCTGCTTCATAGTAACGGGTTCTTAAAGAGGGGCTACAGTTTGCATACATAATAAATGCAGAATTAAGTATTGACCGCCAGCCGGTTCCCTGTTAAGTTCTGTTACATGATACACTTGAAAATATTTAATTGGACTAGTTCATGTGGTTTGAACCAACTGGATAGTGAAGCATATTATTAACCTATGGATCATGGAGTATAATTTAGTCAACCAATAGAGAGAGAAGTATAACACCGCCTTTATGTATTAAAACAATTTGATTGTTCATCTTGGGAGTCTGTGCATGAAGTTTTTGAGGAATTTGAAGACCGGAGTCCAACGCTCCAACTTTGACATCTTTTGGGCTTTTGGAGCAGTTGGTGGGTCCAAACCAGTGGAAAGTTTGTTGTGTGTGTGTGTTTCCTTAAGTGCATTTGCATGACTTTTTAGCTATAAAGTTTGGGTTGGTTGAGGCACTTCAATGTTAGATTAATTTAACAAAATAGTCAGACTCTCGTATGAACATAACCCTTTTCTTCCAATTGGGCGGCCAGTTAGATGTCGTTGTCAATTTGATGTTAATTGTCAGATTTTCTTTTCTGAGAGGGCTAGATTGAAGGAAAAGATATGTACTACTCATAGAGCCCGTTTCCTTTAAATTTTTCGTTCATGTTAGTTTAGGCGCCTTGTTCTAAAAGGTATCCTGCAATCTATGGTTTTTTTAATGATGAAACAGTGTGGTCCTCTTCTGTATGCCTTGACTCTTGAATGATAGGTCGCTATAATGTTCTTGTGATCTTAATCAGATGGTGGTCCATTGCAGCTTTGCCTTTATTGAATTTGTTAATGTGATAAGCAATTCATTATTATTCCATTTTCTTAGTTGCATTGTGATTATGAGTTTGGTTAATAACCCTATCTCCCTTGGACATTTTGAAGGCAAGGAGGGCTTTGCGAGCATTGAGAGGTTTGGTTAGGCTTCAGGCACTTGTAAGAGGTCATATTGAGCGGAAAAGAACAGCAGAGTGGCTTCAGCGAATGCAAGCATTGCTGAGAGCCCAGGCACGTGCTCGTGCAGGACGGGCTCAAATATCTGAATCTTCCCATTCAAGTGGCAAATCTTCACATTTCCAACAGCCGGTAAGCAAAATTCATGTTCCCTACAATATTTGAATTTTTCTGTAATTTCTTTGTGGGCAAGTGATATACACTTATGACTGTGGGGAACCAGGCAACTTTTCTTTTTGTTCTCTAGACAACTTTTCGGTGCATCTTTTAAGTTTATGAATTTTAGTGAAGCTAACGACACTTGGAACTTACAAAAAGTAGCTGTAATATATCAAGCAGGCCATTTTATGCAATTAATTGTAACTTAAAAAGTAGTTGTATGCATCAAGGCCAACTGGTTGTATACTATACCTTAATGTTTTTTGGTTAAAGCGGCAAAGAGTTGTTAAGATCCTTAAGAAACTTTTGTACACTACCAATCACTAGGAAAATCCAGAAGCTCTGTCATGGTGCAGATCTAATTTTTCCAGTAATTTTTCTGCACTGTGGGCAAATTTATGGCTTCATTTGCTTAGGAGCATTCCCAGTTACAGTTTTATAGTTTCATTCATTTTGCATTAATTATGTAAATTTATTGAGTTTCACATCATGTGCAGGGACCACCAACCCCCGAAAAATTTGAACATTCCATCCGATCAAAGAATTCAAAATGTGAAGTATCATCAGCGCTTAAGGTGCATTCTCTTTCTTTGCCCTTCTCTCTTTTCTTTAATCCAATTTGAATCATTTCAGAACTAATAAACACATTAATGAATGCAGAAAAATGGATCAAAATCAAATGGCAGGGTTAATGTTCATCATGAAAAGGCCCATGTAAGTTGGAATTGGCCAGAAAGTCAGATGGATAATCGATCCAAGAACCAAAAGGCACCGCCAACAAAGACTGGTGCTATAGATGATGAGAGGAGTGACAAAATCCTTGAAATTGATACTGGGAAAATGCACTTTACACCCAAACGCAGAAACCTATTTCACTCTTCCCATCTTACAGTGTCATCAGATCATTATAGTCATAGCTTCACTTCTTCGAAAGACTCAACCGCCCACCAAACTGAACCAAGTCCATCTTCATGTGAAGTTCAATCTTTAAGCCCCTTGAAATTCTCTCATGAGGCTGAGGATTTCTGCACTGCCGAAAATAGCCCACAATTCTATTCTGCATCATCAAGAGGTGGTAGTTCAAAGAGAAGCCCCTTCACTCCCACGAAGAGTTACAGTTCACAAAGCTGTCTAAGCGGTTACTCAGACCATCCAAACTACATGGCCTACACAGAATCATCAAGAGCCAAGGTGAGGTCTCTCAGTGCTCCGAAACAAAGGCCGCAGTACGAAAGATCCAGTTCAGCAAAGCGGTATTCCAGTCACACATTTGCCGAATCAAAATCAAGTGCTGCCCAGAGGTTTACTGCTTTGCATGCGAACTTTACGAACAAAGCATATCCAGGATCCGGTCGTCTTGACAGCTTTGGAATGCCTGTTGGGCAGAGATTCTAAATACATCCTCCTCCTTGTAGCGTTTAAGCTGTATTAACTTTTGTAGTTAGCTTGCTTGTGTTGTCCGCTGTCCAAGAGACATCGAGTTTCCTCCGTTCAGGATTTTAATTATGGATCTGAATCTCACACTTCACTGTGACCGTCTAATATCTAATGAATGTAACTTTTGCCGCCTTTGGACCCTACCATTCATTATATTACTGCATGTTCTTACAAATTATGTATGCTAGTGCTTTGATTCAAAACAGTCTTAAAATTTTTATTAAGAGTCTGGAAGGTTCATATTGTCCGGGAAACCGTACAAAGTACAATTTGGTAAAGATGATGTCGGTTGCGGGGAGAGATGAATAACTGAAATTGAAGCGAATGCCATTGCCAGCCTGGTTAAGCCGCGGTCGGTCCCGTGTAGCTGTATTTTCTAAAGATTCAAGCATTTACATTTTGAATGAAATGGAGAGAGATTAGTTCATCATTTCATTATCAAGCGATGGAGCCCGTGTCCTGCCACTAGCTTTGAATTTTGGTTACTGTCAGGTGATATGATGGCCCTCAGATTTCAATCTCAACCACCGTTTCCGGTCGAGTGGAAAATGTGCTGTTGTCTAGCCGGCCAGGCTGGGCAACTCCCCGCTATAAATGGTAATAACAATAATAGATTGGAAAACGTTTTCCACAGTTACGTACCAAAAGTTGAGAAAATTGTATCCAATGAAAAGAATTTGGATAGGCCACCTAGAGTCCACATGCAAAGGTCAACGTTGGATGGTAGGATATTAAAAATAGATTAGAATTTTCATATGATTTGAGTTTTTAAAGTTCTTTTATCTTGGGAAATCTTAAGTGCAACTGTGGCACCGTACTACAGTTGCATCTAGCCGTTGGATGTCAGTAGATCCTATCAATTTAATTATTATGACACAATATCACAGTTGCATCGCAACCTGATCCCTTTTATCATGTGTTACATAGTAATAGGTGTATAAATAATACATAACTTCTTTACTTTTGCATATGTATGGGATAGGGGTCCTCAGTATTTTGATAAAATTTCTAAAATAGGTAAATAACGTCAGTCAGGTGTCGTGGTGTAGTTGGTTATCACGTCAGTCTAACACACTGAAGGTCTCCGGTTCGAGTCCGGGCGACGCCAGAAGTTTCAAATTTCCGTTTTTCACATTACTGCATTATTTGACGAACTTGAAATTGACCGAACAATTTTAATTTTTAAAAGTTTAATCAAAAAAAGATTTATCAAAATAGAAGAAAAATGGATAATTTGATGGGCTCTTTAAAACAAGTAACGGATGCAGTATGGATTCTGGATGCTTGGAAAAGAATATAATGCTGGACCCAAAAATAAATAAGGATGAAAAACGTACCACCGGCTTTTGTCTTTTTCAGTTAATTACACCACATTACCTTATATTTTATGAAACTTTGAATAAACACTAGAAACTGCAAATTTTTACATATAAGTTCTTTTGGGGATAAAATGACTTTTAAAAAAATTTAACTGTTATTATTATTATTATTATTTATTAATGTCATTATTATTATTTATTATTTTTATTATTGCTATTATTATTATTATTATTATTATTATTATTANATTATTATTATTATTATGAAAATTTATTAAATTTATTATTTTAATTGTTATGATTACTTTAATTAAGTCATTTATTATTATTATTATTTATTTTATTATTTTTATTACTATTATTAATATATTAAATTATTTTAATTATTATTAATATTTATTATTTTAATTATAATAATAATGATTAATGTTGTCAACATCATCGTCATCATTAAATTTTATAAAAAATTTTTGTTTTAAGTAATACTATTATCATTATTATTAGGAATATTATCATTTTCCTACCAAAGTTATTCTGACACATCACGTCAGTACCACAATTTGTTAAAAACATTATTTTACCATCAAACGTATAAATTATTAGCATTTTCCCACCATTCCGTTAAAACTCAGTTAATATTTAACGAAAAATGCATAAAAACTCAATTTTACCCCTGGAGCGTAAAAGACGATTTTACCCTTTAAAAAAGAAAGAACAACAAAAGACAATTTAATTACAAAATTACCCCAAAAGACAATAAGACGATTTTACCCTTTAAAAAGGAAGAACAACAAAAGATAATTTAATTATAAAATTACCCCCAAAAGATGACACTGCTGCAAGAGTGAGAGAGATATGGGTCAATGACAGTGAGCGAGAGAGGACATAGATAGAACAAGAAACGAGAAAGAGGGGGGTTGATTTTGATTTCTAGGACTTTCATGTCCAAATTACTTTTTTTTTTTACAATAGCAAAACACAACGTTTTGGCTTTGCGTGAGATGTCCAAAATGCCCTTATGATGTCAACATAATTTTTATTTAGTTAACGAAATAGTGAGAAAATACTAACAATTTAAATACTTGGTGGTAAAATGATATTTTTACCAAACTATAATACTGACAAGATGTGTCAGAATAACTTTCGTGAAAAAATGAAAATATCGCTTATTATTATTTTGCCTTAAGTAAATATTTAAAAACTTTTAGCTTTTATAATTTTGTAATAAACAGTAGAGGCTTAAGTGTTAATAACGAATTGAATGCATCTCAACCGTTGAGCACTTTAACCCTCAGATCTAATGGCTGAACCAGAAAAGGACAAAGTTTGGGGTACCGTGCAACGGACCCAAAAATAAATGTGCAATACATCATCTTTGTAGAATTTCTAAATGGTATACATAACATACAATGGGATGATGTTCCCATATGATATAAAGTTATAAACCCGATATAATCAAATTTTCCATGATCCAAGTCTACGCATTTACACAAGTGAGAACAGTAAAAAGTAATAAACAAATGAATATAATTAAAAAAAAAACAAAAAAAGGCAATATGGCAAGGTTAATACAAAGCACTACTTAGTAAAATCAGTTCCCGCATTTCCATTTCGAGGTAGGTACACAGCTTAGGTAATGGCACCAGCTGCAGTGATCATTTCCATTCTCTCCTCTGAAGAGCATCACCAATCCCACCGTAAATCTGCAATGTTCAATATGAAAATTGTGCCGTCAGATTTTGTCAAATGCTGAATGTTTGTGTTCATTTACACCTTAAAACTAACATCAAAACTCGTCTATATGAAACCAATGTAATGTATGGAAGATGCTTCAAATGTCACCAGAAAAGAGACAAGGACGAAATTCTTTCAGTCCTCTGTGATGCTCTCCAATCATGAATTAGGATCTGAGATATTGGACTTACCCAACGATAAGCAAAACGAGGGCCACGATACAGAGCACATATTGGTAAGGATTATGCCTAGATTTCACACGGGCTTGAGCAGGAAGTTGGTGTCGCTCTGCCCACCCAAATTGAGGACGAAGTAGCAAAACAAACCCAAGGAGGAAACCAGCCATGAAACCTCCGATGTGTGCAAAATTGTCAACATGAGGAAGAATTCCAACAGCCAAGTTAATGGCAATAATGACCACAAGAGTCAATAGAGCTGCAGCCTACAAGATAAGGAAAGCAACAAAATTGTCATAAGAAACCTTACCACTTTTATTTTCATTTCTAATCCAGAGTCCACAGCTCTTTTATTTTCATTTTTCCAGTTTGGCACATTAGTTTCAAATTCCTTTACCCTGAATATTTTGCAAGTACAGGTTTCTAGAAAAAGTAGCTCTAGACTCGAGAAATAACAATTGAGTGCCAGTATTTGAATTAAAAACCAAAAAGAAATAACAATTGAGCGCCCGTATTTGAATTAAAAGCGCAAAACAAAAAAATTGCTGTTTCTTCATTACAGGAAAAAAAAATTAATATGTGCATTTTCCACAAATAAAATAAGGGTAGAAGCAACCTTGTTAGTATAAATTGACCAGTTAGCTAGAAGCTCAGATAACATAGCTCCCAGAAGTCCAAATAAAGCACCAGAAGCACCAACAGAGATACTGCGTTGAATAAAAAGAGCAGATAATATGCTTCCGCCAAATCCTGACAGCAAGTAGACAAAGCCAACTCGCACTGCCCATGTTACAAAAGATGTTAGAATTCAGCAACAATACATAGCAACTACATAAAACAATATAAGCATTGACAAGAAAATTCTAGAATCAGGATAAACACATAATTTTCGGCCATGGTATTAAATACTTCCACTTTGTTAATGTCCAGTGCTGAGTGCAAAAGAAATGTTCATTTATGAGATAGTAGTTCCGGTGAAATTGAATAGAATGATGTCACAGCTTTACTGTTTATATATCATGAGTGAGGAAATGCAATTCTAGATGCAACAACCAAATGCATACAGATCAATGCCACTGACTTTTCCTGGTGACATGTTATTGCCCCTTTCAGAAGAGTAGAGACCTAAGCACCAGAGTCAAGCAATATGTCTTTAACATATAAGGGGAAAGATAAGTCAACAAGAAAGACCAAACTATTTTGTAAGTAAGGCTAAATTTCATATTTAATGACATGAAAGTTTGTGACATACCAAATCCAAATTGCTGTTCAAGGCGAATCCCAATAAAGACCAAGCTTAACATATTTGCAAGCAAATGAATGACACCAGCATGTAACCAGATACAGGTGATGAGTCTCCATCCTTGGTGTTCATGCACAACCCTGTCCCACTCCAGAGCTCCCAACTTCTGCAATCTGCACAAGCAAGTGTAAATAAATTAAAATCAACCAGAATCACAGTTCTAAAGGAGGGTTTGCCTCAAAACAAATAAAGTTTTCATTTCCAAGCCCTCAATTCCAATTGACAGAATATAGAATTGGAATGACCAAATTGAAAGAACTAGGTTCATAGTCTTCCGCCACGCACTTCCAGCATAAAGAAGCAGCATGATTATAACTTATTTGTAATGGCTAAAAAGCAATCCTACAGTTTACTAAGTAAGTCTCAGACAACAGACAAACGAAAATAATTGACCAACAATATGCCCCAAAAACAATTAGTTGTTGATTTTCAAATACATGAGGTAACGGAAAGAGAAAAAAAAACAATCCCCAAATTCAATATTTGTTAAAGCTCCAAATATGTTCTCAAGATTATTGGCAAAAACTGATCACAGTCGAAGGAGCTATTCATAAAGCAAATCAATTACATATTTCCCAACTTGCATCGGATGCATACTTTTAGGCCAGCAACCGGTAGACCTACTTCCCCCCTCTAGTGGCTATTACTTGCAAGCCTAAATTCTCCTATAACCTACCTTAATCCCAACTCAATTTTCTTAAACAAAAAAAAGCAATAGACTCACGAACTAAGAAGGAGAAGAATCAACGAACACAGTTAAGCGACCTTTAAACACTCATCTGGATCTACTCAGATAACAGAATGCCCCGTCCACAACAACAGTAAACAAGAAACAAAGTTGCTAATCCTACCCAGTCTAGTCCCCAATTTTGTATTTGAACAACAAATTAAGCCACGAAACTCACTTCAACTAATCAAAATCCACAAAAAAATATTAGACACAGTTAGATTGGGGGAATTATAAATAAACATTCAATAACATACAACACAAATTTCATGGAACAAAACAACTATCCCAATCAAATTGCATTAGTCAGATTTCTACTCTCACCTTCCGAATTAAAAAAACCCCACCACTGAGAGAAACCGAAATCACTAAACGGCAGGTAAAAGGGAAATACATAACAAGCAATCCATGCAACAACACATAAAAAGTAACGAGAAAATGAGACTCACGTAGAAGAAGAAGGGCCGAAGAGAGGATTCTCTTTTAGAGGCTCAAAGGAAAGCCTGCCAAGGAACCTAGCAACACAACCCTTGCCACCTTCCCAGTTATTCTTGGGACAGTTGTTAATATACATGGCCACGATGAAAACAGCAACGTTGGCCACGACAAACATTGGGATCAGCCAAGAAGTCCATTGCTGATCACTCCCTGGCTCTACATAATACGAGCCCGAACTGTAACTGCCTCTATTGTTGTTATTGTTACTAATATTCTTTCCTCGTTCCAGATCCCCGCTCGCCATCAATTCAATTCTCTTCTATTCGAGACAATATCAGTTTGTTATACAACGAGCGCTAGCTTTGTTGGGTATTTGTCGTTCGTTTTATTTATATGTTAAGGAAAAGAAAGAAAAGAAAAGATCGAACAAGAAGTGTCTTGTAAGGGAGAATTTCTTCGTCTTTTTGAGTTTGCTGTTTAGGTTGTCACAGAGAGAGAGAGAGAGAGAGACAGAAACTCAGGAAGCAGGATAGAGATCGATTTAAGTCATATAACCGTTGAAATGAAACAGTTGTTTGCAAGAGTTACTGCTGCTTCGTCAATTCTAATTAATTTTATGATTTTAAAGGCTTTTGCTTTTCCCTGCTGCTGGAAAGGGCTTATAAAGTTACCTATGATTTCTTATGACTATACGATGAGCGCAATAACAAATTAAAAATAAATAAAATAAAATAAACAATAATTATTCACCCACCATCTATTTTTATTCAATTTCATCTTAAATTATATTTTTTTTCCACGGATCCACTCCCATCTACATGCTATTATAATCTTGTTGACATCATCAAGATAAAATTATCATTTTTTCACCACAGTAAGGGTTATATTTTCTTCCACTTGAGTTCATAAAAATCTTAAAAATTAAAGAAGACATTGAAGGATGTTAAGTCAATACATGTGAATAAATTAAAAGGAATTAATTTTATCGGAGAAAGATGAAAATTAAAACTACATTATTAAATCTGATTTTTTTAGTATTTATTTTGGATAATATTGTAATTTTACATTTAGAGATAAAAAAATCATTTATTTAATTTTCCATTAGTTATCTTAACTGTGTGTAGACGAAGGTGAACCGGCGTAAGAAAATGTAACTTAAGGTAGAATTGATATATATATATATATACACACATGTGTATTTTTTTAAAAAGAATGAAAAATAAAAGATTGTCAAATTACCATCATCATGACAACCACGGCGGTTGTTTTATATTTCACAAATCTACCAAACTTTCTTAAAATTAGTTTTTTTAATAGCACGGCTTTAATTAATATATGAACACAAAATCGTTAGAAAACTCTTGTTAATAGCTTGAGTTCCATTTCAGTATTAACAAAAATAAATAAATAAAATGGTGATTTATATCCAACTATTAGATAATTCTCATACTTATTAAAACATGTAGATTTGTTTAAATATTAATTAAAAAAAAGAATATATAAATTTAATCAAAATAAAAAAAAATAAAATATATGTTTACGAGGTTTTTGATACCACTGTTTTAAATAATAGTTTTTATTAGTAGCGCTCTTAACTAATATGACTTGATGTGGACTTGTAATTAATCTTTGTGTCAATTACTAATCTTGTTTCCTTGGTTTGCCAAGTGTTTAACATTTAGAGGAATGTTGTGATCATTAGTCGCAATCAAACACAGCTTAGCTACTCGGCAATGATGGAAAGGGAAAAATTGTGAATGAACAGGACAAGGTCCCCAGTCCACACGGTTTCAAAGAAAGCAAATAAAACATGGAGACGTATGTAAGAGACAAAATGATTGCCACACTGAAGAAGAAGAAGAAGAAGAAGAAGAAGAAGAAGAAGAAGAAGAAGAAGAAGAAGAAGAGCAAACTTCTGCCATGGCTTCTCCCCGTTTATTAATTATCATGTCGTGTGCTTACTCTCTAAAACGTTGACTGTAACTTTTTAATTTTCTCTTCAACTCAGTTTGGATTTAGCTGAGTAGTTAGTAAATAGATCACGGCTTGCGACTGACAACGACGAGGATCCAAAACAATATATATTTTTTGTTTTTCAAGTAGTATTAAAAGTAGGCGTCACGTTTCTCTAATTCGATTTCATTTTGTGCACGATAATCCACCGTCCAATTACAGCAATTCTAATCAACTGCACTACAAAAAGTACAGAAGTGTTTTTCAAAAAAAGAAAAAACCAAAATTTGCCTTAAAAATCAACTTATACGGCATGTCCTGAAATAGCGATCTCAAATCTTTCTACATTCTATTTATGGGTTGGTTTTTTTTTTTTTTAAAAAAAAAAGAAAAACCAAAATTTGCCTTAAAAATCAACTTATACGGCTTGTCCTGAAATAGCGATCTCAAATCTTTCTACATTCTATTTATGGGTTGGAGGGGTATATTGGTCATTTCAGAAGAGGAGACGGGCGTGAAAAGCAGGATATAAATGGAGTGACGAGCAACAAACAAACAAAAGTGAGTTTACGCGTAATGGTGGTGGGATGATGAGTAGGTTGGTCAATCAATTTGTATGCGACAGCGATTTGCCGATTTTTGTTGGCTCGCTTCATCTGCTTTGCTTTGCTTTGCTTACTTACAAGTTACTCCCTGTGCTCCTGCCATCTGGCCTCTCATCTTCCGAACGAGATAAGGAAAGATAACTCTCATACTCATTTTTCCAACTTTTATATGATTTGCATTTCTCTAAATAAATTTTGAAAGAATTATGTCGTCATCATATATGGATCTACCGAGTGGGGTTTTTAACTATTGAAAATTCACCTGAGATTAAGACCAGCATGGTCTGATATTATTATATTTATGGTTCACTTCGTTTCTAATTAATTTTCTATGTAGTTTACTCCTCTCTCAAATCAAATTGATACATCACCTAACAACCTAACTACAACCTAAGACTATTACTGTGTTGTATGTAGGTTACTAGATTGTGGTCATGAATAGACAAGCTACCACACCATCTAAACTGTCAACGCCCACCTCCTCTGTCCAACGGCCTTATGAAAATGCCAATACGCCACTTCTATTCTATAAAAGTTCCAATAGACTATTGCTCTACGTTAAGCCCAAATGGGTTGATAGAAACGTGAGGGGTGGAGAGAAATGGAAAGGATAGACGATAATAAAGGATGGGTGAAAAAGAAAATCAATCCCAACCCATTATTTAGTTTAACATAATGCTACGTTTACTTGTCGGATTTAACAATGGGAATCCGGAATCAGAATAATTTATGTGTTTACTTGCTAAAATAAAAAGTAGAATCGGATTCATTTTCGTGGATCCCACAGTAATTTAGGAATCAAATATAGCAGTCTGATTCCCAAGAGGGGGCTTGGGAATCAGACTCTCATTCCCTGCATTTTCTATTCTACCCATGTTAATTTTGTATTAGCTTATTCATCTTTAATGGCGACGGTTCTGATATGATGCTGCTGCTGCTGCTAACGACGATGATTGTTGTTGCCGTTGTTGTTGATGACGATGACAATTGAGATTTTGATTGTTGCTGTTTTTTTTTTGGGAAATGGATCATTTTTGTTGATGATGATTATTTGGGAAATGGATTAATTTGATGATGATGATGATGATGTTGGGGAAAAATTAGGTTTTTAAATTTTTTATAAAACCTTTTGAAGATCGCTCTCATATAATATATAAGAATTTGTATTCTAGAAATCGTACCTTAAAAATCCGAGTTGGCTTTTTCCGCTGAAGTGATTTAGGCTCCTAGATCACGATCCGCCACCACCACTCCTGTTAGATCACGATCCGTCACCACCACACTTGTTAGATCACGAACTGTCACCAATGATCTTCCAGGTTATGACTCAGGTTCGATCTGCACTTGACGTGTGGGCGCCTTTATCACTACCAAAGCAACTAGCACGAGAAAATTTTTCTCTCAACAATAGAGAGAAAAATCTTATTCTCTGATTTGTATAAAGTGACTTCTTTTTTTTTCTTTAGAGAAAATAAGCCTTATATATCTTCCTTTAGTGAAAACCCTAGGCTCCAAATAATAATCAAAAAATAAAACTCACGTTACTTTTTATTTTATAGGGACCCACTATGTAAAATAACATAAGGCCCCTTATACATAAGCTAATTAAATGGAGTCTCCCACTAAATGATATACTTAAGCTTTGACCCAAATAGCTAGTTATCTTGCTTATTAGTCCAGTAGTGGTGCAGTCAATTAAATGAGCTAACCCGGGGATCATTTGGGAACATACAATAGTGGCTACAATAATTAGGCCTGTAATTAAACTAGCCCAATTATTTAATTCCAAATCTATTCCACTAAAAGATTGGAACTGACTTCCATAATTGTATGCTCGAATAATAATTCGTCCCAAGCCACATTGATTTCTTTACTGCACAATCCTTTGTACCACATCGTTAATTAAATTGATATCTCAACTGTCCAATCAATTTAATAACATCTTATTCCTTGATCCTTACTGGTTTTCTCTAATGATCATTTTCAACATACTAAATATGTTGACACACTCTAGCCAGAGAATTCTATGATTAAGTGCCAAAACCTATCAAGAGATGTGTTGTACAAATTCTATATTGTTAATCTATAACTCCAATACTCATAATTGCTCCCACCAAGATACCGGGTAATCTTGACCACAAGAATGTGTCGTGCCCATTGGTAACTCAAATGGAATAACAATTACAATCATGAAATCATAATTAACTCAAGATTAAGATTACAGTAAAATCAACGCCTATGAGATTTAATAAGTCTGACAGTTATTACAAAGTTAATTAAATCTCATATGTGATCCTGTTCAATGTAGTCGTACTACATCAATAAATTCATACATGATTAAGACAAATCATTCAATGAATTTATTACAGTCTATACCTAAATAAAGTGCCCAACTTTATTTATCAACTGCGAACTAAATTTATTTAATCATAAGATAACTTGTATTTATGTCTTCTGTGAATCCACATGGTGATCACATAAATACATATAATATGATTAAATGGACTTTAATACAAATATTAATGCAATTAAGATATTTGAATAAAATACCTCATTTATTTTATTAATCAGAAAAATAGTTTATTACAATTAAATAAACACATATGCTTTTAAAGAGCATATTTTCCCAACAATCTCCCACTAGCTCTCAAAGCATATTTGGCATATTGCACATGCTCTAGGGCTCTAAGTGCAGGTTATAAAGGTTTCCCACTAATGGCCATTGTAATAAGATCTGCCATTTAGCATCTAATGCCATTTGGGGTACTGTCATATAACCTTTCTACACTATTCCCTTATAAGATGATACTTCCTTTCAATATGTTTTGTTTCTTGTGGTTCCTTGGTTCCTTAGATTGAGCTACCGCACCACCATTATCACAAAATAGTTTAAGGGGTGCAGTTACAACAGGTACCACCTCAAGATTTCGTAGGAACTTGCGGAGCCATATAGCTTTTTTTGCAGCTTCAGATGTAGCCACATATTCAGCTTTAGTTGTTGAGTCTGTGATACAAGATTGTTTCACACTCATCCAACTAATANTGACTGCAGTCTAATATTGAGGTCCATGATTAAATTAACCATCCCTACCGCAAAACAGATGTCTTGCCTAGTGCAAAGCATGGCATACATGAGACTTCCCACAGCGTCTGCATAGGAAACTCGTCTCATTCTCTCTATCTCTTCAGATGTTTTAGGTGATTGATCCTTAGAGAATGTAATTCCATGTCTGAATGGTAATAAACCAGTCTTGGAATTTTCCATGCTAAATCTAGCCAATATCTTATCGATATAGACCGCTTGAGACAAGGCTAAAGTTTTATTCTTCCGGTCTCGTAGTAACTTGATACCAAGAATATAACTTGCCTCTCCCAGGTCTTTCATATCAAATTGTTTTGCTAACCAACTCTTTATTGTAGTCAATACTCCTATATCGTTTCCAATTAGGAGAATATCGTCTACATAAAGAATTAGGAAAGATACAGATTTTTCTTGAATTTTCTTGTACACACATGGTTCATCAATGTTCTGAATGAATCCAAACGATTTAATCGCTTGATCAAATCTGATGTTCCATGACCGGGATGCTTGCTTCAATCCATAAATGGATCTCTGCAACTTACATACCATGTGTTCTTGGCCTTTTTGTATAAATCCATCTGGTTGCTGCATGTAGATGTTTTCTTCAAGATGCCCGTTAAGGAAGGCAGTCTTGACATCCATTTGCCAAATTTCATAATCTAGCACTGCAGCAATGGAGAGCAGAATCCTGATGGATTTAAGCATAGCAACCGGAGAAAAGGTTTCCTCATAATCGATTCCCTCTTTCTGAGTAAACCCTTTGGCTACTAATCTTGCTTTAAATGTTTCCACCATTCCGTCTACTCCTCTTTTTCTCTTGTAGATCCACTTGCACCCTATAGGTTTTACCCCATTTGGTGCCTCTACAAGTTCCCAGACTTTATTGGAATACATAGATTCCATTTCTTGATTCATGGCTTTTTTCCTAAATTCATTCCATTTCTTGATTCATGGCTTTTTTCCAAAATTCAACATCTCTGTCTATTAGAGCTTCGTTGTAACTAGTGAGATCTTGTACATGTTCATCTGAAATAGCTATATAGATTTCTCCCAAAAACATGTATCTCGCAGGTAACCTAGTTACCCTCCCACTACGACGAGGTTCTAAAAGTGATGGTTGTTCAGGGTTAATCATGTGTTGATCATCTGGTTGTTGCTATTCTTCCTATTCTATAACAGGCGTTGAAAGCTGAGCATCAACCTGATCACCTGACAGTTCTTCAAGTATTACCTTACTCTTAGGTTTGAAGTTATTCATATAGTCTTCCTCGAGGGAAGTGAAATGTGTGCTCACGATCACTTTCCTATCTTTAAGACTATAAAATAAACCTCCCCTTGTTCCTTTGGGATACCCCACAAATATACAAACCTCAGAACGTGAATCCATTTTGTCTGCCTTTGGTTTCAGCACATGTGCTGGTGATCCCCAAATACGGACATGTCGTAAACTTGGTTTGCGACCTGACCATAATTCTATTGGGGTTTTAGGCACTGACTTGGATGGAACTAAGTTCAAGAGGTAAACTGCAGTTTCCAGTGCTAGTCCCCAAAAAGAGATTGGTAATGACGAGTAACTAAGCATAGATCTCACCATATCCAAAAGAGTTCTATTTCTTCTTTCAGCTACCCCATTTTGTTGTGGTGTTCCCGAGGCAGTCAACTGAGATATAATCCCATTTTCAACCAGATACTCTTTGAAATCTCCTGAGAGAAATTCACCACCTCGATCAGATCGAAGTTTCTTTATGTTCTTATTTAATTGCTTTTCTGTCTCAGCCCTATACTCTTTAAATTTCTCAAGAGCTTCAGACTTGTGACGCATCAGATAAACATAACCGTATCTTGAGTAATCATCAGTGAAAGTGATGAAATACTCATAACCTCCTCGAGCTTGTACATTAATTGGTCCACATACATCTGTATGTACCAATTCAAGTGGTACTGTTGCACGTACTCCTTTGGCCGAGAATGGCATTTTGGTCATTTTTCCTTCTAAACAGGATTCACAGAGTGGCAATGATTCCTTTTCTAATGGACCCAAGAGCCCATCTTTGATCATTCTCTGTATCCTATTTTGGTTTATATGACCCAAGCGTAAATGCCAGAGGTAACATTGGTTGGAAGAAATATTTCTTTTCTTAGATAAATGTGTATGCTCATCATTATTGTTCACTGTGTCATGCATAGAATGGATCATTGGACTTAAATGATATAAATTATCTTCCAATGTACGAGAACAAATAAGTCTCTTATTCTGAAAAATAGAAACAGATGATCCAAAATTTACAGTGTACCCTTGCTTTGACAAACAAGCTACTAAAATTAAATTCCTCTTAATGTCTGGAACATAAAGACAATTATTCAAAACTAAAGTCTCATTATTAAAAGATAGTAAAACAAATCCAGTCTTCACTGCTGACACGAATTGTCTTGTCCCTAACTGCAGCTTGACGCTTCCTTCACTTATTTTCCTGGTTTCCTGAAACCAATAAAGTGAATTACAAATATGATTAGTTGCTCCTGAATCCAACACCCAAGTGTCAATAGGATTCTGAACTAAACATGCCTCAATTATAAAAAGATTTCCCATACCTGATTTCACAATCTTAGGGCAATCCTTTTTCCAGTGACCTTTCTGTCCACACTTAAAGCATTTGCCTTTCGGCTTGCCATCTTGCTTGGTAGACGGTTTCTTTTTCCTAGCTTTCTTCTTACCTTTTCCTTTCGGCTTAGGCCCCGAAGATGAAATTTTTTCAGTAATATTTATGTTTCCCAGAGATTTCTCAGCACGATAGATCTCTTCAGCAGAATAGAGTTCGTTCATCAATTCAGTTAAGGTCATGTTTCTTTTGTTCATGGTATAATTGACCTTAAACTCCTTGAATGTTTCTGGCAGAGATTCTAGCACCATGTCAATCTTTAAGTTATCATCAATTTGTGCTCCCTGAATCTCAGCCTCATTCAAATAGTCCATCATTTTGTGGACATGATCACGAACTCTTGTGCACTTCCCTATTTTACTGTTCATAATTCCTTTCAGCGCTGCTTGTCTCGCGGAGCGAGTACTCTGCCCGAACATCTGTTGGAGACTATCCATTATTTCAGTGGCAGTCTCCAAGTTCTGATGTTTGGTCTGCAGAATATTAGAAATCGAGGCTAAAATGTAGCACTTTGCCATTTCATTGGCCTTTTGCCATTTCTCATAAAGCCTCCTCTGATTTCTATGAGCATCATCCGCTGGAACTGGAGGGCATGGCTGGGTTAAGACATATTTATAATTTTCAGCAGTCAGGACAACGAATAGATTTCTTTTTCAAGCTATATAGTTCTCTCCAGTGAGTTTGTTTTGACTCAGAATAATAGTAAGTGGGCTCATGGAAGACATTTTCTGAAAAATAAAACATCTATGCATAAATAATTTAAAATAATATTCACAATAAATGACAAAAATGCAAAAAACCATAAATGCATTTTAATTTATTGTAACGATAATCTAGTACCGCTTTGACAAGCTATCCGTTGGGGAAGTCATGTCTACACTTACTAGACCAAATTATCCATTGGATTATTTACTTTCATATAGAGACATGATAAATAATTATCGTTATCCCTTTGGGCCTAAATTTGTTAACAGAGCTTCGTTGGGAAGGTTAATAACAAACTTTAGTTGAGTGTATAACCATTGTTTCAATCTACGTATTTTTCATATCAATAGTCACCGTTGGGGTGAACAATCGATTGAAAAATATTTCGATTTTATCTTTGAAGAAGTTCATCAAATAAAATATCTAATATATATACCCTCCGAAGGGAGCATCACCGTATCATGAAGTCAAGGTATATATATATAATTTTATTATTGAACTAACAATGGAGCCCATGGGAAAAATTATCTTGAATTTTCCCTCTCCCACTCAATATTTTAAAATTGGTTTTCCCTTTTTTAAAACATACATATTGTTAATTGCATGCTTCCTATAATATTCTCTAGATGATATCAAATATTATTAAGCATGTGCAAATTTCAAACAATATAATGAAATTCATAATTAATGAATGACATGTATCATTATGCATAGAGTGGCACTACCTATTCTATATGACATGTTATCATGGCATGTTATCATCCAAAACATAACATATAGAAAAACAATTAAATAATCTTAATTCATGGCTTTCCTAATAATGAAAAATACATTAACCCTAAGCCTAATCTTCATTGGACTTCTTGTCAATATCCATTTTCCATACGCATGTCTTTGTTAATGGACTATGAGAAATTGGGCTTTTAAATTTATAATTGGTCTAATTTTAATTTTGAAAAAAAAATAATTAATTAAATTTTTTATTAAAATAAAACTTTTAGACCAAAAATAAATTTAATATATTCAATTTTATCTATGCATTTTAATCCATTAAGCCCATTTGAAATTGGGCCTAAAACTAATATTGATTAAGCCCAAAACTATGTTTGAACTTAAATACAAAAAATTAAAATTTTTTCTACCCAAATGAAAACTTATGAAACTATAGGGACCTCCATGATAAAAACTATGAAACCCTAAATCCATACTTTTCTTTCTTTCTTCCCCAGCCGCCATCTCCAAAAACCTCTAGCCACTGTTCACTGTTGCTGCTGTTCAGAGACGCCAGCCGGTCTCCGACACATCTCCAACGAGGAGCCACCATCACCGCGTCACCAGAAGCCGACCAAGCCCGCGCGCAACTTGCTGCTCGTGCAGCGCGACCGCGTGCGCTGGAATGGCTGCCCCTGCGCGCGCGCTAGCTGCTGGACTTGCGCGTGCAAGGAGCTGGTTTCGCGTGCGCTGCCGCTGCCGGACTCGTTGCTGTTTGCAGTGCGTACGTTGCAGCGCGCGCTGCTGGCAGCATGTGCTGCTGGCCGCGCCCTGTTCGCGCAACAGCGTGTGCTGCTGGCCTCTCATTGCTGAAATTTCCGGCCTCCATTGCTTCGATCTTGAAAATCCGTAATTAATTTACAAATTTCCTAGGCCAATTTTAGCTTACAAAAATTCTATAACAACAAAATAAATCAAGAGGGAAACATGGTGATAAAAAGCCACCCCTCTTGTTACAGATTCAAACAAAAATTACAGCGAAAAATCTAACTATGAATTAAGACAAACCATAAGCATGCTTTATTCATATATTAAATAAATAATATACATTTGAATAAATTGTGCCACTCTAACACATAAAAATCAAGATTAATTTCATACGAAATTCTTATATATTAATATGAGATGACTCTGATACCAATTGTTGGGGAAAAATTAGGTTTTTAAATTTTTTATAAAACCTTTTAAAGATCGCTCTCATATAATATATAAGAATTTGTATTCTAGAAATCGTACCTTGAAAATTCGAGTTGGCTTTTTCCGCTGAAGTGATTTAGGCTCTTAGATCACGATCCGACACCACCACTCCTGTTAGATCACGATCCGTCACCACCACACTTGTTAGATCACGAACTGTCGCCAATGATCTTCCAGGTTATGACTCAGGTTCGATCTGTACCTGACGTGTGGGCGCCTTTATCACTACCAAAGCAACTAGCACGAGAAAATTTTTCTCTCAACAATAGAGAGAAAAATCTTATTCTCGGATCTGTATAAAGTGGCTTCTTTTTTTTCTTTAGAGAAAATAAGCCTTATATATCTTCATTTAGTGAAAACCCTAGGCTCCAAATAATAATCAAAAAAATAAAACTCACGTTACTTTTTATTTTATAGGGGACCCACTATGTAAAATAACATAAGGCCCCTTATACATATGCTAATTAAATGGAGCCTCTCACTAAATGATATATTTAGGCTTTTGACCCAAATAGCTAGTTATCTTGCTTATTAGTCCAGTAGTGGTGCAGTCAATTAAATGAGCTAACCCGGGGATCATTTGGAAACATACAATAGTGGCTACAATAATTAGACATGTAATTAAACTAGCCCAATTATTTAATTCCAAATCTACTCCACTAAAAGATTGGAACTGACTTCCATAATTGTATGCTCGAATAATAATTCGTCCCAAGCCACATTGATTTCTTTACTGCACAATCCTTTGTATCACATCGTTAATTAAATTGATATCTCAACTGTCCAATCAATTTAATAACATCTTATTCCTTGATCCTTACTGGTTTTCTCTAATGATCATTTTCAACATACTAAATATGTTGACACACTTTGGCCAGAGAATTCTATGATTAAGTGCCAAAACCCATCAAGAGATGTGTTGTACAAATTTTATATTGTTAATCTATAACTCCAATACTCATAAATGCTCCCACCAAGATACCAGATAATCTTGACCACAACTATGTGTTGTGCCCTTTGGTAACTCAAATGGAATAACAATTACAATCATGAAATCATAATTAACTCAAGATTAATATTACAGTAAAATCAATGCCTATGAGATTTAATAAGTCTGACAGTTATTACAAAGTTAATTAAATCTCATATTTGATCCTGTTCAATGTAGTCGTACTACATCAATAAATTCATACATGATTAAGACAAATCATTCAATGAATTTATTACAGTCTATACCTAAATAAAGTGCCCAACTTTATTTATCAACTGCGAACTAAATTTATTTAATCATAAGATAACTTGTATTTATGTTTTCTGTGAATCCACATGGTGATCACATAAATACATAAAATATGATTAAATGGACTTTAATACAAATATTAATGCAATTAAGATATTTGAATAAAATACCTCATTTATTTTATTAATCAGAAAAACTATTTATTACAATTAAATAAACACATATGCTTTTAAAGAGCATATTTTCCCAACAGACGATAATGATGATGATGATGATGATGATTATTATTATTATTTTGGAAATGGATTCTGTTGTTGATGATGATGAATTCGATTATGATTATTAGTATTTTTTGAAATGGATTATTATTTTGCTGATGATGATATTTTTTATTTTGATTATTGTTGTTAATTTTTTTATTATTATTATTAATGATAAATTATAATTAATTAATAAACTAACAATATATGAATATAATTAATTAATATATTAACAGTAATTTTAATAATAATAATAATAGTTATTATTATAATTAACTAAGGGTATTTTAGTAACTTGAAACAATTCAAACTATTCCGATTATGATTATTGCAGCTCAAGTAAATAATTTATTTTAATTCTCATTCCAGCTCATTCTCATTCCAGCCCATCCATATTACAGCCCATTCTGATTACTGACAAGTAGACGCAGCATAAAATTCATTTGTTCTCCTACTTATTTATTTTCTCTCTCTTCTCCTTTCCTTTCATTTCTTCAAACTAAGATGCCATTAAAGGTAAATTGAACTGGGTAATTATAATTGGCAACCGCAATAATAACCCAAAGAAATGTGCTTACAATACCATCACCAGAGGCCATGCCATCTACCAAAAGAATCGTGCCTTTGTTTTGTTTTTTAACGATATTTGCTTGACATGGTTACTCGGCAGATATTCAGTGGTTTTAACGATATCGCTTGACATGGTTACTCAGCAGATATTCAGCTCGAACTTTCAAAAGTAGGGGATGCGCTTCTGATACCATGTTGAAAAAAGCAGCTGTGCCATTAGGGGTGTTCGTGGATCGAATTTTACGGATTAGACATCAATCCATATCCGATTCATAATTTTGTGGATTATAATTTTTTAATCTAATCCAATCCATGGATTGAATAAATTAAATCCAAATCCAATCCATACATCTGCGGATCGAATGCGGATTTAACTCAATCCATATCCAATTCATACGTCTGCGGATCAAATACAGATTTAACTTAATCCATATCCAATCCACCATTTTGCGCATTAGTTTACGAATTAAAATTTTTTAGTTCTCTCCAATCCATGAACTAAGGTTGGCGATGGGATGAGATTTACCAATCCCAATCCCGTCTCGTATATGCAAGTGGGATGAAAAAATGTCTCACTCTAGTCCTTATATTTTTTTTGGGACAAAAATATGTCCCGATCTCGTCCCAAAAGAGATGGGATCCTGCGGGATCCCATCCTAATAGAAAATATTCTCATTCTTAGTCGGCAATGAGACGGATGGGACGGAATTTGTCAATCTCACTCATGTCCCGTGTATGCAAGTGGGATAAAAAAAAATCCCACTTCCATTCCTAAATTTTTTATAGGACAAAAATATGTCTCAATTTCGTTCCAAATGCAGGATCCCATCCTGTCGGAAAAAATTTCCATCTCTACCATGAACTAATGAAATAAAAAAATCTAATATAAAAATAATTTTACTATTGATTAAATTTAAAATTGAATAAAATTTAAATAAATCAATTGTTTAAATAAAGATAAAATATTACATTCATAATTTTAAAATATAACACATTGAGATTAATTGTTCAAATAAAACTACAATAATACGTTCAAAGTTTCAAAATATAACACACTAAGATTAATTGTTCAAATAAAGTAACAATCATACATTAATATAACACTGAAATTAATTGTTTAAATAAAAACACAATTAATTGAAATTGTGAAATTTCTTAAACCAAACACAGTCTGATCCTTCACCGGGGTTGTTGCACCTGTCGAAAAGTAATGATTACGGAGTTGTCAACGATGGGAACCAAGAGAAGCCGTACAGGTGGCGATCTTGAAAGTTGTGATAGGGTAATTGTTCGGCTGGAACCAGTGATTGTGAAGTGGCTCGATGGACTTGGGAAAGAAGATGGCTTGCTCTAGCCAAAATCATGCGGCTGACGTCCTTCAAATCGATGTTGAGAGTGCATCGAACCAATATTGAGTGTTGCTAGTGCATGTGACAACAAGGAAACTTAGGGTTTTTTGTTTACAAATTGTTGGTGACTTGCATTATATTACTTCACTTTTGGGTGACTTTGTAAATTGTTGTAACTTGTGTTATGTTAGGTTGCTTTTGCTAGTGCATGTGACTTTACTTTTATTTTGTTGAACAATTTTTACAAATTATATTTGTATATTTGTATATTTGATTATTTAATTATTTAATTATTTTTTATTTTATATTATTATTGGGTAATAGCTAAGATATTTTATAGTACTTATATTATTATGTAATGTCACATTTATAATATTTTTTAATTAAATTTATAATAATTTTTTACTAAATAAATAAATAAATAATTTTTTTATGAATTTACAAATTTTTATAAATTTATCAAAATAAATCCATATCCGATCTACTAATTCACGGATTAAATTTTTACAAATCAAACAGATATTAAATCCTACACACCCCTAGGTGTCATATGTAAAGTGGAACTTTTTATTTGTTCGCGATGGGTACAAGATAGACGAGATGGCACAAAAGCCGTCTAAATGGATAAGGGATTTTGGAAAGTAATGATTGGTGAAATGTGCCATGTTGATGACAACAAAGAAGATAGGGATTTATTTAATCATTTTTACGTTGATGATCATCACGTGGGTAGTTTCCACAGAGGGTGGACAGATGCCAACGCGTGATTAGTAAGCCTTGAGAGAGTAATTATTTTAATAAGCCATTGTGAATTGGCAGGTACCTCCCTCTCATTTGCTTTCCATTTCAGCAATTTGTATACAAACAAATTTAGAGCAAAGTGAACTGATTCAATCTTTGAAAAAAATGAACCGATTCAACATAAATTTTGTGATAATATGGGCAATGTGCGAGACCATATTTCTATTTCAACATAAATTGAAAGCTCGGGTAAAACCTCATAGAACGGGGCAATTTGCAATCTCTTAGTATACATGGTTAAAAACCAGAAGCAGCGGGTTTTTCAATTACTTAAAGAAGTATAATATCAACCAGATGAAAAAACAATTCCTTCTGTAATTGATCAATGCACAAAACTGAAAGCAATGAATAAGCAGACTGGCATATAACAAGAAAACACAAAAACAAAAAACTACCATTAGGCTACTACTCAAACAGCCAACAGAATATGATTTGGAAAACTAAGATTTAAGTGAACAGAAGTTGATTTGGACCCGTAAAACAAAATTTTGAAGAAACATGCAAACAGATCTGCCCTCAAGTATTGACCAATCCATTCACAAAATATGGAATAAATATATTAATTGTTTAAGATAGCAGTCAGGAAGAAATGAAGAGACGAAGCACTTCACCGCTTTCCACCACCACCACCAAGCTTGGGGCCCTTCGGAGCGGCACCCTTGGGCATGCTACCCTTGCTTTGAGTCTTTGACTTGGATGTCACCTCAGCTTTCTTGGCCCTCTTTTCATCTTTGGTCTTCTTGATCCTCTCCTTAATTTCACTGACCACCACAAAATATCAGTCAACAGACAACAAGGTGGAAATTCATTTGAAACCCAATTGATATAACATAACAGATGGAAAATAACCCTACCGAAGTGCAGCCTCACGAGCAGCATCTCGAACTTCAGGCTTTTCAGTCCTCCTCTTCTGTATGACTTCCAAGGTTGCACCGACAATAGACCTTGAATATGGCTTCTTTGTGGAGCGGCGCTTCTTCTTTACAGCCTCAGCAGCAATATCCTATAGATAGAAAACAAATTGTATAAACAGATAGCATCTAATCTAAAATATGCATGGGACGGAATCTAAAGATCCTGGTTCTGAAGGAAAACTTTGTTCTTTGTAATGACAACAAGAAAAAATAAATCATGTATATGAAGGGACATTCAATGCAAGAAAATACACAGAAAGGGAAATTCAGCCCAAGAAAATACCTTCTTGTGTTGTTTCCTGTACATGGAAGTCCATGTAAGCTTTGATGGCTTCAAGCGGTTGTGGAAGTACCTCTTGCATTTTGAATTGGCAAAGAGGAAAACCTTCACCCACAACCAAGGGAGCATAAGTAAAAAATTATCAAAACAGTAAACCACTACTTCACATAAATTAGGAGTTATTCACTTAAAGGCAATTAATAGAAATGAGAATGAGATTCCTTCAATACAAAGATTTAAAAACAATAATGAAAAACAATCACCTGGGAATCAGAGCGAATGAATCTGATACCCTTGCCAGGATAAATCTTGGCACCGCTAAAGCGGCACAGTTCAGTCCTATTACAAAACAATAAATGGATCACTTCTCTCTGTTATAATGAATATAAAGTGTAAATAAATGAAACTTAGCCACAAATCAAAATATTAATGTACTAGTTCAACTCCTACAAAACCTCGGTCAAATATGTAACATTATAACAAAACAAGTCTACCATTACACATTGTCGACATCGGGATTATTCAAACGAAACAGACACGCAGAGAGAAAGAGAGACGCACTTGAGAACCATGGTTTCTGATGTCGATTGCGCGGCACGGCTACCTCAGAAACCCTAAAACCCAAGCATCCACAATATAAAGTCTATGGCTGCAGCAAATAGGTTAAAATTTTTCAGAGCTTTGATGAGTGGGCTGGAACGCCGACGCCAAATGGGCCTGGAGAGTTTGTGGGCCGAACACATCTGGCCTGATTAATAATCTGCCGGCTTTATTAGAAAGCAAATATCCATCAATCATTCTAAGTTTCACCCCTTATCAAACTAAATGACTATAATACCCCTATGACATCATCAATTTTTCATGGCGGTTAATGAAGAGTGGATATCTGATCAATATAGTAAACTTCAGGTGACCGCTACAAAAGAAAAAAAGTGTTAAATATTTTTAATTAAATGTTAAACTTCAATGGTCGGTCAATATTTATACTAAAAATAGGTGAGACATAAAAAATAAAAATAAATAAAAAAATAATCTTTCATGACAAAATATATTGTAGTCTATTATGTAACTAGAACTTTACCCACATCATCAATAGAATATTTTTACAAGTGATAATAAGCTTACAAATTTGGTGATGCATCGTCAATAATTTATTCTCATGTGTTCAGTAATAACTAACTTGATTATCACATCATTAATGTGTTAAATATTAATACAAATACCATACCATTTGAATATCCCAATTTTATAAGAATATCATTATTATATTGTAATTTTTAAAAAATATCTTAGATGCCCTCTATATGGTGTACACATAATGTCATACTTCTAAGTTATATTCAATTGAGCATATAAATGATTGAAATCTAAAGGAAGATGGTATTAGGTGTGGGCAACTAGGCATTGGTTGGTTTGGGTTGTATTTTAAGTAAACTCAAACCAAATCATAAAAATTTGGATCCAACCCAAGCCAACCCAAATATTTTTAACCCAACCCAAACTAAACCATTTGGGTTTGGTTTGAATTTTATTATCAAAATAATTTTTATTTTAATAAAATTTAATTATATCAAAATTATAATAATTATTAATTGTCATTAATTATTAAATTGATATTAAAATATAAAAAATATAGTGGATAAAAATTATAAATTTTACAATAACTTACTCCTTAAATTAAATAATACTAAAAAATCAAAATAAAGTTTAATCACAAAAATTATTATTTCTCAATAAATAAGAATGCACTTTAATAATAAACTTTCACAAACATGACATTGACAATCTAATAATAAATTTTGCCACTTGTTATTTATTTAATTATGCAATATTTATTTTTATTTATCGTTTTGGTAGTTTTGCGTTATGTTGTCTACTTATATGCTTAATTTTATTTACATTATAATATTATATAGTGTGTATTCTTTATGTTCTAATTTCATTATATGGTAAGCAAAGTTTTGTACATGGCCTAATATGGGCATTACATTCAATTATTGACCAAAAATTAGCCGCCATCTAGCATATTGAACCCAGTCCAAACCGAGTTATTATTGATCACTAGTAGAGTCTCATGTTCTTTCTATGATGATCCTTCCATGTGGGAGGAATTATTTTTGTAAATAAGAAAAAAAAAATTATGTTATTTACAACAATATTTATTTAATTTAAATTTATTTTTACATGTTATTTTTATTTTCTAATTGTTGACAATTGATCACGTCGTAAAAAATTTAATGGTGGTCTTTCACTTATTTGTATTCATTTATTTTGTTTTCATTTATTTCATTTGAAAAATTTGAGTGTTGTGGTTTTGTCCATGACCCATGGGTAAACCATACCCAAACCATAATGAAATGGTTTTCTATATAAAACCCACATCTAAACTATTTTCATGATTTACTCAACCCAAACCATTTTATTTGGTTTGAGTTTGATTAAACCCATGGGTTGTGGGTTTATGCCCACCCCTATATGGTATACATATCTCAGCAGAAGACATGGCTTTCTCGTTATAATATATGTTTTATAATTATTTTAGATGTTAATTTCATAATTAAGGGTGGCGCAGCTGCTTTGGACCTATATTCTGGGAGCAATATCCATGTTTCCTGAAATAACACTTTTTTCACTCCTTTGATTCATACTTTAAGCACGACTGCTATAATATATACTTCTTTAACCATTTTAAGACAGATGAACCTTAAGAAGATTATCATTTACTCTTTAGTAGCTCATATGAATCTGGTGACTATTGGTATGTTTAGTCTAAATATCCAAGGAATTGGAGATAGCATTTTGGTGTGTAATGCCAGTCAAAGTATCGAACCACTCTATCAAGATGACATATCATAATCATTTCGTAGTTGACTAGCACTAGTACCAAAGGCAATTTAGCCAAAACAGTACTAGGCAGCCCCCAAACTGAAGAACGAAAACAAAAACCTTTTGATTTACTCTCCATTCTCTCTTAAATAAAGCTCGGCCTCCGAGCCCTGATCAAGGTTGGTTGGGTCTAAATATGAATTCTAATTGTTATAGGATATCTCTATATTAATAACATGTACAAATCTTAAATAATACCATCTCTCTCTCAATAAAACAACATAAAAAAGCACTATTTTTTTAGAATTAATTAGGGGGTAGGGGAATTAAAATGAATTTCATGTTCCCCTATTACTAAAGCAGCTTTGTGATAATGGAACCAACCAACAAAAAGCATTAAGGTTGCAAAAATCAATGCTCCAATGAGAGACCTATTAGAGTTCATAAATTGTGAAGAAAAAAGGATGTTTCTTTGTCCCTTCTAAGCAATTGAAAAAAAAAAAGTTAACATATTCAAAATAATTACGTATTTGCAAAATACAGTCTCAATTCATTCTATTTCGAATAACTCATGTCCTTTCTTTAAAATAAAAGTCGTTTCTAATTATGTTCGTGCTTGAAATAACTTAAATTTCTTCATATTACTATATCTCTAAAGTAAATAAATTTAAATGAGAAACTACTGAACTCAATCACTTGTTATTATTACTCCCTTCCTCTTGATCACTGACGAGATTTAAAGGCAAAATTGACATAATTATTACAATGAGGATTGAGCTACCGAGAGAGATTTTCCTCCATTTGCCCTTTACTCTCCATCAATGCCTCAAATATGTTGAGAAGCCCTCGGAGAAAAGAAGATATAGAGACTTGCATGCATCCGATTTCTTTGCTAGAAACACATTATAGCAACACTAATGGTGTGTTTACTAAAGTAAAATCAAAATGAACAAGAATGAGAATGAGATGGAATAAGAATCAAAATAAATTGTTTACTTAAATAGTAGGAATTGCATTCGGAATGAATTCGATTGTTACAAATTATTAAAAAGTTCTTAATAATAACAATAATAATGATAATATTAATAAAAATAATAATAACAATAGTTAATAATACTTAAATTAATAAACTTAATATATTTTAATAATATTAATGACAATTATAATAATAAATAATTATTAAATTAATAAATTTTAACAATGTTAATATTAATAAAATACTAAAATAAATAATTTTGAATGAAATAATATTAAAATAATGGTACTAACACCATCATCATCATCATTATTATTAGTGTAATAATAATAATATATTACTATTTAAGGGGGTATTTTGAGAATATTGAAATGTAAATGAGGACAAAATTAGAAACTTAGGAAGTGAGAGACTCGTTCAGTTATTCCCAACCCTCCCATAAGAATCAATCTCCCACTCTTCACTCTCAAATTGTGGTGGATCCCATGATTTCGATTCTAATTTCCACCTCAATTTTACGAAGTAAATGTTGCCAATAATTTTGATTTTCTAATATGAAAAGTAAACATACTATAGGTTCTAACTACCCCAAACGAAACCTAAGTCAATTGCACATCTTTGGAAACCGAATTCAAATTACTAAAACTTCACAACTGTGGCAATTCAGTCCGGCAGACAGTTTAAATTTCATTAATCTGAGACTCTGAGTAACAGTGCAATGTGAATTCTAACAAAAAAGCCCCCTCGACCTCAGAGATCACTTAAAATGCTCTGGATATAACTTACAAAAGCAGTATAGTTACATGCCAAATAAATTCCCTAAAACCAGCTCAGATTTTTTCAAAGCAGAAGATACATCTGGAGATCAAGCCCATAGGGATGTTTACATAGAAAACCTATTGATTCTCAACATTACAAAAGCCTGATAATAGTGGGTTCTACTTGCAGTTGCAACTACTTATACTGCTTTAGCTGTTTCACGAACTATAGAAAGCTTAGCTAGGAGACCACATAGCTGTAGATAAGAGCCAACTCCATCACAGATTCTCATATGGGCAAACCCAGCTTCCTGCAAGCTCACATGAAAGAACAATTAAGAATGTGGCAAAAAAGGATGCTATAGAGAATGGTAGATTATTCTCATTGTGTTGTAAGATATTTGTACCTTCATAAATTCCAATTTCAGGTGCTCAGCCATTTCGTAATTCTTAATGATTCGGAAAAGGGTTGTGATAATATCGGTAGGGGAGTAACCCAAATCATAGAGCTGCTTTAGACCAGAACAAGCATCATCAAATTTCCCCTCAAGCACATTGCGGACCATATTCTTCACATGCAATGGATGAGGCTGGTCACAGACCTACAAAACGAATTTACCACATTATTAAGTTCCTTTGATAACATATTTATTATAAAATCATGGGGTTTTCAAAATTCTAACCTTGAAAACATTTTCTTGGTTAACAAACCGAAAACCACTGTATGTAGCTTGCAAGTTGTTCAATGCCTGCCTCATATCACCGTCAGCGGTGAAAATAATTGCTTCAAGACCTTCAGGTACATAAGGAACCTTCAATTTACAAAGACAGGTCCATTGTTATCAAATATCAGCACTTAAATGTTCCATGGACTAAGGTAAAATTTCTAATTTCTAACAAAGTTACTTCTTTGAAATATAAATTGAACAAGAAGAAACCCTGCAATGCACATTCTCCCATTTGAACATCATCCAGTCTCAGTTAATAACATGTCACATGAGGAGCTCAAAATTTACAGAAGTTTCAATGCTTTGTGCATTGTCAAGAAATGTGGTCTCCAGCCCAAAGGTATTTTGGCCTTTTTACCCATTACTAGTAGTAACAAAACATGTCTTTCTAAGTTGAAAAGGCAAACA
Organism: Citrus medica; assembly: GCA_002013955.2. Lineage (NCBI taxonomy): Eukaryota > Viridiplantae > Streptophyta > Magnoliopsida > Sapindales > Rutaceae > Citrus > Citrus medica. The sequence continues at coordinate 225,036 of MKYO02001116.1, read as the reverse complement.
GATGCAGTTTCTTGATTAAAATGAATACTGAATTTGTCACAGACACTAATAGCTGCAAGGGATTTATGTTCCTAATCCCAACAATCGGGTTAAAAGTATAACACTATGTCAACAAGAATGAACCTATATCACTATATCAGAATACTAGCTATTCTGAGCTTTTAACAAGATGAACACTTGCGCTAATACATGTGGATTAGGAAATGTCATCACAAATGGAAGAAATCAGTACCTTTTCTTCTTGAACCACCACCATGAGGCGGCTAAGTATCTCTTCGTCAGATAATCTTGAAAATCGAACAATGGCACATCTACTCTGAATAGGCTCGATAATTTTAGAAGATACATTGCAGGCAAGAGCAAACCGAGTGGAGTTTGAATAAATTTCCATTGTACGCCTCAGTGCTTGTTGTGCACCAGCTGTCATGCTAAATTCAGTCGAATATGCAGCCAAAATAGGGACGGAATATTAAATGAATAAGCTGTAAACAAAAATAATGTTAAAAAACAAAAATTCTCAAAATCCAATCATGTTCCTGAGGCAAAAACAGTAGAATTTAACTTTTGCTGATATTTAATTTTCAACTTTGTACCAAAAGGTTTAAAATATACTAATTAATGAAATCTTGCCTGTGTGCTAGAGCGAACCAAATCTTTAAAATAAAAGTTAGGCCATCAACATCAAAAGCCATAACTATCAGCTCTTACCTATCGGCCTCATCAAGAACTACTACTTTGTGTTTTCCTGGAGGCAGCGTTACTTTTTTCTGGGCAAACATCTTAATTTTGTTTCTGACAACATCTATACCCCTGTACAAGAAAATGAGAGTAATTACAAACATGAGGAATGCAGTAAGTAATACAGAAACATCTTAATTCCATAAAGAAAATTCTCCAATATTTACCAACCTGTCATCCGATGCATTAAGCTCCATTACAGCCTCCCTATAATTTGGTCCCAGCAGCTCATGTGCAAGAGCCAAAATACTTGTTGTTTTACCGGTTCCAGGTGGACCCTGCAAAAGTTTTGAGGCAAATTAAGGAGATAAACTAAAAAAAAAAATGTTTACTGTATTTGGAAATCAAGAAAAACTATAGACTCAACAAAACTGAAAAATTCGTACCAGACTATTAACCTCAGTTAAGCTCAAGTACAATACAACTTGTTAATAAATATAGTACCATGAAAATCAAAAGCATCAGTTACTTCTTTCCTTGCATTTCAACTCACTGTAAATAAATGAAACTTGAAACTGTCTTCCAATGATACAAAACTCAATTTCCAAAATCTCACATTACCACATACAGCATAAATACTATTGGTATTACACTTCAATTCTTGATAAACTACTCAATTTCACCTGCTCTAAACTCATATTAGGGTTTGATTTATTAATTTTTTAAAATCACAGAAATACAATTTCACCAAAAACCCATTCCAAATAGAATCAATATTAAATAAAAAAGAAAGAAAGAAAGAAAACTCATGGCTCAAGAAACAAAGTGATTTAACATGGCAAGAAGGAAAGGTAACAAAGAAAAGTAAAAGGAAACGTACAGCCAGGATTAGATTTGGCATGTTGCCGTCGCGAGCGATGATACCGAGCCTAGCGACGGCATCTACGTTGCCGACGATGTCGCATACCTTGGTCGGCCGGTACTTCTCAACCCACGGGATATCGTAGGCGCTGCTGCTCGATGAAGACGAAGCCATTGTTTTCTCCAATAAAAGTTTTGAAACCCTCGCACCCTCTTGTAAAATGGAGGGAAATTGGGACTGTCTCAATCCTCAAAGGCTACCTCCCTCTTGGCTCTTCTCAATTATTATTATTATTTTTTTACTTCTCTTTCTCTTTGAGGGTCTGCAATATGAAGAAATAGCAAAGAGTCACACTCTTGCTTGTATATTTATTTAAATACCTTCTCTACTTATTTGATTAAAATTTAGATTTACCCACGAGCCGATTTTGCTTATTTATACTTTGAGAACATTGTATTTATTACCCTGTATAAAAAAAATAAAATTATGTAGTCTAATGTTTGTTTGCTGGGATAGTTTTTAGGGACCTCTCCTGAGGTTTATCGTATTGACATATAAAGAGAATGTATCCACGTAATTACAACTACTTCCCCTCCCATTAGTATCCAGTTAGTTTGACTGTTAGTTGACTGTTAAAATTATTAAATTACCCTTCCCGCCAAAATGATAAGTTATAAAACAAGACTTTGAGAACCGATAGGTAATAAACTTAATGCTAGAATCACAAAAGCTAAAAAAAGACCAAATTATCCATTTATATGACGTGATTTCATTTACATTATTTGTTATTAAAAAACAGAAAAAAAAAATTAAAGCTGCCATTATTACCATTGTAAGTAAACGGTAATATTTTGAGTAGCAGCAGCAACTATAAAAGGCCTGGGCAAGTTAGCAAATGACCATAGCAGAATTTCATCCTCATATTCTTCTTACGATTTTAAGTCATCATCCATTCAACTCTTGAACAGAAGCACTCATCATCATCATCATCATCATCAAAAGCATTCATCAACTCATCAAGTGAAGCATTCAGTTCACGACAACAGAAGCATTCATCATCATCAGCATCAGAATCATTCATTCAGCTCATTGACAAAAGCATTTATTCATCAATATAAGCATTCATCCAACTCACCAACAGAAGAATTCAACATAATCAAGATCAAACATTATCTCAACCATATGGATTCTGAAAGCTCCAACACATCCAGCCGATCAAATGCACAACCAATTTATGAGCCAGCTTGGAGGAACTTTGTTAATGGGAGGCTGATTAAGTTTTCAAATCGAATATGTAGATGTCGTATGAGAGCCGAGGTGATGATATCTGAATCAGATGAGAATCCTCACAAGCTTTTGAAATACAAATGTGCAACTCAAGAGGGGGGGTGAATTGTATTTTTAAAATCTATCCTAACAAATCCACACAACAAGCAATCTAATGTCTTAACAATAATTGAAAACAATAAGTTCAATAATAGCACAATAATTAAAGAGTAAGGGAGAAGAGAAACAAACACACGAATTTTTACGTGGTTCGGCAATCCCCGCCTACGTCCACGCCTCCAAGCGATCCAAGCTCGAGGATTTCACTATCCAAGCCTTTCCAAGGCTTCAACAATTACAATTGACTTCGAGGTGTCAATAAACCTTTACAACAAAGAGATTATCTCCCAATCTCTTCACTCAAGTGTCTCACACACTCAAATTCTCACAAATGAGATGAACAAATGATTATTACAATGAAACTCACTCAATGAGTAGATATACAATGATGAAGAACAAGAAAAGATTCAATGTTTGTATTTCGCAAATTTGAACACTCAAGATATCACGTGTGCCTTTTGTTTTTGCTTGTTGGAGAGCTT